>OY747713.1:18647960-19007960 GCA_963556495.2 Valencia hispanica | reverse complement strand
GCTGTTATTTGCTTGTCAACACCAGTGTCAAAACGAGACGGCAGTTTATGCAAAAGTATCCTCTAAAGATAAATCTTGATTTAAGTTTTCTTTCACACATTGAGAAAAGAACATACACACAATTTAAATGTGTTAGAGGTGATTATGAACATTTTTCTATTTAGACTATGTGGGAGTAGTAATTCAGCACCATAACTTGGCTTGGCAATGCGCTGTGCTTACGTACACAGTGATGCAAATGTATTCATATAGTCCTAAAAAAAATAAACTGAACGTAAATAGTCATTCTAGAGCACACATCCACATTGACACACACAATATTCTGGGACTGGATGCTGCGAGGCACAGACACAGTATTCCCTGCACTGAACTCCACTTGCATCATCCAAACAGGCATAAAAGCACAACAAATTAATACGCCATTTGGTCAATGGTGCATTAACACCTGCTCACAAACACAGACGGGCACCCAAAAAGGCATCTACACACAGACACAAAAATTTTCCCGCCTACGCTGGTATGAACTCACTACTCTGCTGCAGGGCTGAGATTTTCAGTTTGTGACGTAGACTATGACTCTTTCTCACCAAAAGGCCACCAGAAGAGGAGCTATCCACTGTTAAAGAAGGGGACCAAGGGTAACTATGAATCATCAACCTCCCCAGTGGTTTGTCGTTACTGATTTGGGCTTCTAAGAGTGCCGTGAAAAAGGATAATTGGTTGTAATCTCTCCAAATATATACATATATATATACATATATATTTTTCAATGCAATGATTTTAAGACCGGTGTAATGTGCTCCCGCCTCCTGGTCTTAGTCAGGACACTTGCTGCTGAATTTTGTAGTAGTTGTAAACCTGATATACTCTTTTTGGGAAGACCAGAAAGCAGGGCATTACAGTAATCAATTCTACTGGAGATAAAAGCATGCATCAGTGTCTCCGTATTGGCCCGAGAGAGAATGAGGCGGACTCTGGCGATGTTCTTTAGTTGATAAAAACCTATTTTAGTGATATTTTTTTATGTGAGGAATAAAAGTCAGCTCAGAGTCAAAAATCACGCCCAGGTTCTTCACTTGTAAAGAGGGATTAAAAGACAGTGATTGTAGTTTTGGTAAAAGTTTCTCTCTCTGAGCCTCAGGACCGATGACTAAAACTTCAGTTTTGTCCTGGTTGAGCTGGAGAAAGTTTTCTGCCATCCAGGATTTAATGTCTAAAATGCAGTAAAAAGTGCATCCATTGGCCGTGTGTCATCGGGAGACATGGAGATGTATAACTGTGTATCATCAGCATAACTGTGAAAGTTAACTCCATGTCTCCTGATGACGCTGCCAAGAGGGAGCATATAAAGGTTAAAAAGCACTGGGCCTAAAATTGAACCCTGGGGCACACCACATGTAATCCTGTGGACCCTAGAAGAGCAGGTATCTAAACTTACCATAAAAGTCCTGTCTGTGAGATAGGATGTAAGCCATTTGTGAACATCACCAGAGAGGCCGATCTGTTTTAAACGGGTTAAAAGAATAGTGTGGTCTACTGTATCGAAGGCAGCGCTTAGATCCAGTAGAACCAACACTGTCACCTTCTGAGGATCATAATTTATTCTAAAATCATTTAAAATCTTCAGAAGGGCCGTCTCTGTGCTGTGGTTCACCCTAAAACCAGACATTGTGCTCATTAATAAAATCATTAAGTTGAATTAAAACAAGCTTTTCTAAAACCTTGCTTAAAAATGGTAAGTTAGATACTGGTCTAAAATTATTAAAATCATTAAAATCTAAATTGCTCTTCTTCAGCAGGGGCTTCGCTTCCGCCCCTTTAAAGGCGGCAGGAAAGACCCCGTCTGAAGGGAGCAATTCACCATGGTTAAAATCTCATCCCTAAAAGATTCATAAAATGGCTTAAAAAATGAAGTGGGAATCGGGTCCAAAACACATGTGTTGGGCCTCACTGAGGAGAAAACTTTATCAAGAGTCCCTGCTTCTACCAGGACAAAACTGTCCAGCGTTTCCTCTGGTAGAGACACACATTCAGATTTGTCTAAAACCATGTTACACTGAGAAGATAAAATATTACATCTGATGGTGTCTACCTTCCCTCTGAAGTGGTCTGCGAACTCCTCACAAAGATTGTTTGAGGGGGTTTTATGAAATGCATTAGTAGTTCTGTTAAAAAGTTTATCAATGGTGGAAAAAAGGATTTTAGGATTATTTTTATTGTCTGATATGATTTTTGCAAAGTAAGCATTTCTTGAATTTCTTACAGCATTATTATAGGATTAGAGAAGTTCTGTGTATAATTGATGGTTTATCCTGGTTTTATTTTTTCTCCATTTTCTCTCTGCCGCCCTGCAGTCCCTCTTTAGTTTTTTAAGATTGTTATTTCTCCATGGCGCTGCAAGTTTTGAATGTGAGCGTTTCACTCTAAGTGGAGCCAGCAGGTCAAGAGCGGACTGAAGTCTTCTGTTAAAATCACTGGCGATAAAATCACAGGGGGCAAGTAAGAGAGTAGGAGGAAACTTTTGGAAAACTTCTAGAAAACCTGCAGCCACTTCAGGGGTTAGATGGCGCTTCCTGACAGTTCTCACAGAGGTCTCCTGCTGGATAAAACTGGTGATGTTAAAAAACACGCAGTAATGGTCAGAGACAGCCAAGTCAACAACAGAGGACACACGGGTGGACAGGCCATGCGTGATGACCAAGTCCAGGGTGTTTTCTCTGTTGAGAGTTGGCTGGATGACATGCTGACTAAAATCCATATAATTCAAAATATTTAAAAATTCTGTTGATAAAGGGTCTAAAAGGTTATCCATGTGTAGATTAAAATCACCAGCTAAAATGATCCTTTCAAAGGAGTTGTACAAAATTGATAAAAACTGAAAATTCTTGAATAAAAAGTGCACTCTTTTTAGGAGGGCTGTAAACTGTGACACATAAAATCTGAGGAGTGCTAAAAACAGTTGCATTATATTCAAAAGTACTAAAATTATCAAATGAAACAGGTTTGGCAGAAAGCGTTGATGAACTAATAAAAGCAGTTACGCCTCCCCTTTTGCAACTCCTCGTGGAATAAGTGAAGTTAACATTTGGTGTGGAGGCCTCTGTAAGAACAACAGGGGCATCTGTACTCAGCCATGTTTCTGTTAAAAATAAACAATGTATATTATGATCTAAAATTAGGTCATTTATTATAAAAGTTTTATTCAGCAGAGAGCGGACATTTAAAAGTGCCATATTAATAGTGGTTGGAGATGGAGTGACTGTATTATTTACTGGGTGTAGGACTTTTGGTAACTGTTTGAGATTATTAGAGTTGCATTTGCTACGTTTTTTATTATTTGTCCGCTCTCTGCTGATAATAACGGGTATAGATGATTTAGGGCAAGATCCAAGTCCGATATGTGAATTACTGTTAAAATCAGAACTGAGTTCATAGGAGCAGGGACCAGCTACACATCAGGATGTGGCAGAAGGGGCATGGAGGGCAGGTGCAGCTGGGGCTGGTGTGGTAGACAGGGGGGGGCGAGGGCATGCCAGGCTCATTGACAGCATGCGGGCACCCTGTCTATTAAGATGTAGTCCATCTGGACCAAACAATTGACTCCTGCCCCAGAAAATGTTAAAATTGTCCATAAAACCAATATTGTGCATTACGGTGGCAGAGGAAAGCCAGGTGTTAAGAGATAAAAGTCTGCTAAAACGACCAATACCTCTGCCAACAGTGGGGTGGGGCCAGAAATAAAAACAGACACGTGTGTATTTTAAAAGATTAAACAAATGAATAAAATCCAGCTTCAGGAGCTCAGATTGCTGTTTACGAATATAATTGGTTCCAGCGTGAATAATAACTCTACTCACAGATGGGTGATGTTGGATATGGTCCAGGATCTGTTCAGTAATGTCCTTTACGGTGGCTCCAGGTAAACACAGTGTTACGGCTCCTCTCATCCTTACATTCCTGACAATAGAGTCTCCAATGATGAGCGTGGTGGGCGGCTGGTCAACAAGTTGATGCTGGACAGAGGATCTTTCACCGTCCAGGACCTGCTGGATGTTGGGCGGATTAGCTTCCCCAAGACTGCAGCGATGTGTAGTCGGCGCCGAGGGCTCGTTCCGTGGGTTCGGGGTGTGGTGGAGCGCTCCTTGGCGAGTCCTGGGTTTAGCGCGACGTGGAGGGCTGCGGGAGTCCGGCTGCTGCTCCGGCTGCTGGGAGGGGATGGGCGGCAGTCCTGCGAAGCTGCGGTGTTTCAGGGCGGCCGGAGGGACAGTCAGAGGAGGAAAGTCGTGCTCCAGGGCACCGAAGCGGTTTGAAGGAGAGCGGTGGCGGCTGCTCCGGGCCCCCTCACCGTGGCCGGGCCCGATCATGGACCAGGCACCCTGAAGAACCGGTGTTGAGCTGATGGGGGCTTTTGGCTTAGCCCCCAGATGGAACTAGCAGTCATCCACTGCAGTTGTTGTTGCTCCTCCGGCGTTCAGCAGTCCGAGTCCAGCGATGAATTCCCCCTCCGCAGCTTCACCGGGCTGGCAGGGAATTGTGTCCGCCAGCTGAGCACTGTTGGCGGCAGCGAAAGTCCGGCCGAAGATGATGTCCACGTCGCGCTCGTGGTCCCGGATTTGATGGAGCGTGGAGATCCTCTGCTCCAGCTCCAGAACTTTTTGTGTTAATTTAAAACAGCCATCACATCCGGGGGTGCAGGTGAGTGAAGGCATGACGAAATAAAAAGTAGTCCGTGCTCGGATAAAAAACGCCCCCGATAAAAACAAGTTGCTAAAAGTCAGTGGTGCTAAAATCGATTAAAAACAGTCATCAAAACGATTTAAAACCAGTTAAAACCGTGTTTGTTAGGGAGCCGAAGTTTGGCAAGTCTCTCTGTAGAAGGACGCTATGTGTATATATATATATATATATATATATTACAGGGGTGAAAGTAAGCCGGTATGGTCCGGTACCGTTAAAAGATTCTGTGTGGTATGCAGTACCAGGAAGATGGGCGGCTGCCTGTCTTAAAGTCTTCATTCAGAACCAGTCAATTTAAAAATTCATTTTAACTCATACCGAATTGTTTCTGAATTGTTATTTTGTTTTTTAACCATACAGAACAGCTCAGAAAAGAAACTTCTTATGAGCTAATGGCGGTATCGTGCAAAGGTAGTTATCCCCGTCAGAAATTGTATCCCCGAGTTGGGAGCGCGCACGTAGAAGGAAGCGCTGTTCCACTCAGTGTTGCCAACTTAGCGACTTTGTCACTATTTCTAACAACTTTTCAGACCCCTTAACGACTTTTTTTTCCAAAAAGCGCCTAGCGACATTTCAAACCACCCTCAGCTACTTTCTGTGAAACTTTGTCGCCGATAATTCCTGCAGTTTAGAGACCCAGCTTGCTCCTTCGCAAAGGGAATGATCTGCACATGTGTATGCTACATGATCAGACTATGTCGACTGACCAATCATAAACCTTTTTCGGTTGATTTCATCCACTCACAAACGAAGTTGTTTGGTTGTTAATGTTAATTCAAAATTAAAAAATAAATCTGCATGTATATAAGACCAATCTTTCAACGGGAATTAAGGCAGAAGCTTGTGTGTACTACGCTGCACAGTGTTGCCAACTGTCTCCGACAGAAAGTAGCTGACATTGCCCCAGAAAGTCGCTAGATGTCGCCAGATGACGTCATACGCTAATTTGCATAATGATGATGTCATCACGTGATGACGATTGAAACAAAGGAGGGAAAAAATATATTTAGATTAGGATTTGCTCATACAGGTTAAATAATACATTATTTAAACATTATTTAAGTAATACATTATTTAAACTGGGGAAACATGCTAAAGGGAAATGTGACTTCTGTCTTCAAGAAGAGACTGTGGAACATGTTATATTATTTTGCCTGAAGTAAACTGTTGAGAAACCTGGTAGCCTACAAAATTGACAAGATATCAAATTGCAACTGGACATCAAAGACCTTTTAAAAAAATTAAAAGTTCTGAAAGATACATTTGCTGAGATATCTCAAGGAGATGAAATTAATAGAGAGAATATGGTTGTTTGTTTGTTTTTTAGTACTTTGTAAAAATAAGTAGGGCATATTTAGCATGCATCAAATGTTTCTTGCCAACCGCCATTAAACAGAAGTTTATTGCTTATGATATTATTTTCAGTGGGGGTTTTTGTCATAAGTTCTAAATGTCCTACGTTTTTGAACTCACCATACATTTCGAACGTTCCTTGAATGCACCACAGGTGTGAGATGCAGCACAATACAGACAAGCTTCTGGCTTAATTCCAGTTGAAAGATCGGTTTTATATACATGCAGATTTATTTTTTACTTTTGAATTTACACTAACTACAAAAGAAGTAGCTAAGGGTGGTCAGAAATGTCGCTAGATTTGTCGCTAGGCGCTTTTTGGATAAAAAGTCGTTAGAAATAGCGACAAAAATCGCTAAGTTGGCAACACTGATGCATCGGCATCTCACACCTGTGGTGCATTCAAGGAACGTTCGAAACGTATGGTGAGTTCAAAAATGTAGGACATCGGGATTTGAGTCTTGTCTTACACTTTTACGAACAGCTTCAACACATTAACACAGCCTTTCATGTACATTTGACCTTTGACCCCCACAGAGGATTATGATACAAGACCTTCATTCTGGATTTGCATGGACACATTAAAACCGTTTTGCATATTTTAAATCACACTGTCATGCAGACAGGAAAAACTGCTTGCTTTTTTTTAAACGTTATTTAAGCTTCGAAGCTCAATCTATCAATCTCGCTGAAACTACCTCGGCACTATAATCTCTGATCAGGCAGGCCACTTTCAACTTTCTTGAAATTTTAGTTGTAATTACTTTATATGTTTTTGATCCAGGTCTGTGCTGACTGAGAAAATCCTGACTGCAGAGGTGCAATGTGAAACAAAATGTGTATTATCACAACTTAAGCATGCATTGGTTACCTTTAGCTCAGAATGTGTCATGTAATAGGATAAAAACAATAACCCTCATAGGGTAGGAATTAATTTAAAAAGATAAAAGACACACTTGCAAAGAAAATAAATTCTCAAACATTTTTCTCAGACAAAAATTTCAATTTTCTTTTTTGAGTTTGTGAAATCATGAAGAATTGACTCTGCTATTACACCTTTGATTTATCCATAGATACCAGAACTGAGCTCCATCTCCGAATACATATATAAACATGTTTTTCCACCACTGCATAATTTTCTGTTTGAACTTTGTGTTGGATATGTGTTTTATCCATTACCTGACCTCCGTGTTGCATAGTGTAGAACTAATTATGCACAAAACTATTCTGTTTGATTAAAGTGCACCTGTGAGGGAGATCCCATTTAATGCATTATCCAGGAAAAGCCTTTGATGTCGACCCTCGACCCAACATATTAAAAGCACTTGCACAACCACTGAAGTCATTAATGCCAGCATTTCCCACCTAAAAGCCATTTTCTGTATTTTATTAATGTGGGTTCTTCATCTGTTTTAATAAGGCATGTCTTCATTTGACCCCAATGGCATTTAAAGTGCTTCAAACATTAGGCAGACAGGTTGAACTTGCTCTGTTCACACCACTGGTTATAGGAATTTTACTAACTTAACTTGCCTAACTTCTAAGATATTGAAAATGATCTTGGACAGACTTAGTGCTTTGATTTCACTTTATTATAGAGTCCACTAAGGTTTGAGGATGTGATGAATGTCAGTCTCATATTAATCAACACAGTTGGTTGCCCTATATTTAATTTAGATAAATGAAATGTCAATGATTGGAGCAAGGGCATAGGTTTGTTTTTAAAATTGCTGGGAACAATAACCATAAACATGAGTGTGGTTTGAAGATTGGTGGGGATAATAAACAATCATTCATATATAGGTATTTATCCTTCTGACGTTTTATTATAATATACAGGTGTAATAACAGGTGTAAAAATTGAAAGCCTGTTGTGTTTTATTTTGTTTTTCAAACAGCGCTAAAAACCATAATTGGACTGTTATCTGGGAAAGATCATGTTTATCCACATCGTAGCACAAAGAATAATGTTGGCTACATTAATAATATATTCGCCCCAGAAGAAGAATGCGCAACAAACAAAACAAACGCATTTCCCGTGCAACCCTCGCCGTTCTGTGCACAGAAACGTCAACTGTAACTTCACTACAGTTCTGCATAAAATAAGAATCAGCTGTGCAACATTCCAGAGAAATAAAAAGGGAAATAATTTATTGTAATACGGGGTCACGTTTTTATTTTATTTATTTTTTTAAACACAAGCAGTTTACAATTACCACTTGTTGCAGATGCGCAGACATTTTCAACTTTACGCACAGAGTTCAGGTAGCTGAATCAATCATAAAAATATTTCTATGAGAGCATCTGATTCTGACTGATTATCATCTCAGACCTGGACACGTATTCAAAGCATCGCTATCTGAGAGCTCAGCTGACAACACAATGGAGAGTTATGGAGGGATTGGAGCACATAGCTGCGGTGGGCACAGATCGATGGCGGTTTTAAATCAACGGGCGGGTTGGGTCGGGATTTAATCTGGAGATAACTATAGGTAAAGGGTCAGGTTAAAAAATCATCTTAATTCATGGGGGTTGGTAAAATTGGACCAGTGCAGGACTCTGCAACTGTAAACTGTATACTTTTACTGCAATTATTTTGTATTTAAAACATATGTGAGGGAAATTAGATATGCAAGCAGAAACTTTGGGGGAAACATATTTATTTTTATGCAGCTTTGAAGATGAACCGATCGCAAAAATTGTTGCATGACCGGGAAATGGGCTAAAAAATATGACAGAAATCACACAGTGCGTGCGCACCTTGCTCCCTGGGGGAAGCGTGCATAGACCTGCGCCATCCTTAGATGCATGGTGTAAGATAACTAATAGTGGGCAGCTTGTTGTGCAGTTAGTTTTCAAACCACGTAATTCATAGTTGCGTACAATTTTAGACTGTATGATGTGCGCCAAAGCGTAGCATTGCCAGTAAAGTTATTATGACGGACACATTTTAGTAGCGAACTTGATTTTAAGTGACTTACAGGTTTCTTTGAAAAATATTTCCTCTTGTCCAAATTCTTTTTTTTTGCTGCTATCCTAACTCGCTTTTGACACTCGTGTCACCCACGTTACACCTGAGTCCTCTGGCGGACTGGAAAGTTCTCCTTGCAGTTTTGGCGCTGCTAACAACCAAACATAGCTGCAGAGTCTCACCTGACAGTAGGGAAAGGCACAGAAAATCACATTGGCCATATATGTTGCTGGAGGTAGGACTCCAGTAGAGAACATAATTAAACTCTTTCTGCACCTCTAGGTGAATGAGACGTTGACAGATCAGTATTTTTCTTTAACTTTTTTGCTTTCTATCGGGTTTGTTTTTCTGTTCTCGAGGAGATCAAATTATTGGTGGGGACAATTCAATAATTGCTGGATATTGGTGGGGACATGTCCCTTCCGTCCATGCTAATTCCACACCCTTGGATTGGAGAGATTGACAGAGCTGTTGAAATATATATCAAATTACACAAATCAAGTAAGGAGGAATTCAGGAATATTATTTTTTGTGTACTTTTTTGGATATTACTGCATCTGAATCCTCATTAAATGCAATCTTCACGCAAATATTTAACATTTTAACATCAATGCAAGAGTTGTCACGTCATATTTTCTGGAGACAAGGTTGGTATTTAGTGATTATTAACAGTGTTTTACCCAACTCTAGCCAGAGCTGTTTGTTGTCAGATGTTTCATAATGTTTTTTCATCCAGTCTAATATAATATCCACTCTATAGAGCTCTATAAATATATAATGTGATTAAATAAAAATGTTGTCCATAGGTTATACAAAACATGGGTAAATAAATATGTAATGTACTGCAGTCTGAGCCTATGCGATGTGCTCATGTTAGCACCAATGTCCACTGCTTTTTATTGCAGAGTTCTCAAGTCCCATGCAATGAGCGTGAGACACCGATTTTTTAGTCTGCACACACACCACAGATTGCATTCGTCATGCTGAAAATTAACAAAGCCCATACTGAATGGGGTATGAGTGATCAGGCTACTGCACTGTCTGTTCAGAGCTCAGTCTAAGCCCTGCCTACTGTGGAGCTGCTACAGCCTTTATTGACAGCCTGGTGGGCATGAAGCATGCTAGGATTACTCCCCTCCCCTTTTACCCTACAGTCACAGCGATTCAGCACAAAGAACAACGGGAAGACCGCAAAGGACGAAGGACATCAGAAGGTTGGAAATTAGATCTAAAACAAACGATCAGGTAATAAGTATGCTTTCCATTATAGTATACTGATCAGTTATTGATAGGGAACAACTTTGTGGCATTAGATCAATTTGCATTCTGCTGAAAGTCCTCGATCAGTAGCTACAGGTAGCAGTGTGTAGCAGAATCAAGCAATGGGGTTTATTCCTCTTATTCCTCTCGTTTTTATCGTTACATACAGCAAGAAATACCGTGAGCCGGATAGCATGTAAAAGCATGAAGACAGTTTGAGGTAAAATGATTTCTTCTTGACACAACTAGGGCCAATGCCGTTGCTCGAACAAAATCTGTGACCATCAGGATCTATGACCGCAGGAAAAATGCAAAATTCTGTCCAGAGAGGCCACAGTCAACACCTGGACCAAAGCAAGGCATGATCCAAGATTTCATCCCGCTGAAGCAATAGCTTGCGGGTCAGGAAAATGGCTCGTTCAGAGTTTTTCCTACAGCTAATTACTTCAACTGGAGAAATGTTCCTCTGATTTCAAAGCTTTGACTGAAGTGGTACTTGTAATTCAGTCTCCCTGAAGACAAGACAATTTTATTTGCATAGCACACTTTCAACAACAAGGAAATTCAAGGTGCTTTACATGATTAAGGGGTAAACCCCCTTCACCCCGCTGTTCCTCCAAAAATGCAAGAGTATGGCACAACAGCTAACCTACTAAGACATAGCTAGGCAATTTTTTGATTACTCAAAATCCTTTATAGTCTTAGAAAATGGGACATGGAACATGCTTTATTTATCCATACCTTGAAGGAGCTGAAAGCAAGTTTTACACGTTTCAAGACTACGTAGGAACCTTGAAAAATTCCTTTATTGTGGTGTCAAGGCAAGGCAATTTTATTTGTATAGCACACTTTCAACAACACAGTAATTCAAGGTGCTTTACATGATAAAGGGGTAAAATTAAAATAGCAGTAAAATACAGACAAAGCATATAAAGTAAAAACAACAATAAAGCATTACTCAAAGGCAGCTCTAAACAGATAAATTTTTAGTTGTGATTTAAAATAACTAATTTTTTCAGCAGCTTTCCAATTTTCTGGTAGTTTGTTCCAGATTAGAAGAGCATAGAAACTGCTGCTTCTCCGTGTTTGGTTCTAATTCTAAGGATGTTGAGTAGACTGGAATTTGAGGACCTGGGTGTTCTGGTGGGTTGGTATAGTGACAGTAGATCTTCAATATACTTTGGTGCTAAGCCATACAATGATTTATAAACTAGTAAGAGTATTTTGAAGTCTATTCCCTGAGCTACAGGGAGCCAGTGTAAGAGAAGAGAAGTCATCAGTGAGTGATGATCAGTCCCAGGCAAAAATCGAAAACTTCATGACAATAAACTCTGCGGATCTTAGGTCCATGCGAACCAAGGAAATTCTGAGTGCTATCGTTTAATTTCATTGTTTATATGTAGTTCCTGGGGCCACAATCAGTGATTTCTGGCTCTTTGGAAAAAGAAATTACATGCATTCAACACCTTGATATGTGATGGCAAAATGTTGATTCTCTGTACCGCTCGTTTGGATTGAATATTGATTTAAATAAATAAATAAATAATAATGCTATTGAATATGGTACCATTTAAACAATTTATGGGTAAAAATGGATTATGACGGGATCTTTTTTGACCCCGTCGGTCAAAATGATGAATAGTCTACCGCGGCCTCTGGTTCAGCACCATGAAAACCAAAATGAAACCAGACTGAAGTTGATTTTAGGTTGTAAATTTGACAGATATTAACTCAGCAGAGCTCTCGCCCTGTGACCGCTAGAGATAGGTACCAGCACCCCCCGCAACCCTGCATAGGATTGACGGGTACAAATAATGGATGGATGGATGATTCAGCAGAGAGTTGTCATTGTTTCACCAAGTTGTGACACCGATCCAATGGGACGGATTATCTCATTGTGTTACTACTGATCTCAGCAGGTCATTTAGTGACAATACAGAATAAAATCAACAAATTTCACTTCATGTTCCCTGGTCACTCCAGGATTATTCTACTAGACTATTCAGATCATTTTTCCGATTTAAAGCAACACTATGTAGTTTTTCAACTTTCATAATATATTTCCTAGACCCTTGTGATGGTACATCGACTTACAATAGGTTGAATGACACGCATGCCATAGACAGGGTCTGTATCGCTTTTACTGGCACTATGTAACTTCGGGGTGCGGGTAGTAACCTGTGCACAAAAAGAACTACAAAATTCGACTGCTGCTTTACAGCATACCTCACTCCCACCCTCCACGTGAGCCAAACAAGCATTTGTTTGCTGGCTGCTACCGCTTGTGAATGTTTTTGCAATGGCCGAAGCAGCAACAAAAACGAAAAAGGCTAAGTTTTTTGAGGAGATTAGGAAGCAAAAAAGGAGAGTGACAAACTCAAGAATTAGCTTATCCATTATGTAAAACAGTAGCCAATAGGCTGCTATAATGACGCTGGCTTGTAAACGTGAGCTACATGATCTTTTGGAGTTTGAAGAAAAAACAAACAAACATGAAATTGTATTCATATGTGCGCCGGCATAGAGCTGTCAGCCATATAAAAAAGAAATTAGACCGTATCACGTTATAACGTGATAGTTTATTGTAAAAATGTGAAAACAACTTGAAACTATCACATTATAACGTGATACGGTGTAATTTCTTTATTATATGACTGACAGCTCTACAACGCCATACATATGACTAATGAAATACAGAAAATGTACCTGGGAGCTGACAGCGTCTGTGACTGGTGTGGCTGATTAGAGACGCACTCCAAAGAGATGGGTGCCAACCACCGGTGCAGAAGCGGCAGCGCATATGCTGAGATTCAATCTCCAGAACAACATCTATACCCCATGAGACATCATCTGTCTGATCCTTTCAGCAATCCCACTATTTTATTAAACACAAGTGGGTGCACATTTCAGTTCCGTGTGGAGCAGGGGGAAGTTGTGAGACTGCACGTTTAGGCCACAGCAGGTAAACTATTCTATTTTAAGTGCAATTGTTTAATTTCATTTTTATAGGTAGTTCTCTGTTCAGCTTGTTCCTATTTATTATAAAAAATAAAAATAAAAACTTTTGAATATCTTATTTTAAAACTTGATAGGTAAAAATAGATTATGACCGGACTTTGTTGACCCAAAGTCAAACATTAGTCATAATGATAAAAAAATGTCTAGCGCTAACCTCTGCTTCGTAGAATTTTTAAAAATCCTTTTAACTTGTTATTTATCCTGATTGAAGCAGGCAAATATTTTTCGCGAGCTGCTCCAAAAGGTGGCTGTTCTTCACCATCTGTTGCGCAAAGGTGTAATCTTCATTCAAAAGTCCAGCTTTGTGGCAATATTGTGGTAATATTACTATCAAGCTTGGTGGCAATATTTTCACATCACCATGGCAGATTCAAAGGATACACCGTGCAGGACAAATTACCTTGATATGCCGCCACGGTATGTCTTTTGAAACAGAGGAGGGAGTCTTAGCACCAATGGCTGCTTGTTAACTAGAATATGAATTTTTCATGATGTTTGTCTTTTGCCCTTGACAGGGTTTATTATTGTTGGAAAAGTTATGCCATATTTATTTGTTATTTCTTCCATTAAGGTTTTCCAAAACCAGTTAATTTTGATTTATTATTTTGTTCTCTTTTTGTGCATTTTGACTTAATTTCTCTTAGTTCTGTGCTAGTTTTGGTTTGTAGATCCTTTGAATCTTAGTTCAGCTTCCTGTGGGTTAATTAATCTCCTTTCCCCAGTTCCCTTAATTTATCTCTGCCACAGCTGTACCACATTTCCTCTAATTAGTTCATCTGGTTCCTTTTTAATTTTCCTTCCCTACTTTAGCTCATTGGTTTTATTGTTCACGACTGCATTCCATAACGTGCCCTCTCTGGCGCTTTCCTTCAAGTTCTCTTTATTTTATTGAAGCACTCCCTTTTAACCACTGTTTTGCACTGCATTTGGGCCCATTCCATCTCAAGTCATAACAAAATGGTACATACGTTCTCCAACACATCTCTTATAAAACCAGATAAAGTCACTATAGTTCCCACAAGTCATGAAAAAGAGTCACTGGTGGTCTGAAGAGTCACAAAATTTGTGACAAATTCCCTAAGTTGGCGACATGCATTTTTTTGCCTGCCCATACATTTTCTTTCTAGATTACAGAATCAGAATCAGATTTATTGCCAAGTAATTTACATTACAAGGAATTTGTCATGATTTAAAGGTGCTGACATAGAAACAAGAAACAAACATAAGCATGAGAAATAAAACGTAGGCATAATAAACTTTTAACCATAAATAGAAGTTATGTACATATATAGATATACATGTATATATTTGTATATTTATTTACATGTGTAGTGCAGGAGGTAGTGTGCGGTTAAGCTTAAAGTGTCCAGTGAAGGGGGGGGGGGGGGCGTTAATGCAATGCATGTGACAGTTGTATAGACCATAAGTGTTAGTCAGAGTTTTTTGCTGTGTTCCAAAGCCTGATGGCAGAGGGGTAAAAACTGTCCTTGTGGCGGGAGGTTTTGGTCCTAATGGACCGCGGCCTTCGGCCAGAGGGGAGGGGTTCAAACAGTCTGTGACCGGGGTGAGGGGGGTCAGCAGCTATTTTCCTAGCTTTCTTCAAGGTCCTGGAGGAGTACAGTTCTCGAAAAGAAGGAAGGTTACAGCCGATCACCCTCTCTGCAGAGCGAATGATGCGTTGCAGTCTGCACCCGTCTCTGGCAGAGGCAGCAGTGTACCAGATGGTGATGGAGCAGGTGAGGATGGACTCTATGATGGCAGAATAGAATTAAAGCTACATTGTGTATTTTCCTGAGTTAATTCTTAACAAAAACCCCTTTGTTCTTTCAAAAATATGTGCTCATAGATGTGTAATTACTTCCACCTACTAATGAAAGTGTTCTTGTAGGTGTAGAATCTGCTATTCAGAATACATACGAGCGAGTCACTCGAATGGCTGAATCCATGTTGAGACTCCATCTTTGAAATACATTCGCCAACTGAGGGACATTCCTGGAAATTCTAGCTCTGCCTTTCGCGCTTTGGCTACACTCTGTTGCACCTTGACGAATGTCAGAGGGAGATTGTCTACTCGCGACACAGCAGACGGCTGACTAAATAACTAAATGCAATGTAGTTTTCTAAAGTAACGTTATCACTGGAAGGAACACTGGAAGCCATGTTAACCTTGGCATAAAACGGCCACCGTAGGAGTTAAAATGCGCTCGGAATGTGGGGTGGGAGGTGGGGCTAGAACGTTATATTCAGTTGGTTGGTCATGTAGAATTTCACCGCTAGATGGGAGCAGATCTTACACAATGTAGCTTTAACTAAACATGCCACTGACCTTGGCAAGATGGTCTTGATTGTTCTTCCAGCATATATAATGCAGTTCCCCATCTACAATGTAGATAAGCCGAACCTTAATTAAACATTTATACAGTTCTCATTAACATGAAATTCAACACTCGTCCCTTTATCATAAGGAAAGCAGTTCTTTATTTTTCTGTCCCCCCCCCCCCAGGATTCAGCTTCTTTTTTTAAGTCGAGCACTGTTTCGGTAGTTCAGGATTCATCTTTCACCAATGGCTACAACATTAACAATGTGTAATGAACAAACAAAAACTATGTGAAAACATAATTATCCAATAAATGGAAAACTGACCACAATGACTCAGATTCTCTCCAGAATAACTTTTTCTTTTAATTTGCTGTCAACTGCTCCTGCTGTGTTAGTACTCCACGAACCCGACAAAGCCACCTGAAGGTATATGCATTGCATTCATCACAACTGGGCTGAATGATTCTTGATTATTGCTATCCTGATCTATTTGCCTTGTAAGGATTTTTCCTCCACTCCAATTCAACACTATAGTTCAAAAGAAATGCAGAATCTGATATGATAAATATATATTGCCAAGCTTGTTCTCGTTGTTGATAAAAGTGACCCCTATGCACGGCAACCTTAGCACATAAGTCATGTTAATGTTAAGGTTAGCATGCTGGTGACTATGTTCAAGCTTATTTTTTATAATTTTTAGACTAATAGCAAATACCAAAATGATATACGACATCTTCTCACTTAACCCGCTTATCTTCTTAAAGGGAAATTGGTTCCTTCTGTATTATTTGTGTGTAGATACAGTACAACAAAATAGGGTTACAGGTAAAATCCAAATGAATGTATTTCAAATTAATATCAGTTTAATTTAGATAGATAGTGATAATCATAGCATGTTTTCAACAACAAAAAAAATCCAAATTGTGCAGTCCATCACTTAGGGTGTTAGTTTATTTTTCACTATTCTTAGCAGTAATTTTTTTTTAGACATTCTGTAATTGAATAGAGTGAGAAATCCAAAAATTATCATCATTTCTAATATGTGCCTCTCTAGTGGTTGAAGTGGTTCTATCTCTGTCCTTCTTTTGTTAGCCTCTGTACATTGTTTTATGTTACATTTGGCAGTAGAAAAAGTGCCCTATAAATACATTTTGATTGAAAAGCACAAACTAAACAGATTTTCTAAATCAGTCACCTACACGTAAAACTTACTAGAATAGAATGTGGCGAGATGCAAACTCAGCAGTCCATTTTTTTTATTGTGGAATACATATTAGAGAAAATAAACAGATCTTTTTAAATAAAGCACAGTTCTTCATGTGGAGGATACCTTTACATATATGAGCACTAAAAGAGAATCCAGCTGAGTTAACTGCATATAGAAACCCGAATTAGAACTCTGAAGAGTTCAAGTAGCACACTATTATATCTGCCCAATTGCATTTATTACAGCCACAGCCTCAAATTCTTCGGTTTTTCCAGCATAGATAGAGTACAAGTTTCTTCCACTCAACATCTGTCTAAGTACTAATGTGCCCAATAGAAAAAGTTAAGGAAGCAATCAGAGTTTTGAGCTTTCCCAATAAGAAGGGTGGATGTTCAGCATCTTGTTTGCTGAGGAAACTCTTAAACATTCAATAGTGTGTAGGGTAAGCTGAACATAAAGGAATTGTAGCCATTAAAGTGTGCTTTTTCTTTATGTGCATACCATGTAGTTTAAAGTGCTTTGAACATTTACTTAAACTATAGAAGTAATGCATAAAGGCTTTCTCGATTTCCTACATTTCTTTCATCTCTTTTTAAAATATAGGAAGCAGTGGCTTTCATCGTTCTAAGTGCCACCCAAACCGCTTTGCAGTGATTGGGGATGGAAGTGGTAAAGACTGAAGACTGAATTTTTCCCAAAAGCTATCTGATGCAACACAGCAGACAAAATGACAGCAATCTTACATCTCCAAAACTGAATTTCTGTTTTGACCACATCAACAGAAGCCCTTGTAGAGTTTTTGGTTGAAGCAATAACTACTATCCTCTTTCCTCCAAAGTACAGCATTTTGCAAAAGTATTAATACCTCTTAAGCTTTTTCACAATTCATAATGTTACAACCTTAAACCTCTGTGTATTTTACTGCCAGCTTATGCAATAGACCAGTGAAAGTCCAACTTGACTGGGGAAGGAGAATAATGCTCTGTTTTTGATTTATTATAATTTCCTTAAAGAAAATATGACAAATTTGATATGCAGTTATTCAGCCCCCTGAGCTAATACTTTGTAGAGAAACATTTTGGATAGTAGTAGTGCATAAGGGTGAATTGTAAAGAACATTATAAGTAAAGATCTTATAAATAAAAATACATTCAATTATGCATGCTGTTTATGTAGTAATTAGGTGATTTCTAAAGACAATTTGTTATACGTGCTTTTTATGGGGTTTTATAGTAAGGGGAGCCAAATAAAAATTTAAACCAAACTTTTTTTGTGAAAAATATTGATCTATCTCCTAAAATCCCAATAAAATGGATCAACATTTATGGTTATAACAAGACAAAGTGTAACAAAGTTCAGGGGGTGTGGATAGTTTTGCAAGCCACCATATGAAAGCTTTCTTTAGTAAGTCTGGAATCCAGTGAACTTGTTTGCTGGTGACCAGCAAAACATTCAACATGCTGTCAAGCAATGCATAAGTGGAATCTTTTTTTTAGATAAAACATTTATCAATATTTTTAAGTAGTTCAGTTTTAGTCAATTTCTACACATCATTTTAATCAGAGTTTTCTCATCTTTAATTAATCTGGAATTTAATATCAAATTTTGCAGTTTATATACCTAAGATCCATGTAGCCCTAATCAAGGCCTAAAATAAATTAGATTTCCTTTGATGATTCAGATACAGTGGGTCTCCTGAGCTAAAGGCCCTAATTTTGTTGAAAATGTGACAACCTGCGTAATAGGTTCCACTACAGCAATTATTGTGCGTCATTAAATTAACGTTTTTCTTCCAGCTTGTAATACTCTAGTGATTTAAGAGGCTTATTTACAGACACGTTTGTGCCGTATATTGAAAAGACAACCGTATATTTTAAATGAACATTTAAATTGGGTCTTTTTCTGAATTATGAATATGTCTCTGTTACGTGTGAAGTGGCAGTTATTGCAGAGCAATGTAGTGGGTGGCTTCAGTCATCAGATATATACATAGCAACTAGCTGCAACCTCACATGTCCTCAATTTAACCCTGAACAGACTGAGGAAGGTAATGACGAACAGGCCTTCCCCAACACCATCTAATCCATATTCATGATGAGATATAGCAATGTGTAATTAAAGTTTTAATGCATACAGGCATGGGAAATGGAAAGATATGCATTAGCATCTTAATAAAAGGCAATAGGATCACAAGAGGGGATTATCTGTCAGTTCAGAAATTATGACCAGAAGATTTTACTTGAAGCAGTATGTGGAAAGAAACAGCAAAAATAAATTGATAAAGATTAATTAAATTCTTCTCTGGCTGTAACAACAGGTTTTCTTACTAGCTCTTCTCAATAATACATTCTTCTCTATATTTAAAAAAATATTTCACCAAAATAATACCTTAATTCACTCTAAGATTGCACTTTGTTCAAATAAATTACATTGATTTATTTGTTTCTCATGTCTTTGTAAAGATCCTGCTGTACTTTTCTCAATTTCAAAGGAAGTGGGAGCACAGTGGAAAGGCGTCAGCTGGCAGTGACAGATATCAGTCCACTAAAACCCAAATAGAAATCCAATAAGGGGCCTGACGTCAATGGCCAGGTTCAGAAGGCACACACTGATTGAATCAGTGGAGCTTCTGTAAAATAAACACAGTATCTCTGTTTAGCAGTAGACTTATTTTTGTGATAATGACTAGCCTCAGGTTGTTGAAACACTTACCTTGAGTTTCTGGAATGAGAATTTAACTGGGGCAAGCTCACCATGGAGGATGACTTAAATATTCATGAAATGTCCTCAGAATAAGTCAGTCATTTACTGTCTATTCTAGAGATATCCACTTTTCAGGAAAAGTATTAACATCATTTAGCAGCTTGTGGAAATCACAATCTGCTGATAGGTTATGCAGAGTAAGTCACTTGTCTGAACCAAAAGTAACAAGAGTGTCATAATTTGGCTGAATTGGGATTTCTTCATATTTTGCATAGTAATATGTCCTAAAAGACACCTTTAGGACACAGTTTAGTAGTAATCCCAAACAAGTGCTTCTACAAAACTCAACCTTTCCTGTATTTGATTATTGTTGTGTTGAAGCTTTACATTTTGGACACTCTAAGGGGCATATGGGGGGAGGAGGACACAATCTTGGGTCCAAAAATATGCACTATTTTACTTTCACACACACATAAATTGATTTACATCCCACTTTTAATCCACACGGTTTACTATTATGTCGGCCCACCTTTTGCAGGAACTCTTCTGGGAAGGTTTCCTACAAGATGAAGGAGAGTGTTAATGGGAATTTTTTACTAATATTATGGAAGCCCATTTTGAGATCAGACATTGATGTTGGATTAGAAGGCATGGTTTACAGTACAATTTAATTTCAGTAATATTACTTACATAAAATAAGTGGTTAATCTAATGTGCTGCATGCTGGTACAGTTGGAAGAAGATCCTGGGTTCAAATCCCAGCCTGCGGTCTCTCTGTATGACGTTTGCATGGTCTCTGTGCATGCGTAGGTCTTTCTAAAATTGTCCTTAGGTATGAGTGTGTGCGTGCATGGTTGTTTGTCCTGTGTGTCTCTGTGATGGACTGGTAAAGTTGTAATGGGCACTAGCCCCAGTGTGATCCTGTACAGACAAGTTGGAGTGGATGATGAATGGATGGATAGTTGGTATGCAGTAGACTCTTTTTAACAGAAATATACAAATAAATAATTACATAATATTATTTAAAAGTTAATTAGTAATAAATAAAGACAATTTTCTTGACAAACCTTTTCTGCATTTGCGGTTCCTTTTTAGCTCTTAAAGCTTTTCTTCCAACTTCCTGTTGATACAGAAAAATTTAAAATAAATCAGTACAACTTCAATTAAGTTTACTTGGTGTTAAATCAATGTAGTCAATTTCTTATACTCACAAATGTTGATCATTAAATATCAGGATGTTGTGTTTGTAGTAATCATCAATCTGTTCTTCTTGTTCCTGGTTTCATTTCTGTCTGTCTAAAGATGACCAATTATGCTGTATGCATCCATCAGCAGATAATTTTGGGGCTGTTAAAAGTTTGAACCAGATTTCTGTTCACTCTTTGTGAAAAACTGAAGATACGCATAGAGTGGTGGATGATGACATGTTCTTATCTATAAAGAAGAAAAACCCATTGGCAACATCTGAGAGCACTTAATAAGATGTGAAGCACAGCATCATTATCTACAAAGAGAATAACTTCTCAATAGCAGTTACAGAGAGCTCACCACGATCAGGTAGACAATAACAGATAAAAGATAAAAAATAATGTTTCTGCTCATGATACAAAACTAGCAAAGATAATCAGGGAAAAGCACCATAGATTTCTGTTGCATTGGCTCACTTTCTTTTCATTTTTAGATATAATCTGACCTGACGACAGATCAGATTCAGCCAAAGTTTATTTCACAGTGACTCAAACAGCAGATTGTCCAAGGGACTTTTCAAAAGTTTCTTTTTAAATCACTAAATTATTATTTTTTAATTCATAGAAAACAAAACTTTGGAACTTATAAAGAAAACAGATTCTTTTAAATGGCACGCTGAGGATTCCGAAGTTTATATTAATATTTTAAAAAGTTTTTGGAAGCATATTTGAGCACCTTTATTTAGTAAAGAGCTATTAATTATGGCATCAGCTTTTGTGTTCAGATTTATGTATTAGGTTTTGTATTTTCAGTGGATACTTGTTTTGGGTTTCCTTAATTAGTTTTTAATAATTATGTTTTGACATTTTTTGTTTTTTTTTCTCCCCTCAGCTGTCTTACAGTACTTTCTGTCGAGGGGTGAAAGTACTGTCATCCAACAAAAAACCAAACCTTTCTGACAATATTTAATCATTGTTACATCCTATAATGTCAATAAAAACAAAAATAAACGCTTTAAAGGGGCTATATGCAATTTTCTGAAATTTAAACTCGCGATTGACCCCATATGGCCAAAAACGGAACTGCTCTTCCTTTCTGCTCGCTCTCGCAGCGCGCGTTCGTGCGCCAGTCGCTCTCAATCTTCTATCTTTTTCGGGCATTTGTCAAGGGTTTAACTTTCTTAGTCTTATGTGGAGTTACTGTTGGAGTCAAAGTTGTCCTGGGTCTCTTCTGTATATTCGTATAATCAATTTAACTGCTTGCGAGTGCTGACTACCGGTAGTGGCAGAGTGATCTGAAACATTTAACATGAACGTGCTTGACGTCACATCCGCAGAAAATCTGACCCGACAGAAAATAGAAAAAATTGGATACAGGCTTATAGGTGCACCCACTGTGAGCTGACAAGGTGTCAGTATGCTCATCAGGAGATGTTTGAGTCATAAACGGTCTAATAAAAAGGCTATTGTTACGTTTATTTTTGGGAAAAAGTTTCATATAGCCTCTTTAAAGGCCCAAGCCCTCATCTTACACTGCTTCCAACTCTTCCAGCTAATTCTGAACGAGCAAAATGTTTGAACTATGCTCCCCAGCCCGCACCATTTGTGCGTTGCTTTATCGTCCCCCTAAATAACACAAATTCACCAATCTCATTGACTATTTGGTTTGCATCAATCAGTTGATGCACCGACTCACAAAAACTCTCACATTCCGGACATAGTGCTATCACATGGTGTAAATATTATGGACCTGTATGTTGATGCAGTGCCTGTATCCGATCATTTCCCTGTTTGTTTTGATTTTGAAGCACCTATCATGTCATCACCCAACTCAGAGCCTGTTCGTCCTGTGCGTTCAATTTCTTCCTCCACTATTTCACAATTTTGAAATCTTTATCCAGATGTGGCTTCAACTGTAACATCATCATTTAGCACTGATGACTTATTGTCTTTTATCCAGTCCTCCTGCCTCAGCGTTCTGGATCAGCTGACCCCAGCTAGGAATAGACGTATAAACGGTAAAACGGAACGCTGGCTCAACCTGCATACTAGAACTATTAGGTGTGAGTGCAGAAAAGCTAAATGTAAATGGAAAAAAGATAAACTCCAAGTTGATTACCAAGTCCTGATAGACTCCTTGGCACGATACTAAAAAGCAGTTAGACATTCCCGTCACCTGTATTTTTCAGACCTTATTTCTACATTTCAAGGTGATCAACATGCCTTATACAAGACACTTAATGCTGTTCTTTCAGCTAATGTCTCTTCTTTTGCTGCCACATTTGTCAGATTATGTACCCAGTTTTTACATTTTTTCTTAGGAAAAACTACAAATATTAGGGCACAGATTGTACCAGCCTTTCCAACTGTTTTTCGATTCCCCTCCGACCCGATCATTTAATCAGTTTAATCCGCTTTCTTTGACCTGTCTCAAGAAGCCTTTGTCTGGTTTGAAGATTGAAGGATTGATCCTGTGCACCCACGACTTTTTAGAGAGACGTTTTCACTCACTGCACCCCAACTTTTTACACTTATTAATAGTAGTCTGGCTACTGGGGTTCTCCCCAGTTTATTTAAACATGCGATGGTTCAACCAGTACTGAAGAAACCAGGCCTGGATACTTCAGTTTTCAGTAACTTTCGTCCATTTCCAACATTCCATTTTTATCTAAAATCCTGGAGCGAGTCCTTTTTAACCAGTTAACTTCCTTTCTAGATGATGTCTATCTTTATGACCGTTTCCAATCCGACTTCCGCTCCTTACATAGCACTGAGTCAGCTCATCTTTGTGTGTTTAATGACGTACTTACCTCCCTGGACTCTGGCCATGACGTTCTGCTTGTCCTTTTAGACCTGTCAGCAGCTTTCAATACTGTGGACTGTGCCATTCTACTGGCCCAGCAAAGCCAGCTAGTGCGTATTCAGATCACGGTGTTGGACTGGTTCAACTCTTACTTAACTGATAGAAGTTTTAATGTCATGACAGGGGATTCTATTTCCATGTCTGCACCTCTGACCTGTGGAGTCCCTCAGGGCTCTATTATTGGGCCCCTTCTTTTTAATCTCCATATCCTCGTCTTGAGTTTTATTTTCCAAAAACATAATGTTCAATGTAATGTATATGCCGATGACTGCCAAATGTACTTCTCCCTAAAACTCGACGACAGCCTGCAGCCACTAGAGGACTGTCTCAGTGAGGTGAAGGGGTGGCTGGCTGCCAACTTTCTTCTATTGAATGATTCGAAGACAGACAGGGTTTAGCAGTGAAAATGATGGCTTCAGTGTTCTCAATTGGACTCTCCTTCACTTCCGTTCACCTTAAAAACCGTGGTTTCCAGCCTTAGAGTCCGGATGGATTCCGCCCTTAAATTGGAGGTTCATGTCAACTACATTGTGAGGTCCTGCTTCTTTCACTTGAGGTGCCTTGCTAAAGTTAAGCCCATCCTCAGGAAAAGCCGCCTTAAGTCAGTTATCCATGCCTTAGTCACTTCTCGCCTAGACTTTGCAAATTCAGTACTCTATGGTATAAGCTCAACCACCATGTCACGACTTCAATTAGTGCAGAATGCGGCTGCACGATTTCTTACTGGTGCTAGGTGAAGGGAGTTGCTTCTACCATATTTGCCCTCTAGATCTCTCCGGTCCGCCGACTAGTTGTTACTATCGATACCAAATGCTCTCTGTAAAAGTCTGGGACAGCATGGCTTCTCATTCTGCGGCACATCCCTCTGGAATCACTTCTTCCCTCTCCATGAGACAGTCTACTTCACTCAATGTTTTTAAATCTCGTTTAAAAACGTTCTTATTTTCCCTTGCTTTTACTGCTGCTTAGTCTTTTATTTAACTTTAGAATTTTGTGATGTTATGCTTGTTTTATATTGTTTTTATCTGCTCTGTTCAGCACCTTGGTCAGCTCCCATACTGTTGTTAAGTGTGCTCTATAAATAAAGTTGGCATTTTATGGTATGGAAGCTGAATGGAAGGAGCACCGCCCAACAGTGTCTCATGTGGATTATAAAATGAAGTAACGTATCTGATGTCAGCTTTTGTTTTTCTCAGTTAACACACATTCACGGCTCACTACATCACAGACACCTGGCAGATCGAGTCACAGGTATTACAAACACGAGTGATGCACGAAAGTCACACAGCCACTAATGTGAATTTGATGTTCCACACTGTAGCAGATAAATGCAATCTAACAATTACGGATATGGTTATAGTTACAGATAATGTTGCAAATATGCAGGCTTCTGTGCAGCTTGATAACTTAACAGATATCAAGTGTTTTGCACACGCATTAAACCTGGCTGCTCAGCGAGCATTGAAGCTTATCCCTGTGTCACAACTTCTTGGGAGGATAAGGCGAATCACTGGGTTTTTCCACCGGAGCCCCATCGCAAGCCATGCACTGCAAGAGAAACAGAAACTTCTGTAGTTACCAGCACACAAGCTGAAAACTGACTTAGCAACGAGATGGAACAGCGCTTACGAGATGGTCGAAAGATTCTTAGAGCAACAGCCTGCAATCTGTGCTGCTTTCCTCTCTCCTCTGGTGAGAAAAAGTGGAAGTTTAGGTGACATCTCCACACTCAGTGAAACTGACATCTCCAATGCTGACGAAATGGCCAAAGCACTGAAACCATTAAGGGATGCAACAAACCTCATGACAGAGGACTCCACGCCTACACTGTCAGTGATTGCTCCATTGCATGCTCAGCTGCTTCATGACACAGAAGCAGATTCTGCTGAGGACGAGGCACCACTTGTGCAGGAAATGAAAAAAGACCATCGATGAAGATCTTTTAAAGAGATACATAAGTGTACAAAGTAAGAACATTCTTCTCACTGCCTCCACTCTGGATCCCAGGTTCAAAGCCCTGCCTTTTCTCACCATAGAGGAACAACTGGATGTCCATACCAAAGTGACAGCAGAGGCAGCAGCTCTTTTGGTAAATATTACCATACATGTTGATAAGCTATCTTTTTGATATGTGAAACTTGGACATATAACAGAAGAATGATGGACAGTAACACCTTATATACTGTGAGCATTCTGTTGGGCATTGTAGTGCCGCAGTGTAAAACTTTTAACCAGAATTTTATTCGAGTTCATTTTTAAAATGCTAAAGGTCTGATAAGGGCTGCTAGCCACTGCTAAACTGTTCTAAGTTAAATTAGGCTGAAAATTAGGCTGAAGTTGTAACATACCATAGAAGTTCATTAAAACAGAGAATTTATCAAAATGCTAACATTTTGAAGCTTCAGTTAAATGAGTGTTCAGTTTTGTTTTGTCTCAAGGCTGAGATGTGCCTGGATATTTGTTTGAATAGTTGCTTTTAAGTAATGGTAAAGCAATGTTAAAGTTGAAAGGTAAGCGAAAGTATGCCTTTTTGCCAAAAGATTGCCTCTGTGAGTTAACAAATTTAGAATCATTTGGATGAACCTTATAAAGCTGCATATTCTAAAACATAACCAGCTTTCCTCAGAGTAATAAGTCAATTTGTCATAGCCCTTTTTAACTTGTAGAGGATAGTAGTTGGTCCTGGAACACCCCCCCACACACACACATAAGTGTATTGATAGTGAATAAAGATCGATTTGAATCGAGAAACGCTTCAGAACTTAATAGTCACCCCGAGAATCTGAATCCAATATAATTGTGAGTTGTTGTAAGATTCACATCCCTAGTATCCATATTTTTTAAGAGTTTAATTATAAAATGCATAATTAAACAATTAAAGTGCTTATGGACCAACTTTAAATCTGATATGTTAACCTGTGCAAGGAGACAACTTCAGACAAATCACCTTGTCAGCGATTGTGTTAGCACCACCCACTGGAGTTGATGGGTTGGGCTGAAAAAAAAAGATAAGTTCATGATATCTAGGAGTAAACACAGAGAGGGCAGACATGACCTGGGTGCGAGAGAATTCGAGTGTTGGCCCAAACGGGGTCATGTTTATGACTGGCTGTAATAAAATATGAAAAATACAGATGCAGACTCCGGTCTCATTCCTATGAAGGGAAGAAGATACATTTCTTCCCATAACAGCTGGCGCCCAACGTGACCTTCAGCAGGCGTAACTGAGTAGACAGGGGATGTTTGTTTTCTCTCCAGCATCCGAGCTTTGGACAGAGAACGAGTCACCATCAACATATCCCTGATCGGCCGCCACCTGAAGGAGAACCCTGGTTTCTGGGTGAGGCTTAGTCTGACACAGAGTACTGAACTCTCACTGAATGGACTCTTTTTGGCAGTTTTTTCCTTCCGATTTTAATTTTTTTTTATGCTCTTCGAGTCTGTCTACTTTGTGAGGGAGAGAATTATTTTTTTTCCTCTCTCCAAGCTTGTGGGCGAGAGCGGCAGATGATAGTGGACTTTAAAACAAGAAGAAACAGAACAGCTGGACAGAACTTTTCTTTTTTGCATCAACTACCGACCGGATGATTGATCCTGTAATAGAAGAGTGGTCTTGCAGCAGGCTACATGCAACTTCTCTGTTTGTTTCCTGGTTGTTGTTGGGTTTTTTTGTCTCTGTGTGTGTCGCGGAGTTCATGAATGAAAACGAACCTCTCTCCTTCATGCAAGACTGGACAGTGCAGAAAAAAAAAAGACTTTGCTTTGATGATCGAAAGACTGAATTTGACCTTCAACTGACAGTGTCCAGAGAGGTGGTGGAAGGAGTCGTTCTAACCCGTTTGATGATCAGATTGGAGCAAGTAAAGGGGGGTGAGATTCAAATACTTTTACAGAGGCAGACTGGGAAAGACAGTAGGGACATTTAAATGATTCTAAAATTGGGGGATTAGATGGTCTGCACAAGCCTAGACTTTGATAAATCGGGAAATTACTGCAAGGTTAAGAATCAGTTATCATGTACAGCTGCATTTTGGGGAGACTAACAGACAAATCACGCACGCTCCCGCAATAAAGTAATGCTTCCTGGACTGATTTAATGTTAGAATTAACACAGGAACATACATACACACTTAGGAGAAACAGAGAGCTTGATAAACATGTTTTTTTACTGGCTGATGCAGATAAACTGGGCAACTAGGAACTGAGGTTCCTTTAATTTAAAGCAATGCTGTCTCTTTTTCCCTTCTCTTCCTACTGGCTCAAGCAGGCAGAAAGTTGGCCATGGAGAAACTTTCTGAAACAGTTAAGTTTTTCTTGGGTTTAAACATTGGCACATGCGGAGATGCGAATGTACTTGGAATGCATTTAGTACTGAGGCATAGAGAGAAAGATACAACTTGTTTGGGTTTGTTTTTGAAAAACATGTGAGATAACCTATAACCTAAATTCCTGAGAAAGCACCAGCAGACAGAAAATTACTTTAATTCCTTTGATTTCAGAACTTCACAAATCTATGAAGCTTTAGAAAAATTTATTAATTTGAAATTTGTGAAGAATTAAATAACGGTTGGGGATTTGCGAGAAATAAAAATATGACTGATTGGGGACTGACTGACTGACCTCTGTGTGTGGTGTTTTTCTTGTCTTGTGTGATCTGATCAACTGGAACGACAAGATTAATAATGCAGCGATCATTAAACCTTTCCTAACGAACAAGCTACCATCGTTAATTGAAACAGCAGCTGCAGGATAACTGAAATGGATAACACACACAAGTTAAACACCATACCATTTGCGTACACATTGCGGTGTTAATAAATAATTCATCTGTTGTTGAGAAAACTTCAATTCAGACATACTTTATTGATCCCAGTGGGGAATTAAGTATTGTTCAAGGAGGAAGGATCTCCTGTAACAGTCTGTGTGGTGGTAAAACTGCAAAAGCTTCTGACTGAAGATAATAGTCCAATGAGGAGGATGCTCGGAGTTGTCTGAAATAAATAAGAAGTGGTCAGTTTTACTTTCAGGAAATGTTAATCAGGTTACTTAACTTGGCAACTGGCTGGAAGATTAACGGTTAAAATGTTACACAGAAAAATTTACATTTTTGTTGTTGTAATATTTAGGAATGATTCATCTTGGGTAGTTCACAACTGAACTGTGATTAATTAGATTAAAAGTTTTAATCTCCTGACAGCCTGAAAAATAATAGATATGTACTCTGAACAAAGACTTCAGAAGAGATGAAGGCTTTAAAGATTTTTATGGCAGTTAGAAAATAAAATAAATAGATACTTAAATAAAGAAAGCTGGAATAACATTTGTGTTAAATGTGTCATGTTTGCGTGTCATAAGGACCCAAAGGCAGCAAAGAATAAAACTTAAATGATTTATTTATAACAAAAACAAGGAACAAACCTACAGATCTAGGAGAACCAAAAATGCAGAGATGAGGAGGAAACAGGAACAAGACAGGGATAGAATGACGACGGACCAGCGAGTAGTGACTGAATGAGAGAAGAATTTATACTGGGGAGGAAATGAGGAAGTGAGAGGAGACCAATGACCAATTAGGGGAATAAGATGCAGGTGAGAGGGAGACAGCAGGTGGAAACAATCAGCTGGGAAGAGAGGTAGAATGGTAGGGAGACAGTAAACTCTTAAGGAACTAGAAACTAAAGATAATAAGTCTAGGAAGGAAACCTAAGGAAATACTAGGGAGCAGAAGGAAGAAATAAGTAAACTATCTAGAGGAAATAAACTAAGGAAACAAATGAGGACACAAACAAAGGTGAAAACATGTAAGAGCAAGAATATACAGAAACAAGGAAGTGCCAGAATAAAACAAAAACAAGGGATAACCTAACATGATTAAACTAGATAAGGAAAAGAACTAAGTTTAACACAAACAGGAGGGACAAAACCAGAGAGCAGCTTGGGGTACAGAGGGGAAGGAAATGCAGTGGAAAGAAAACAAACAAAAATCCACAGAACCTGACAAATGGTTCCATTAGATCATTCATATTCTGTGTCTCTTGGGTTAAAATACTGTAAACAAGTGGTAAGAAAGTTGAACCTAATAAAAATACGTAAAAATGGTAAAAAAAGAGAAAATGACAGGAAAAAAAAAATCCATTGGAGATCCTAGCGAGTGGGTGGGCAGACTGGGAGATCAAGTGTATGGCCAACCTGGGGGGCATCCCTCTGCCTCTGAAAAGCTCCGACAGTTTTGGGAGTGGGAGGACTTGGTCTCTTGTTCCGTTCCGACCCCGAGGGGATTTCGAAATTTGGCCATTCCTAAAATTTATCGAGGCTCTCAAGTTGTGAACTATTTTGCTGTTTGTTTGTTTGTGTGTCTGCTCTTGCACAATATCAGAGAGCAGCATTCGTATGCTTTGTCTCGGAAAAGAAAAGAAAGAAAAAGGCAAATTAAGCATTTGGGTTTCTGCATAGTCTGGATTAGTAATTACATAATCTATGCAGTTTTGATTAGGCTTTTTGAGGCTTTAGTTAGGTGAGCATTTTTGGATTTAGCCTTTCTGTTTTGATTTGAAAAGAAACATTTCGGTTAAAGCGTAAAGCATTTTAGTTCTAGCCTTTCTGATTTGGAAATAAGAGCTTCTGTTAAAGCTGTAGTATTTTTGTCTTAGCCTTTCTGGTTTGGAAAATAAAGGCTTCTGTTGAAGTGAGATCTTTTTCGTTTTAGCCTTATTGATTTGGAAAATTAAGAATTTGTTAGAGTCAAAGTTTTTGGTATTTGCTTTTCTGGTTTGAAAATAAAGGCTTTGGTTAGAGTGAGAGCTTTTGATAATAGTCTTTTTGGTTTGGATTAAATTAATAGTAAGGCTTCTGGTAGAGTGAGACAAGCTTCTCCGGATTGAGAGGCTTGGTGTTGGTAGAACAACAGGTTCTTCACTTTTTCATTTGGGAAAAGTGGTTACGTCTCCTCTTTTGGTAGCTCTCGTCTTTGGGTACCTCTCCTCTCTAGATAGCGGAGCGCTCAGGCAGACCATGGGGTCTGATTACAGTAGGCCTTCACCACCTGACAGTTCGATATCCCGGCAAAAGATGAGACAAAAGCATTAGCCTAAGTGAAAGAAAAAATCTGTAAGTTCTTAGGAAAAGTAGGATAATTAATACTTCCACAATATTTAAATAATAATGAAAAACTGAGGTCTGAAGTGATATTTCAAAGAGAACGTTACAACAAAACAGGAAATCAACTAAGGGAAGAATTGCTCTGCTTCATTATGATCATTAACAGGGATTTGTTTCTCTTAAAGGGAGGAATAATCTATTTTTAAAATTAAGTGTAAAAAAAAAAAGGAAAAAACAAGGGATGTGCCTGTTTCCAGTAGAGGTCAAGATGGAGTTCAAGGAAGTCAAAAGGATTCTAAGAATAAATGAGGATGGGTTTCCTAGTTTCAAATGAAGGAGCAGCTATGGTTGCTCTTGTCCGGCGCGGAACAACTACTTGAGCTACTGGAAAAAATCGTCTGAGCATCGCACCTTAAAGGGGGGGTATTATGCTTCTTCCAGGCACATATTACCCTTCTATAGCACACTCCCATAAAATTGTCACCTTAAGTCTTTTAAAAGTCTGTCATATATCCAAATCCACCTTAAATAAATTTACTTCCGTATTGGATGCCTTGATTTTCGCCTGTGCCTCTCTAAGACCCTCCTACTCTTTCTGACACTCCCCCTTCAGTTCGTCATTTACTGTGCATCATCGCAGCATACACGGAGTCGGAAAAAAAATCTCACAAAAGACGCGCAGCTGCAGCTGGTGTTATAATTAATGCACCTAGGATTCAGCCGGAGTTGTGTGAGTTGGGGAGGGGCAGGGGAGCTCTGCAGGGGCGAGGCTCTCGGCTGAGTACGTAAGGTCGGAGGAGGAGATGGGTGGAAAAGGCGGGCATAGGTGGGAGCAGGCGTTTCAGCAACCCCGAGAACTACCAGCAGAGACTCAAAGATTACTCTAACATCAGTGAATGGGTCAGAGCAACACTTCAGGCATGTTTTTAATGAGGGAAAGACAGGTTCTCAGGATATTAAGCTTCAGAAAGTCCATTTTGAATAAAACCCCCCCTTTAAAATGAAATTTTAACTAGGCAAGAAAGTGTCCCTCTTCACAAAAAAGGGAGATGTGTGAGGGACAGAGAAACTTAAATTAAACCATAATGGTGCTTAAACACAACAAACATCAGACTAACTGTTCAAACAAATGAACAAACAGACTGATCAAATTAACAAGGAACAAAAGTGGGCTTAAATACTGGCTAATTAGACCAGGCATAAAGGAGGAACAATTATTTGCATAATTCACTCACAAAGAAGAAACTGAACAAACAGTTTAAGAGTTAACCTTAATACAAGGGTAACAAAATAAACAAACCATGAATCTAACTTAATTCATATGGAAGTTAGAAAAAATAACTCTCTTGAATGGCAGATAGTTTAAAAGGTTGATATGTTAATAACGATGAAACAATAATGACATTGAGAAATGGGGAACCTTATTGATAGGCTGTACTCAATACTTTAGCCGCAAGGAGGCCTAACACTTCTTCACAGCAGATCTTAACAGTTATTATTGGCACTAAATTAAATTGACAACTACAGCTTGAGCCAAATGGCAATGAAAGCAGAAATTAACAATAAACTTTCAGAATTAGTTACCAGGGTCAGAGGCCTTAGCAACTCTGTGTTCCCCATTTTATCAATTAGATAACAGGTGTCCGCTTCGGGAAATAACTTATGCTGACGAAGAAAATACGTCCCGGAAAGTGTTTTCAAGGAATGTTGCATTGACTTAAAGCACAATTCTGAAAACAAGTTTGAAAAACAGATTCTGAATAAACTGGGATTTCAGAAAATACATGGTTTTAAAAAAAAGGGTGTTTTTAAAGACATAGGTACTGGAAAAGTTTTATTATGGGAATGATGTCTCAGGGGTTTCAGCAGCAGAACTGGGATTCCACAATGATTAATGGGAACTTTTCAAGTTACATTCATAACTTTTGACTTTGATCACTTTTTCCAAAGGTGCAGATGAAGCACATTTAGTCATTGAAATGTCCTTTATTGTGTATTAACTTTTATCTCCACAGCTCTACTCAAACAGCGATCACTTTAGAAAAAGTTTTCACACTGGCTACCAGGAATCCTGAGAAAGGGGATCAATATTTTCATGAAAAAGAGAAGATTGGATTGCTAATGACCTATTGGGAGATAATTGGGAGATTATTGGATAATTGAGTTTTTGGATTCAATTGAGGTTTTGGTCAAATGGTTTTTCAATTTAATTTGAATAAGTATTCAAATTCCACTTGAAACACGGTCAGCAAGATTTAAGGACTCCACAGGTAGGATGATCTTTGGATTTTTGGGCATAAAAACTAAAGACCTTCTTCAATGAAGATTATCTAAACATGCATTCTTGATTTATTTCCTCTTGCACAAAGAGTTATTGAAGCGTGGCTCATTAACTTAAGTTGTTGAGTTCGTTTAGGATTGCTTGATGCATCAGCCGCATCTAGGTAATCTAAACCAAACTCCTACATCTGCTAATTCTGTCTAACCTAATCTCTGACCTAATCATTTACTTATAATCAACAAACTAATCCTTTATATTAGCTCACATATGTTTGGACTAGCATGCTCTAACACTTAAAGGATCAGTGGGCCGGTTTGAAGAAATTAAACTGCAACCACCGCGGGAGCGTGCACAACAAGTAAATAATTCAATGACGTAGCGCACATCGCCAGCTGTACGACAACAGGCAAACATGTCTAGCGCCGAAGTAAGTAATAGTGTTTACTTTGGTGTAACATTAGTAAATATCTTTGACAACATTAGCATATTCATTCATATATATACCACTAGTGTTCTCTCTCTTCCTTCATCCTGTTAAATTGAGAACGCGTAAGAATTATAGATTGACGTCACATCCGTGTGTAAGCGCGGGAAATTCTGCCACCGAATCGCAGCCTATTTTGCAGCACACAGACTGTTCAAGATAATGGGATTACACATGGGTGGTCTTATTTTTCTTGGTTTAAAACGCTTCATTACCCAATACAATTACAAAACTGAACATGAATATAATTTGGTTTAGAAATCCAGCCCCCTGATCCTTTAAAGCTGTAGTCCGGAGTATTTGGTGGAGAGAGATTTTTTGAATCCGACGTACCAATGCCCCTCCCAAAACACTCCCCCCTCCCCTCCCTCCAGCCCTACCGCAGCAGTTGTGCACGCGCATCACCTGTGGCGACACAGTGAGTCAAAGAAGTAAGCAGCAAGCACTATTGAGAACCACCCCTTTGTATTTTTGCTATGTACATGTTGGAGGTGAGCAACTTCTGCATGACTGATGCTCACTCACAATATGGCGACTGTAAACGGGAAGACACGGAGCGCTCTGTGTGCGCGGCCCCATGTTCACATGTTTGCGCAATCCGCATGCAAGTTGATTCACAGCCGACAATGTGGAAACTCGAATTCTATTGGCTAAAAAAATTCGGCGCTCAGTGTGAAATGCATAGGGGTCTACAGGAAGAAGGTGAGATTAAGAAAAATGACAAACGTTGTGAAGCACTAGCCTTTTATCATAGTATTGAACCCCACTATCATTTTAAAGATTTATAAAACTTTGATACTTAAATATATTCTGCATAGACTGCAGACTATATAGACTGCAGCTTTAATTACTCAGCTGGAGATCACATCAGGGGCCTCCGGATTGGTGATCCTTCCCTTCTGAGGCAACGCAGAAGCTGAGTTGGACCTTGGAGGTCATGACATGGAGCAGCTACAAGGGGAGCGTGTACAGTTCAACACCGAGTCCAGATTTAATATCTCATTGAGACGTGCAAAAAAGGCTACATAACATCTCTCTCTGTTGGATTTTTCCTGAGAGATGACGAGACAAAGTGTGGCCATGCTTGGAGGCAGGAGGTCATCAGAATCTTTTCCCACCAATATGAATGAAGTGATGAACAAAAGAAAACCACAAATGACTTAAATAAAGATCCTGGTGGGTTTTTCATTCTGACAAGTTATGTCTCAATAAAGTCATCTGAATGGACTATCCCTGGTTACTTTGAGCTAATTCCATGGCCAGCATGATTCCTGTCTGATTATAAATGTATTGGGTTTTTTTGTCGCCTCTTCTAGCACCCATTAGAAATTGTATGAACTTGAAATATTTCTGTATGTTTTGGGCATTATTATTTTGAAAGAAAAAGAGAGGAAATGTTACAAACAATTTCAATGTTATGTCAATTAATTGATTGAGATATTATTAGTGAAGGAATCTGGGGAATGTGGCCTAATTAAACGAGTCTCGATGCACAAGATCTCCGATGATGTCATCTGGATGGATGCATAGGTCTAATTTTTGTGGTTCAGGAACTAAATTCATGATCATTTCATAATGGACAATGAATTGATAATGATATGATAAATAATGAGTTGAAGCTGTGTTTTATTGTTTATCTTCACTGCCAACACACCCCCAAAGAACAGCTCCTAGGTACCTTTTATCTGTGTTATTACTAAAAGAGTAATAAGTGGAGGGATACTGATGTGGGAAAATTATTTCTGCATCTAAAGTCTATGATATTGAGCTAATTATTTTATCACAGTAATTATTAGAGTCAAGAAAGAAGCCATTCACCTACTTTTATCTAACTGTTGACTCTTCAGCAGTGAGGAGTGTTTTGGTTAACCTTGGAATGAAGACATAACATCAGGGGACTGAAGGCAGAATATGCTTACAGAGAGGGCAGACATGATCTGGGTGTGAGAGAGTTTGAGTTTCGGCCCAGACGGGCTCATGTTAAAGACTGGCCGTAATGAAATATGTAAAACACAGATGCAGACTCCAGCCTCATTCCTATGAAGGGAAGAAGATACATTTCTTCCCATAACACTTTAGAGCAGGCGCGCCCAATCCTGGTCCTTGAGATCTACCATCCTACAAATTTTAGATGTATCCCAGCTTCAACACACCTGAATCAAAATGTTCCATTCCCTCATCAGCAGTGTGTCAGCTCTGCAGAGGCCTGGCAACGAGGCCTTCATTTGATTCAGCTGTGTTGAGAAGGGATCCACCTAAACGTTGCTGGATGGTAGGTCGAGGACCAGGGTTGGGCACCCCTGCTCTAGAGTCTCCTAACCATGAAACCCTAACTGAATGAATGAAACTAACTGCAAGCTGAGGAGGTAATTTAATCATTTGATTCAGGTGTTTTGGACAAGGAACACATCTAAATGTTACAGGACACCTGCCCCCAAGGACTGGAGTTGGACACCCCTGAGACTTACATTTATTCATATCTGTAACTTACAATTTTTACACAGATTGAAAAATCTGTTTGGGTATTGTATATAAGAAAATATGTCACATACAGTTTAAACTTTTGTGACATTTTGATCAATGATTAAGTTTGCTGATGTGTTCACGTCCTACCCACTGAACCTCTGGCATAACCTTCAATCATAATGGGTATCGTGGGAAGAAAAACTCCATTAGATACTTAAATGTTGGCTATTATTGCTTTTCTAAAGCCAGTTGGCTCTGTACTCTTTGCTATTTCATGAAAAAAAGTAATTGATATTCTGATATTGTCAAAAGCTGCAGGTGTTGAATAGCCCTTTTGTGTTTGCCTAAACCTTTGTGATTGACATAGTTGTATTCCAAGATTGGGGTTTGAAAAGCAATGCCTCTGTTATCAATAGTTTTCTCACGTAGCAGTGTTTGTCTGAAAACATTTAAAGAGAAAAAAGGTTGTCTACATTTCAACTTTCTGACCCAAACTGTCCCTCAGATGAAAGCAAAGTGGTTAGGATGTCCAGGAAAGACCCAGGAACCACCAAGACTCAAACCTATCATAAACTGGAATATGATTGATGCACCAGTGTCACCATCCACAGTGAAGTCAGTCTGACAATGCCGTGGACTGAGATGGCGCAGACCAATAAAGAAGTTTATGCTCCCCCCAGATCAACTGTAATTTGCAGGGGCCCAAATCAAACAGGCTTCTTATTGAATAGGTTTTACGTACTCTTATTTAATATCTACCTGCTTCCACTAGCCCAGATTATAACAACCAATAAGATTAACTACCATAACTATGCAGATAATACTCAGATCTACATTACAATATCACCAGGTGACTTTGAACCCATCCAAACGCTAAGTGAATGCATCGAGCAAATCAATGGATGTGCCACAACTTTCTCCAGCTGAACAGAAACAAAACAGAAATAATTACTTTTGAACCTAAAGAGGAATGACAGTCAGCACACAGCTTCAGTAAATACAGCTAGAAACAACTGATCAGGCCCGAGATTTAGGTTTAGTAATGGACTCAGCCCTGAACCTCCAGGATTGCATAAAGGCAATAACAAGGTCAGCCGACTATCACCTGAAGAACATTTCTAGGATTGAAAGAACTGATGTCGCAACAGGACCTTAAAAGACTCATTCATGTGTTTATCTTTAGTCTGATTGATTGCTGCAACAGCGTTCTCACAGGTCTGCCTAAAAAGTCAATTAGACAGCTGCAGCTGATCCAGAACGCTGCTGGTCGTGTCCTTACTAGAACCAGGAAAGTAGAGCACATCAGCCCAGTTCTAAAGTCCTTACACTGGCTCCCTGTAGCTCAGAGAATAGACTTCAAAATACTTTTACTAGTTTGAAAATCATTGAATGGCTTAGCACCAAAGTATATTGAAGAGCTACTGTAACTATACCACCTGAACACTCAGATCCTCTAATTCCAGTCTACTCACCATCCTTAGAATTATAACCAAACATGGAGAAGCAGCTTTCAGTTTCTATGCTCCTCTAATCTGGAACGAACTTCCAGACAACTACAAAGCTGCTGAAACACTTAGTTCTTTTAAATCACGTCTAAAAACTCATCTGTTTAGAGCTGCCTTTGAGTAATTTTTTTCATGTATCATATGTTTTGTATGTGCTTCTTGCTTTATTGCTGTTTTTACTTTATATGCTTTGTCTGTGTTTTATTGCTGTTTTTATTTTATCCCCTAATCATGTAGAAGCACCTTAAATTACCTTGTTGAAAATGTGCTAAACAAATATAATTGCCTTGCCTTGCCTTACAGATGAGACAAAAAATTGAGCTATTTGTCCACAATGATAAAAAGAAGGTTTGGAAAAGTTGAGGTTAGGGTTTCAAATCTAAGATCTCTGTGCCAACTGTCAAGCTTGGTGGTGGCAGCATAATCTTGTAGGTCTGTTTGCTGCATTGTACAAAGTGTGTGAAAACATTTAGATGGATTGAGTCAAATTTTTAACCTTTATATGAAATAAAAAACTAGATGGTTGAAAAGGCTTTGCGATGGACTGGCACCCTGTCCAGGGTGTACCCCGCCTCTTGCCTGATGACTGCTGGAGATAGGCACCAGCCCCCCACGACCTTGCAAAGGATAGACGGCACAGATGACAGACGGACGGATGGACGGATGGATGGATGGATGGATGGAAGTTGCAAGAAGACTACAATCCTAAACAAAACGTTATTTTTTTTTCTCAGTGTAAAAAACAAGTCTGAATATATAACTGGCAGCAAACATATTTTCTGCTTTGTTAAGGACTTGAAAATGTCTCTGTGGACATTTATCTGCATTGAAAGGAGGAAATTCTCAACAAACATTATCAACAGCAACAATGTGCATGGTGGAAGCACCTCCTTGTCCCGAGAGTCTGTTCAAAAAACAGTCAGGTTACTTCCTGAGGCTTTTGGTGGAGGGATTAGGTGTCCCCGACTGTTGCTGAGAATTCCCCCAACAAACATGATCTGCTTTCATCTCCTCTTTTTAGTTGACCAACAGGAAGCTGTTGATGCTGTGTTTAATAAGCAGAGACTGTTCAGCTTTTCCAAACCTCTGTCTGCTTCCTCCTTGAAAATCCGCTCACCTTACTCTTTCACCCTGGAGAGTTCCTTGATCATCTGTGTTTGAGATTTATGAACCCAGATGTTTATTATTTTGAAGACTGAGATGTCGTGTTGATTGCTGAGTAATAAACCAGATGATGTGACAGCTGTGTTTTGATCCCAGGCAATAGTGAAATCACTGAGCTTCCAGGAAGCTCTTTTTTTATAAGGTTCAGGGCTGTAATGCTGAAATTGTTTACAGGCGGAAGTGCTGAGACATGACCTATTGTTTATGTGATGATTTGTTATAGAGGATGATTCTAATGTATGTGAGCTTTCTGTATGTTTTATTTAATAGAAGGAATTTGATTTGATTTAAAACACTTTACTCCCAATGCACATTTATTGTATGCATGTTTGTTTTTCATTTCAAGTAAAACCTTGGGTTAGATAGGTTGAAGGTTTCCTTTTAGTGTATTGTTTTTTATTATTGCACTTTCACCAAAGCATTACAAGTATTCTCTAATTTGATGTTTTCATTACTTTACAACCAATGCCGAAGGCCAGGTCTATCTGTTTCGGTTTTTGCAATGACAGTAAAGGTTATTAGGAACATCTTTACACAAACTGGACATATTGAGGAAGTCATTTTCTATATTTTAATAAGAGTTCAACATCTTCTGTAAACATATTTTAGGGTCTAACTTCGTAATGCAGCTCAGCAGGAGAATGGTAAAAAAGGTTAAAATACTAACAATTTAAAATGATAATTATAATGTCAAGAGAAATAGGGTGAGGTCAAACACTATTCATATCATTGGAGAAGAAGTTGAGGTAATTCAGGAGTATAAATATAAATGCTACTTTGGAACCTCTGGAGATCATTGTGCAAAGAAGCATTCTTCATAAGACAGACAACCCAGTGCATCCTCTTCATGAGGTCGTTATACAACAGACTGTCTTCAGTTAGAGCAGTGGTGTCCAAAGTCAGTCTTCAAGGGCTGGTCTCCAACATGTTTTACTTCATTCCCTGGTTCATCACACCTGAATCAAATGATGGATTATTAGCAGGCCTTTGATGAACTGTGCAAAGCTGAGGAGGTAGTTTGACCATTAAATCCGCTGTGTTGGAGCAGAGACACATCTAAAACTCGCAGTCCTTTGAGGACTGGAACTGGACACCTATGAGTTATAGGCTTTTTCAGAGTGCTACATAAGATCTCTCCTGCCCACAGCCATCAGCATCTACAACAACTCTTTGAAAAAACTTGTATGATATGGGTTACAACAGCATTTAATTTACCTCTGGGAATAATTATTTTCTAACTGAATTGAATTTAAAAGAAATGCATCATAAAAAAGATTATACAAAGATGTAATGAAAATTTACAATATTTAACATATTTCCTGTGATTTGTTTAGGTTTTTTCCTTAGCTCCCAGCTAATGTATTGCCCCACTTCCTACCCAGGAGTTGCTTTTTGGTGCCCACCTATTCCCATAAATACTCTTATGTAACAACTACATTTTAGTTTATTTCTCTTAGTAGTGAAAAATTTGGATATATTAAGTAGATACATAGTCATAATTTTAAGCTCAAATTTTAGTACAATTCAACTTACCCAAGGACTGAACAGAGCACAGAGGAACTTGACAGGAGCAAAGGATCGAGGGTACGGAAGGAACATCCAGGAGAGATCACATTTCTCCTGTTTTAGCCTCCCTTTATTGGCTCCCTGTTAAAGCCACAATAGAATTAAAGATCCTCCTTCTAACATATAAAGCCCTTAATAATCAAGCTCCATCATACATCATAGATCTGATTGTTTCATATGTTTCTAACAGAGCCCCTTGCAGAGCCCCTTGCTGCAGGTTTACTGGTGGTTCCTAGGATTTCTAAAACTAGAATGGGAGGCAGATATTTTAGTTATCAAGTTCCTCTCCTGTGGAACCAGCTCCCAGTTTTAGTCTCTGAGGCAGAAACCCTGTCTACTTTGATGACCAGGCTTAAAACTTTCCTTTTTGATAAAGCTTATAGTTAGAGTGGCTTAGGTAATTTTGAGCTATCTCTGTAGTTATGCTTCTATAGGCTTAGACTGCTGGAGGACAGACTGACCACTTTTCTTCATACTATTTTTTTTCTTCTGCTACTCTCCAGCTGCATTATTTTGACTGTTAACTTTGTTTTCTCTCAGTGTTTTTCTCTCCATAGAAACTACACCTGGTCTGGTATCCTGCTAAGCTGCAATGCCCTGTTGGACGGAGGGCATCCCAGTAACTTAGCATCCACCATGTCCTGTTATCAACTTTTTACTTTCTTTAATATAGAAAGTACTCTTACATCAGTTCTTTTTGTTCTGTGCTTGTACTGAGCCAGGTTCTGCTGGAGGTTTCATACTGTTAAAGATTAGTTTTTCCTTTCCACTGTCGCTACATGCCTGCTCAGTATGATGGATTGCTATGGTTGGAGTCTGCATCAACAGGGCGCAACTGCTAGTCAATGACTTGATGCAATTTGCTGTGATTCCTTAAATAGAAAACTAGCTAAAAGTTTAAATGGGTTGGAATATTTGTATTTAAATGACTCTCTTGTAAAGTGCCTGGTGATGACATCTGTTGTGAATCGGCTCGATATAAACTGAATTGAATTGAATGACATTATTTCATGTACATCATTTTCCTAATATTTCATATTTCTTTTCTGATTTCCCTCTGGGCCAGTTGTTTCTCGTTTATTATTAAAAACTCTGACCCCTTGTCTAACTAAAATAACCCAGAGCAACCTGCTGCTGATTTAATACAGTCATGTGATTAAGTGGGTATGGACAATGGAGGAATGTATTTAACCACATTTCTTTAAAACAAATTTGAGCAGCCATTTCCAAACTGACACATGGCCAGTATAAAACATTCCAAGGAAGTAGTTTCTGGTTTGTATATGAAAATAAGAGACATACAAAAAGACCCAACCTGCAAAGGTGTGAAATACCTAGCTCCATCAACAGCTCTTTGATGGAGCCAACAGCTCCCAGTGGATCCAGGAAAGAGCGGTGAGGAGGCTGACTACTGATGTGGAAAGATTATGTCTGGATCTAAAGTCAAGTGTTTTTTAATAATAATAATACAACAATAATATTTTCTGTTATGTCTTGGTCACTTAACATGTAGACTTTGTAGAGTAAGCGTCAGGGTCGCCACCTGCCCGAGAGAACTCTGATCCAGTAAGAGCTGGCTCATATGTATAGGTCTGTGATCCAGTCTTGCTGGAGGAGACAGAAAACTTCAGGGGAGGATCTTCAGTAGGAATGAATGTTAATCAACCAGTTTAAAATGTATGTTTAGAGTGGGGGGTGCAGGTCAGTTCATACAACGCTCTGTGTCTGCTGATGCTCCTTGTTAATTAACAAGAGAAATTAAATGTACTCTTGGACCACAGAAGGAATATTCTCATCCTTGTAAAGATAAATAATGGCTCTAAGATATTGATCCAATAATTTCATTCACACTAGGGAGAACCCAAGGACTGAACGTAGCACAGAGTAATTTGACTAGAGCAAAGGATCGAGGATACGGAAGGAACGGAGTAAACCATCTGGCACCAGCCTCAGGAAGCCGCTCCTCTTTTAAACTCCACCTGAACCAGCGTTGATGAGGCTGATGAGGATCATCTGGTGCCGCACTTGCCCATTACACCCTGCAGAGAGGTAAAGGAGGCACACAATCTCTCACCCACATTCGCAGCACACAACCAATCCTACCAGGACCTGGATTTTTGCAAAGGAGTAAAGAAACAATAAGAAGCATCCACACCAGGATTTTAGATAAAAAGCTGCATGAAATGTGTAACAAATGTACTTTCTTTTTGTGCAAAAGGACTTTGGTGAAAACTAATTATGGTTATCATTTTCAACCATGCATAGTGTTTAGATGCAGAGAATTTGTGACCACGTGCTTTTCTGTTATGTTATGTTGGGTTGCCATTGGAGTCAGCAGGTTAAATCTCCAGGTTCTTCCCAGAGCCCTCTCTTGCTTTAGATGTAGAAAGATTGACTGACCAGTGGGGGTATTTGGCTTTGAAACTCTGGTAATGTTCCAGGACTCTGTCACGGGCAGTCTGTTAAGTGATTTCAAACAGCTAACCTTGAAGGGGAGGCCAGCTTTGGGGCTTGCACGCAGGAAATCCTTCAATCCCTCTGGGATCAATAAAGTATTTTTGAATTGAATTGAATTTGAAACAAAGGAAAAGTTACCGAAGGAGCTGGAGTCCGGAATATCCTTCAGTTAAACCAAATGAAAAAAAATTTTTTTCTAGAGAGCACTCAACACTTCATTCTAATTGCTTTGGTGAGCTGCTGCTTCCAAGCAAGTGATTGCAGTAGGTGTTAATTTTCTGTAGTTGAGGCCTCCCATAAAATGTCATTGACGTCAAAGGAGTAAAAAAAAAAAAAAAAAATATAGCTAGCCTCAACAATTTCTCTCAGACCCTTTCATTGCTATTCAAACAGAAATTACATGCACACTAGTGTGCAGTCACACACACATACAGTACTGAGAAAAAGCAAAAGGAGTGGGCTGATTGTGGTTATTGAACACAAAGACAATATGAACGACAGCACTTCAAAGGCTTGAGCTGAAACAGACGTCATTGAAATCAGATGGTGAAAAGAGACGCTGGGAATAAAAGGCAAAAGCAGCTGAAAAAGTCACCAATGTAATTAATTATTAAATGTGAAAAAAGGGGATTTACAACAGGGAATGCACACTGAGATGTGGTCAGTGTCATCAAGCTTAGATAAAATTATCCCTGTTGATGTTCTTGAACTATCTAAAGAAACATCATTTCACACACAATCGAATTTTTAAAATCGATTACGATTAATCGCTATGCCCGGTGCCCTGCAATGGACTGGAGACCTGTCCAGGGTGTATCCCGCCCCTCGCCCAATGAATGCTGGAGATACGCACCAGTACATCCCCCCCCCCCACCCCCACCACAACCCTGCAGAGAATAGACGGGTAGATAATGGATGGATGGTATGCCCGGTTAAAAATGACAGATATGTATGCTTTAGTGCAGGGGTGCCCAACCCTGGTCCTCGAGATCTACTATCCAGCAACTTTTTGGTGCATCCCTTCTCATCACAGCTGAATGAAATGAAGGCCTCGTTACCAGGCCTCTGCAGAGCTGACAGACTGCCAATGAGGGAATTGTACAATTTGATTCAGGTGCGTTGAAGCTGGGATACATCTAAAATTTGTAGGATAGAAGATCTTGAGGACCAAGATTGGGCACGTCTGCATGAAGGAGTATCTCTATTACATCAAGCCATCCTTGTGATGCATTGCTTAATCTATCTTTGCATCAACAGTGTTTGACTTGCATGATCCCAAAGAGGAATTACATTTTTCAAGGGACTACTGGCTCATTTAAAAGAAATTCTCATCTGAAATTAGATTAAAATCTAAAATATCTAAAGTAGGTAAAATAGGTAGACCATAATTTGAGGACTGATTAGACAAAGAGTGAAGTAGCTGATCTTTTGAAACTAATTGCATACATGGACACTTTTATAAAAAAGACTCCCTAAGCAACAGGGCCACACCCTTTAGAAGACTTTATAGCCAAGGTTAATTGTAACATTAAAATGGGGGGAATTATGCTTCTTCCAGGCACATATTACCCATCTATAGCACACTCCAATAAAATTGTCACCTTAAGTCTTTTAAAAGTCCGTCATATATCCAAATCCACCTTAAAGAAATTTACTTCCGTATTGGACGCCTTGATTTTCGCCTGTGCCTCTCTAAGAGCCTCCTACTCTTTCTGACACTCCCCCTTCAGTTCGTCATTTACCGTGCATCATCGCAGCATGCACAGAGTCGGAAAAAAAATCCTACAAAAGACGCGCAGCTGCAGCTGGTGTGTTATAAGTACTGCACCTGGGACTCAGCCGGAGTTGTGTGAGGTGGGAAGGGGAGCTCTGCAGGGGCGAGGCTCTCGGCTGAGTACGTAAGGTCGGAGGAGGAGATGGGTGGAAAAGGCAGGGATAGGTGGGAGCAGGCGTTTCAGCAACCCCGAGAACTACCAGCAGAGACTCAAGGATTACTCTAACATGAGTGAATGGGTCAGAGCAACACTTCAGGCATGTTTATCCCAAAATGTCCCCAGACATTTTGGGATATACAGAAGGAGCTGTGAGGAGCTTCATGAAAGGAATCCAGAAAAGACTTCTCCAAACAGACAGAGATAATGAGGTAGCATACCATTGGAGTCCAGGGCCCTCATTTATCAAATGTTCAAAGAAACCGTCCTATATTCTATCTTACGAATTAAATTTAGAAAGTTCGTACAAACAGTAAAAAAAAAGCATTTCAGTGACACCGAGATCAAGGTGAAACATAGATGGGGCAAAAAAAAAAAAGAGTCATGATGAACATAGTTAACGCAAATTCATTTTAACACCAAAGGTTTTTGCCTTTTATTATCAGCGGTTCCTCTGCTTCATGTCTCCCCCCCTCCAGCACACAGCGATTATATTCCTGCTGCAGACATAAAAATAATTTAGCAAATAATTGTATAATTTGCTGTTATTCACTTCTGTGGAATTACTTCACTTCTTTGAACAAATTAAATCAGTTAAATTTGTCCCAAACATTGCTGTTTGGTTTTATCAGCTCCGGGGTAACCAATAAAAAAGAACACTGACTGGAAAAAAGTGACAGAGCCAGTAAATGCCGTTGGGACAGTAGACAGGTTCCTGTCGGAAATAAAGGAATACATGGTTCGATATCAAACTAAATACAATAAATTGTTGCTCAGCACGCAGCTGGGCCATTTCTTTCCACTGGGGGTGAACAGCTCACCGCAGAGCTAACCACATTTGACACGTGTGTGACCAGCATTATTGGAGACACTGCTTTGACTGGCATCAGTACGCATGGAAACAGCAACAACCTGCTTCAACGAATAGCAGGATTGTCTAGTTTCCACAGTAAAGTTTTCAAACATATTATTTATAAATGTAACAACATAATTTTAAACTGAGGAACTTGAAGTGACAAGTTAAAAAAAAAAATGTTTCAGTCAGTGCTCTGTTTCAAAAACACATCAATAGGATTGTATCCATATTAATAGGATTAAAGAACCACTAACTATAATGCCTTTGTGGTTTGATTGTTGTTTGCTCAGTTGTTTTTTTGTGTTTTACTAGAGTTTATGTTCTTGCCTATCTTTGTTCACAGTATGATTTTACCAAGTATTTGACTTAGTCAGAAAAACCTTGTGACTCCACCTTATTGAGTCAACGATGTTGCTGCAGCAAGACTGACCTCACACAGATCTGATGACGCACATTCCCCTTAAAAAAAAAGGATGAAAAAAATATGATTTTAGAGCCAGAAAGCTAGATCAACAGCAGGAACAGAAATCCATGCCATGCCAGATTAGAGCAGCACAACAGAGCAAAGATCTCGCTTTCTATCCGTGCAGGAGGACAGAGCCACAGCCCTGCATGTGAAACTATTAAAGTGTAATTGTTTTGGATATTGTCTTGCAGTACAACTGGCTAAAATATTTATTAGATATCAGTATTGACAGCAAGTTTAAAAATTAGGCACAAAGCAACAGCACTTATTACTCTTATTAGTAACTAATTTTCAGATTGACACAAATCTTTTATCAGCTTTTGGCCAGGTCATGGGGAAACTCAGACGCCAGGAGACTGCGTCATTGTGGGAGAACTAACCACTCAGATGTCTGATTGTTTCCACAGACTTGTGCATACTAATGCTTCTGATGAGCACCCATCCATCCACTCGAACCCACACTGCAGAAAAGCACACGCACACTCCTCTGGACACAGCAGACTGACGGAAGTGATTGCCAAATTGGGAATAATGTTAATCAAAGTGAAAGTAATCACTATTTATCAAGAAGCACAGTGATTTCTGTTTAGTGGAACTTCTTAAAAACCATGTTGTCACTGTACTGAGCCTGACATACGGAGAAACCCTCAGCTTTTCAAAGTCATGTTGCCATGGTGAGGATTTCTGAGAATAAATGGAATGAATCTAACATGGGAAGCATGAACTATGAAGGCAGCATGGGATTCAAAAAAAAATCTGTCAGCACAAGATCCAGAATACCAATACACACAGAGTTCCAGCCAAACAAGTTTACATGTTTTACATACATAAGAAATAAACACACATTCTAAATGCACAGAGGCATCATTCAGTTTGTTTAACAATTATACTGATTGCATAGAGTGCAAAATTATTCAAACCCTTGAATTTTCTCACATCACAGCCATGACCTTGATCTGCATGATGCAGTTTGTTCACTAACGTTCTCTAGCAAGCATCTGGTGCCTTTACAGAGCAGTTATATTTATACTTGACTGTCACATTACTTGATGGTTTCTTTTGTTTTTGTTTATTTGTTTTTATGCTCTTGTTAATAAGTATTTTTTGTAAGTGCATGGAGAATAATAAGAATAATTGTGACAATTATTCAGTTCTAAATATAAATAAATAAATTGGTTCAGCTTCATCTCCCCCTGCCAGTGGTATAAGTCAATCATTGCGGGATTCACACCAACACAAACACCCCCTGTATGAAACGCCTATCCTGCCCTTTTATTATTGGAGTTGAATGTGTCCTTTTTGTGAATTCTTAACTACATGCATGCAAAGTGAAACTGGAAATTTCATGCATGGCATGCTAACCCTACCCTGTGTCGTCCATCTCTGCTGGTTAAGTGTTTTACAGTTGTATGTCTGGTTTTGTGTTCTTTTTGAACTTCCTCTTTTATTTTGTGCGCTAATTTCCTGTTTTTATTTTTAGAAAACTTCACTTTCTGAGATTCCCACCTACAATCAGTCTCTGACACACCCTAATGTTGTCCACCGGTGTCTCATTTTCTTTCTTTGTTTGCTTGTCTATTTATACGTCACCCTGTGCAACTTCCCTTGTGGCGAGTTTTCTAGTTTTTAGCCTGCATTACAGTAAAATGGGCTGAATACAAGTCCATGTATTTTTTATGTACATTTACCTGTAAAGAAAATCTAAAGCCATTTTCTTTTGGTCTATCAAATAAAATCCCAGTTATGTTTGTGATTGTAATGTGCAATGCAATTCTGAAATGCTTAATATTGAATATTATGCATATACTGTTAAATGTCTTGAATGTGATATGTGCAAATTACTACATCTTCTCAATTTCTGTTGTAAATTCTGCTCCTGAAATACAAAAAACTTTAACTCAGGCAGTAAGGCGTTAAAGGTGTGAAAATGCGGATTGACTTGTTTTGCTTAAAATACCCCAGTATGCTTGGTCTGTGAGCTAAAACAATGATTAAGTCCTGCATTTAGTTTTTTTGCGACTTAAAACTGAAAAACTATGAAGTTAGGTATAGCATAATTCCTAAATACAAATTCTGACTTTATATTTGAAAAGAAAGTCAGTACTGAAAATAAGTAGTGACCAATAAACAAACTTAACTTTATGGGAAGTTTGAAGAGGAAAGAGTGGAATCAATTCCAAGTGAGCTGTCTTTGGTCTTTATTTCTGTCCAGACAGTGAACGACAGCAACAAACTAAATAAAGCCTTACTGTTTGATATTTGAACCAACTTTGGATCTCAGCAGGTGCATTGCTTGATGCAGAGCTGTTGTTCAGCAAGGACGGCTAGGCAATTATATTTTATTCGTACAGCACACTTTCAACAACAAGGTAATTCGATGTGCTTCACATGATATAGTAAAAACAGCAATAAAGCATAAAACACACACAGTGCATACGATACATGAAAACATTACTCAAAGGCAGCTCTAAACAGATGGGTTTTAGCCGTGACATAAAATAACTCAGTGTTTCAGCAGCTTTGCAGTTGGAAGTTTGTTCCATTTTAGAGGAGCATAGAAACTGAAAGTTCCTTCTCTGTTTGGTTCTAATTCTAGGGATGTTGAGAAGACTGGAATTAGAGGTCAGGAGTGGTCTCGGGGGTTGGTATAGTAACAGTAGATCTTCAAGACACTTTGGCGCTAGGCCATTCATTAATTTATAAAGTACTAAAGGTATTTTGAAGTCTTATCTCTGAATTACAGGGAGGCAGTGTAATGATTTTAGAACTGAGGTGATGTGCTCTACTTTCCTGGTTACAGTGAGGACACAAGCAGCAGCATTCTGGATCAGTTGCAGCTGTCTAATTGACTTTTTAGGCAGACTTGCGAGGACACTGTTGCAGTAATCAATCCGACTAAAGATCAAATCAGTTTATTTATAAGGCGCCTTCACATGACAAACAGCCAAAACAAGGCGCCGCACAATTGGTCAACATAAAATGAGACACCAAAGTAAGATCACATAATAAAAAAAAAAGGATGTTAAAAATTCATTCTTTGTCAAATCAGAGGTGATTTTTTTCTGCCTCCTGCAACCAAAGTTTACCCCAGATGAGTACTTCTGTAGGGGATAAATTATAACTTGCATTATCAGCAGATATTCATGCAAAAAAAGATAAGAAATTCTGAGAAGATGTACACTACAACATGATGAGCAAAATAAGACGGATGGATTCCTCTAACTAGGAGGATTGTAATGAGAAACAAAAAAACAAATTATGTTGAACCGGAAGCTGCATGGGTTTGACAAATTCGAACAACGATTGCAGAGAATCTCTCGGTTGTAATTACAATGGCTTGCAGTGGCCATCAGTGTCTGGTGGAGCCTCAGCTTCCGGCAGCAGCTCAATGCAGAATACTAATGCAGCAATTAGTGTAACCCAGCAACAGGAAGTTGGCTGTCCTTGAGGGTAGACAGGAGAATGGCAGTGAATACATCACTCTGATACTGACAAGCTCTAGTGGAAGCTGTCAGGTGGCTGAAACTCTCTGCTCATCCTTGAGAGGAAGTCTGGAGCTGCAGACGGTTACACAAACTGACATTAGCAAGGCAAAGATTATAGGTGCATGAGGTCAAGTGCCACATGATTATTAGAGGTTACGCTCATGATAAAAGAGCAGGAACATATGTCTCAAGGATCCGTCTGTTAAAATGTTGTCTAGATTGATTTTAAGTTTTTGAATGAATAGTTGGATTACAAAACTTGTTAATAGGTAGAACTGTGTGCAGCTATTTGTATATGTAAAAATTTCTGCAACACTTTAAAAACTTTGAGCATTTGCAGAGTAACTGAGATAATGTGTTCCACACAAACAGAGAATTCGGAAGAGAAAATAAGAGAAGAACATGCATGGTTATTGCAGGACAGAGCAGCAAGCTGATGTTAGACCAACAGCAAAAAAAGGTTAGTATGATGATTCGCACAGTGTTGTAACAGTGACAGCACAAGTGCATGCTTTGAGTACCTATATGGGAAAAGAGATGCAGTAGTGGGTGCAGATTGTTTTCAAACTTTCAAAACCCTTGTCATTGTGGTCTATAGTATCAATCCGTCAAATGCTTATTCAGGCCTCAAATCTTTTATGTTCAGATAAAATAAATGGTAATATTGGTCATTGTCATGCTAGAAAAACTCCATCAGAAGAAGACCATAATGAGACACACATGGTCACCACCCGTTAGACAGCATGCGGCATCAAATGACGACTGACGACATGACACCCCCAGAATCAGCAGCTTGGACTAATGATGTAACCATAATTTGGGTAAATTATCACCCAAATATCTGCATCATGAACATAAATGCTGATCCAACAGCTTAAAGTATGTTTTTAAATTTTATTTGACGTCTTGGATTTTGGCTCATGGGTTCCTGCATGGCTGAAGAATTTATCTGCAATATAACCAGCTGATGAACTATGCTCTCAGAAATTTTTATATGTGGGTTCAATTTTTTTTATGGGTTAAAAACCTGAAAAGTTGCTGTGCATTAGTATTCAACCCAATGGGTCAGTACTTTGTGGAACTACCTTAAAGTCTGAGTCTTTTGGTCTTTTGGTGTGTCTCAAGTAGATTTACTTATTTTCACCTGAGCTGTGGATCTCTGCAGCTTCTCTAGACTTACCATGGGCCTCTTGAATGCTTTTCAGATTGCTACTCTCCCTTCCCAACCAGTCATTTTAGGTAAACAAGAATGTCAATGTAGGTTTGCATCTCTGCTATGCTATTTCCATCTTTAGGAGGTGATTTGACAGAGCTCTGTCAAATGTTCAATGCTTGGAATACCAATTTATATCGTATCCCTGCTTTAAACTTCAACAGCATTATCCTTGAACTGTCTGCTGTGTTCCTTGGTCTTTATGAAGCTGTTTGTTCACTGTTGTATATTAACTAACATCTGATGCCTTCAAAGAACAACTGGATTTAGGCAAGGACTCTGACACGGTGACTTCTGGGAGCAATAGGTTGTGCTAGATGGGGTATCAGTAGAAAGGGGCTGACTACAAATGAGTGACATTTTTTTTCAAATATTTATTTCAAACTAAGTTTTGAAAACCTTTCATCAATGCTGTTCCACTTCACAATTTTTTTATCACACAAAATCCCAATGAAGTACACTGAAGTTTGTTGACATGACAAAATGTGGTAACGTTTAAGAGGCATCAATGCTTTTGCAAAAATTTTTACCCAGCTACATAACTTTTTGTTTTAATTCTGACACTAATACAATAATTACATTTATCTTATTTAAAATCAACGCTTCCTATATTTTGTTTGAAATGTGGAGCTTCAAATACATGATTGTGTCTGGTCATCTAATGCTACCTCTACTTGTTTTGCACAGACAGGAAAACCTGAGTTGGACTACTGAGCTGATTACCAGCTTCGTGATACTTCCTGAGAACTCAGTTATTAGAGTAAGTTAGAGGGGAGGCTGGGGAGCAGTGCTTGAGGGGTCATTCTCCAATTAATAAATTGAGGGAATGATCTGCAGCTCTGCTACTTGTCCAAGACCTTGGGCAAAATAGTGAAACTCCTCATTGCTTTCAATATGTTTATTAGTCTGTTATTGAGAGGGGAAAAAAACAAATACGTGTGAGAGGTTGCCTTGTGAGTGCCTGTGTGAAATGCTAAATTTCAAATAATTACCTAAAAGGATGCAAATGAAAGGTAAATAAATATAAACATACGGTGCCTTGAGAAATTATCAAACCTTCACATACATGTGAACATGTTTAACACAGCTGGCCTACTGGAAGGTGAGCCTCCACCCCAGTCTCAAGTCCTTTGTAGCCTCTATTTGATTTTCATCCAGGATTGCCCGTCCAGTATTTAGTTCCATCCATCATTCTATCAACTCCAACTAGCTTCTTTGTCCCTGTTGGAGAAAAGTGTCCTTACATCTTTATGCAGCAATCAACATGTAATCCAGTAGAGAGTGAGTTCAGTGTTAGCTTTCTTCAACACAAAGCATTTGCCCATGGGCCAAACTGTTAAATTTTGATCTCAGCTTACCAAAGCAAAGTGGCACTTCTTATGGGTTTCATTCATCAACTGATTTATTTTGCTTTTCAAAATGACTCCAAAATAACACAACATAACAAAGAGTTAAAATATATGAGTACTTTTTCTGAGCTCTGTAATTGTTTGATATCATACATGCCTTTGATGTTCTGCTTTTATACTCCACATGCCTCAGTTTAGCACTTTTTTAAAAGCTTTTCTGCCCATTAAAGTTTCAGATCATGAGCTATTAATATGCCTGCCTTCCTCTGACATCAGGAGTGTGGCCATTTGTTGAATCTTCGTTCTGCCACAGAATCATAAAGCAGTTAAAGGTGCAATATGTAAGAATTTTACAGCGAAATAATCACACAACAGTCTGTCTCAATCATGTTGGAAAGTAGATCCCTCTCAGCAGGCTGGTAGCTTGCAAGTTTGTATCAATATAGTAATTGTCTGCAATCCGTCTCTATACTTACGGGTTCCAAAGCCAATCACATGTGGGCCCGCAAGGTTGCCAAGTCTTCAACACAAACACTGTGCCAGCATATGTAATTTGACACTGACCGGGCTAGCAGTTTACGTTGAGCTAACAATGCTTGCAGTAAATTAGAAAAAAATAATTGTCTCTAAAGATATCTCAAGCTACTTTTTTCAATTACCAACAGCTCGATATTGCTGTGAAATGTATTTAACTACTTAACAACCTACTGTGTGTGACTCGTCTTTGCTCGTCATGTTGATTCTTCTGGCGCTGATCTGTAACAGGCAACCCAGTATGAAACTCATGAAGGGGAGGGGGTGAATGGCTGAGAGCGGACTCTTGTTTTTCTACATGGACTGCAGTACCCAAATTTAACCACATTATGTTATTCTTACATATTGCACCTTTAAAGGAAAAAAATCCTGTTTTCACTTGTAGTGATCTGATTTAAGTTTAGGTTTAACTGAAGGTCTCCACTTGTAGGGCACTGCTCCCTGGTGATGAAATGATCCCATAAATCATTAAGAACATTATCAGTGCATTATAAAACTGATAATTTTGCCTTGTTAATGAAATTGTGTTGGGATCCATTTTCCACAAATGAACTGAACAGACTGTTGGACAGCGGGAAGCAATTTTCCCCAGATGGACTGAGCAGACTGCATTTCCCAGCATTCCTAGCTGTGACCCCAACACACTCCCACTGGTCTGTGGCGAAATTACAATGACATCACGGCCAAAGGGCTATAAGTAGTGTGACAGCGGCCATTTCAAATTGTTCTCAGCAGAAACTTCTAGTATAGAAAGGACGTCTCACCGGTGAAGATTCTCTTTTGTTCTGACCCGCTGGACCGGGGAGGACTCTCATCCCAAAGCTTTGAAGTGCCCACTGCTGTCTGTGCATCCAGCTTGGGTTATATCAGACTTGTTCCAAGACAGTTCTTTACGACATCGACCCGCAAGCCGTCCGGCCAGCAGTTGGGACACACAGTCCCAAAATCCTGCGCCAGGTTCTATCTCATCCTTTGTGCTCAACTACAGACATACTTTAATCCCCTCTTTGTGGACTGGACCTCCCTCAAAGCAAAGTAGGACTGAACCAGTACATTCATCCTAATCTTGTGTCTGGGCAGATAAATTAGGAAAATATAGTTAGGACGAGTTAGAGCTCGTTCACTGTTGGTTAAAGTGTTTTTAAGCGCTGAACCTGTTGGCTCATTTAGCGTCATGGCCTTCCACATGGACAGTTCACACCATGTGCTCTGCCTCATTATAGCCAAAGCTAGTTTTATGGCCCTTTGTGTCCTTTTTTCATTTTTTTTATTAGAACAAAACAAAATACTACAGATAAGACAAGTCAACAAAGGTAATACAGAGCACAATACAAAAATATATATATATATATATATATATATATATATATATATATAAAGTATATATATATATATATATATATATATATATATATATATATATATATATATATATATATATATATATATATATATATATGCATACATACTTAATATATGTCTGCCATTTACACATTTACACTAAAAATTATGACAGCAAAAAAAAACATAAAAAGATCGAAAAGCATAAAAAAAAGTCTTTATTGTTCTTTATCCCATTTTTTTGTGATTGCTAATTTTTGCCAACCCTCTGATTGTGGCTTTTATCTTTTTTCATATTCTTAGTTAATAAAAAAATAATGTTTTAGGAACAAAATAAATCATTCTAATTTAATATGTTTTTCTCTTTTGAAAATAAAATATTTACCAAGGAGCACAATGGTATTTAACAACATGTTTTCTTCTTCATGCAAACCCCAAATTATATATATAGGTGACATTAGTAAGATAAATCCTTGCTCATATAGCCAAGCTGCCACCTTGTGCCAAAAACGAGCTACATCTGGACAGTACCAGAATAAATGTAAGATGTCTTACTCTTCTTCTCCACAATATCTGCAATTATTATCCTTAATTATTCTCCAGATTTCTAACATTTTCTTTGTTGGTAGAATCTTGTAGAAAATTTTAACTTGACAAGCCCATAAATATGTTGAACAGGATGATTTGTACAAATTCTTAAAAATATTTAACCAAGGAAGCGGAGTATCAAAAATACTATTCCAGTAATCATGAAAATAATATGGAGAAATTGCTGTATTTTTAAATGATACAAAGAAAGTGTACATGTCAAAATTAACTTTTCTATGTCCCAACCATTTATAATTTTTTATTGCAGGACGGCAAACGCCTAAGTATGTATTTGAGTCAATTAGTATTGTTTTCCAAGCTGGAGAAATTGCTGATATCAACTGCAGATACCGTAATTTTGAACAAAAGTCTCCATACAGTATATTGAAGTAAAGGATTCATAGCTAAGAAATTCTCCTTTATCATTCAGTAAGTCATTTACAAAAAGTACATTATTATCTAAGAAAGACTGCCAGTATACAGGTTTTTTATTTATGCAAATATTTGAGTTTAGCCACAATATCTGCTGTTTAATCTCTAATATGTTATCTGGTGTAGAAAACTGAAAGCAAAACCACATAGACAAACAATAAAAAAAAAGGGAGAGATCAGGAAAAAAAATATTCAAGGTTACCCTTGATTCTTGACCTAGTTGAAAAAAAGGATAAAGTTTGGCTATTGATGATGCACCCCATTGAGCTATGAATAATTTAGACAAAAACCACTGTTGGTTATTGTATAATCACTGTATCCAATATTGACATTTTTAGAGATCCAATTCTAAGGATAGAGCATTTATCGTAATTTGGTTTTAATCCAGAAAGTAAAGCAATGGAATCCAATTCTGTAATAAGTGAGTCTAATGACAAATCATCCGGTTTTATGTAGAATGAAGCATCATCTGCATAAAAGGAAGACTTTGATTCTATCCCATTTATTTCCAATCCCTTAATATTTGCATTATTCCTTATTCTAATGGCCAGTATTTTAATTGAAAGAATGAATAAATAAGATAAAAGGGGGCAGCCTTGCCTCACTCCTTTAGATAGAGTAATTTTATCAGAAATATGCCCATTGTTAATTATTTTACTGCAAGGGTTTTGATATAGTACATTAGTCCATTTAATAAAACTCTCACCAAAGTTGTAATAGTTTAGACATTTATATACATAATTCCAATTTATCGTATCAAAAGCCTTCTCAAAATCAGCTATAAATATCAGTCCGGGCAAATTTTCTTTATCATAATAATCCATTATTTCAAGCAGGCGTCTGATGTTATCGCCTATGAAGCGTCCTTTTAAAAAACCTGTTTGATCAGGGTGTATTAAATCCGAAATAACTTTTTTTAATCTCAGTGCTAAGCATTTGGCCAAAATGCGTGTATCACAACATAAAACTGTGAGGGGTCTCCAATTTCTTTATTTCACAGGGTCTTTGTCCTGACCCTCTACATCATTTTTCAAAAGTAAGGAAATTAAACCTTGTTTCTGAGAATTTGATTGACAACCAATCTCAAAAGAGTAATTGTAGCATGCCAGTAAAGAATCTTTGATCTCTGTAAAGAATGTTTTGTATACCTCCACTGGTATTCCATCTAAACCTGGTGTTTTTCCATTTTGAAAGGAACAAATTGCATCATATAACTCTCTTAGCAATACGACCTTCACATAATTTTTGCTGAACATTGGTAAGTTCTGGGTGGGGGTACATTTCCAAATGCTCAAACAATGAAAGATGAGATAAAGGAGGTGCCTCTTCATTAACTATCCCATTATAATACTCCATCAATGTTTTCAGAATATCATTTGTTGAAGTAACATTTGTTCCGTCATCTTTCAAAATTTTTGAAATATTCTTTCTGGGATAATGTCTATTTTGGAGTTGCAGAAAATACTTATTACATTTTTCACCCTGTTCCATCCAATTGGCTTCCTTTCCTTCCTTCCTTTGATTTTATTCTGATAGAACCTCTCTAATTCTTTTTCTTTGTCATCTAATTTTTGTAGATCTTGCTCAATGCAATCAGATCTGTTTGTATCTAGGCGATTTTTATTGTTGTGCACCTCATTTAATAAAATTCTTTCTCTATTACAAGTTTGTTTATATTTCCATGAAGAGAATTTTATAGCATGGCCTCGAAAAGCACATTTAAATGCATCCCATACAATGTGTGGATTTGCTGAGTCAGTATTAAAAAGAAAAAAATCTGAAATAAATTGCTTTGTTTTAATAATGAAATCACTATCTTCTAACAATAATTGATTACATTTCCAATAGCCTTTACCCCTATCAGTGTCAACAAAATTAAATTTTAATATAATAAGATGATTATCAGATCTAAACCTTTCAGCAATTGTTACTTGAGTAGCTTTTGCTATAAGAGAGAAAGAAATCAGGAAAAAATCTATTCTACTTGCAAGAGCATTCCGCCGCCAAGTATATCTAATCAAGTCTGGATTTTTAAATCTCCAAACATCAAAAAGATCCATTGCAGACATCATAGATGTAAGTGCATGTCTTTTTTGTCCGTGACAGTCCCTGCTCTCTCCGGCCCAGTCTTTAGAAGGCTGAAGGGCAATATTATAGTCACCAGCTTGAATTATAGGAATATCATAATTTCGAATCATATTATAAACAGTATCAAAAAATGTTGACTCATTATTATTTGGAGCATAAACATTAACCAAACAGAAACGTCTACTTTTAATTTCAACATCTAAAATAATTATACGACCATCCATGTCTCGTTCTATTGTATGCACACAAGTTTCAAGATGCTTTCTTAACAATATTATAACTCCTTTTTGGTTTCTTGCGCCATGATTAAAGTAAATAGACCCCTCCCATTCTCGCCTCCATTTCGCTTCCACATCCTGCGTAGAGTGACATTCTTGTAAAACAAATTATATCCAATTCCTTTTTTCCAGCTAACCAGGTAAATATTTCAATTCTTTTGTCATTAGCCAGGCCATTACAGTTATAGCTGGCAATACATAGGGATTCAAGACTCATAATGCTTTAAAAAATTGATTTCTTGCCAATAGAGTTTTATTACTAATCGTAGTGGCCTTATTCTGAAGAAAAAATATTATGTATGCACAAACAAACAGGAAACAAAACAAAACAAAAAACTAACAAAACAACGGAAAATTAAAAGAAACATACCATATGTTTGGCATGTTAAAAGACCACAAAGTAGGCTATGTCAGTAGCAACAACAACAATACGTATTTCAGGGAGATCAATTTTAAATTCGTTCTGGTTCACATTCATTCATGCTATCATCATCACTCGGCTCCAGTAAAAATAGCCATGGTGTGATTTTATATCTTTGTATATTTCGCCGTCGATATAAAGTTTATCAGCAACAAGTCTTACCCTGCCCTTTTCTTTTTTCGTTCTTTTTCTCTTCTTTAAATATAGGAAGCAGTGCTTTTCGTTTGTCCACAATCTCCACAGGGTACTGCTGGTTAATTCCATAGCGTTTCCCCTTGAGCTTTGGTCCCAACCCAAAGACCATTTCTCTGTACCTGTAATGCTCGAAGCAGGCGATGATGGCTCTTGGTTTGGCCTGTTCCTCCGAAGCAGCGTTCAAGTATGAGCTTTTCTTAGGTCTCACTGGTCCGAGTCAGTGCACTCTGAGGAAGGAAATCTGTTTTACAGTCTCCTTACTGATACCCAGCTCGTTGATAAAAAAAATGTTTGAGCACGTCTTCCACATTCTCTTTCTTCTTCTCGGGATACCGCTGAATATCAAATTGTCTTGCATTGAGCGCGCTGTCATCTCCAACATTTTCTCCTTCAGCTTGAGGTTTTCCCTGGTAACATCTCTCCCAGACCTCTGCACGTTCTTCAGCTTTTTTTTCACAGATTCAAGATCATTGCGTGTCTGCTCCAGTGATATCCCATTTGCAATCACAGTCTCTTTTAGATCTTTGATATCATCCGAGTCCAGCTTGTCAAGTTTCTTTAATTTCTCATTTATCTCGCTTAATATTCCCTCCAAATTGTGCGTAAAAGAAAAAGAGTTATCAGGACTTCTTTCTAGTTCCGTGTTTAGTCGTTTGTTTGGGGGCTCAGCTCTTTTTTTGTTTGAAGCTCTGGGCGTCTTTGTTGTATCAGACGCCATCAAACAAAAGGGGGAAACAATCAGATCAAAAAGTATGCCACTGGAGCGTAACGCTGACTTAGAATTGGCCCATTCAAAAATCTAAAATAATTCTTAATTTAATTCAGCCGTTTTTCACGAATAATACTTAAATTTCTCCCATATATTAATAAAATTTGCCATGCGACATCACCTGCTGCTCACTCACTCATGCATGCCCACTCGCCTTTGTGTCCTTACACTCTATGTGCTGTCCTCCATCTTGGGCCAGAGCTAGGTTTATGACCCTTTGTCCTACCGACTATCTCTTACTTGAGCCCCCTGGAGTGAGGGCCACCTCCCTTTCTGAACAAAACCTCACCTTCCCTCCCATGCGAAGGGGGAGCTGTCTGTCTCTGATCCCCTTCGTGTTAATTGTGTTGATTAATTTTCACATATTATTGGTTTTCTAAGATCTGTAGTAGTTAGTTGCATGCTTTAGAATAGATGGGAATTATTGACGAAATGTTTTGGCTGTAAGGTTGATCTATTTTCTTAGTAAATTCCCCTTAGCCTAAAGAGAAGTTTTCTGTGATTACTTAGTGTGTGTATACAATTAATGTCCACGATGTGTGAACTTATACCTTCAAGAAGAGACTTGATGTCTGGTCTTCTAATACAAAATTGGTGCCCCTAATATTAATAGATTAAGCTTGAACTTCAGCAAAAATTATATCAATATTATATGATGTAATTATTATTATTGATGGTTATGTAAACCAGACAAAAATTAGCTCACTCTGTGTCACAACAATAGTAAAATGTAATTTTAGCTTGGCTGCCTTTGTATCATCTCTGCTTACTGCACTACACTGCTCCCTGATGACTGAAAGGACCCATAAATCATTATGAATATCATTAATGCATTATAAAACAGATAATTTTGGGCCATTAATTAAATATTGAAATGCCTCTTAAGTTTGAAATAAACAGGTGTTGGCATTGATTTAAACTATAGGTCTGGAACCATGCAACAATCCAAGTATTGAACCACAGTTTTTCAGTTACATAGCATCTACTTAACTCTAAGTATAAGGGATGGAGTGGAGTGGACTTAAAAAAAAACTCCATTAGGAACAATACCTCAGACAACCGCTTAAAGTTTTTCAATGGACTTCTTTGTTAATTGAATATGATGGCACCATTTATGACTCTGCAGAGTGATTCAGCTCAATCTGGATGACCCCTCTCAACTTAATCGGAGTTGGACACGTGTTTGACATCCTTATAACCCTTTAACTGTGGAAACACATCTTTGTACTCCAACTTGTTAAATACAACACACTCTGAGCACTGCACAGCACTTTTACTAAAGTGCAGATTTTTTTGCTTCCCTCGCTTTTGGCAGAGGCCTTACACCCATTATCCAAGTGATGATTGACAGCAAAATGATAGAGGCAGCGCGCTTCGTAAACAGAGCAAAGCTTTTACTTTTTCTGAATTAGTAGTCAAGCCCACTGACATGTCAGAGTCAGTACCTCCATTCATGTTTTGTTGCTTAGTTTGTAAGAAGGAGGAGCTCGAAGAAAAAAAAGAGGGGGCACTACTAGTTGTCATGCCTCACACCGCCAACGCATCTGCTGCTCAATCCAAGCCTTATTTTTGCTTCAGTGGGATGACAATAAACATATTTATCAGCATTTTTCCTACATCCCAGAATATTGAGGAAGCTACCTATGTTTATTTTGTTTAAGTATCTTTAAATTCAGAAGTCTGCATATATTTCCTTTCATTTGGTATGATTGCGTTTTAAACTCTATGACTTGGTTCAAATCTTTTTGGAATCCCTCCACAAGTTTCTCAAGTTATTTAAGCCTAGTTTATACAGTACTTCTCCATCAGCAAGTTTCCATGCACACTTATTAACGGAGGCATTTTTCTTTTATTCTTATCCTTTGTTTTGCGAAGCAATTCCCCACCAGAACAGTAGGGGGTGCAGACCTTTTCTGGTGGGTCTGCCTACCATTGCAGTGAGGTCTCTGGTTGACTACAGTTTGTTTAGTTCAACTTGTAAACACATTTCCACTCAAGGAGCAATGGCCGACAGAGCTTTTTACTACAAGTGCAGCTCATAGAATACTCTAAAAATGCATGTAAACAAACAAACAGCGGTCTGTTTTGTTGGTCTCTACACCTCCTAGTGTTTAAAATTGAAAAAAATACAGTATTAGATAAACTGGCCTTGCAATATAACGCATCTAGTGCCCAAAAGCTGAATTTACTACTAATTACATCTACTGGGGCTGATGTTAGGCTGATCATTCACAGACGTGCACTCTTTGTTGCGACAAATAGTTAAAAAATTGGGCTCCACTCCGTCCGTCCTTGCATGAATGACAGAGAGCCCTTGCATCGACAGATAATGGCGCTTCGTGTCTCCCCACCTGCGCAGACGGAGAAGTATAAACTAGATGTCACTTCTTATAGAACTGGTTTAAATGGGTCAGATTTGTAGTCCTCCTTGCTTGCGGAAACATTTTAGGATATGCACACAACCTTTTAGGAGACTGAGATCAGGGCTTTGTGATCACATCTCCAAAACATTGACTTTGTTGTCTCTAAACCACTTTTTAGCTAATTTGGCTGTCAATTTATACAACAAATCTATTTTGTGATTTACATCAGGCCCTCCTGCAGGAAAAAATCAAAAACACACACGATTGACGGTTGCACCCTCGTACTTGTATATATTATATATTTGTAGTGGTGTTCTCAGACTTGCCAGCTTTCCCTCCCCCCCAAATGTAATCATTATTGTGACCAAACACTTTGATTTTTCTTTCTGAAGACCACAGGACAAATCTCCAAAAATAGGGCCTTTGCCGTTTAGTGCATTTGAAAACTGCAGTGTGTCTTTTTAGGTTGCTTTTGGATTAGCTGCTTCTTCCTTTCTTTTTGTCCGTGTCTGTACAAGACTTGTTTCACAGTGGATAATGACACTTTCCTACCAGCTTCAGCCAGCATCTTCACAAGACACATTTTGCAAAAAAAATATGTTCGTCTCTGCTTAGCTCTCAAGTTTAATGAGTTCAGAGTGAGATCGCTGAGGTTGAAGGAACAGCTTATCTACGTTTTTGGCCGCTCCGGCCCATCAACCTCATATTGTTTTTCCAACCACTTTTGGTATTAAGACGAATGTCTAATTTCACATCCTCCTTGCTACAAATAACCGATAGAATCTACTCCACACTCTGTCCTCCACTAGACATCACTAGACCTGGCAGGTCTGAGTAGGGTATCTTTAAAAATACAAAGTTTAGACTAATGATAATAATATTAATAAGGCTAATTTGATAAAGACTGGATATATAGGTTAATGAATACCAGTCTCAAACATCTCACTACACTGCATTCTGGGAAAGTGATAGCTATGAAGGTACTGGAATAATTGGTGGAATCAGCAGTTGATCTTGCAAAATATATAAATTAAATGTAATATATTTGACACAGGAACACTAGAGCTTTTAAAATGAATGTGGCTTCACTGACAAATTTACAAACAAGGACAGCAGGCAGCAATGAATCACTGTAAAAACAAAAATACAAAGTTACCACCATAGGCTACAGAGTTTACAAAATGTTTAATATATACACTAAAAACAAAACTTAAAAACATTGTACCTTCACGTCTTCAACGCCTCACGCACACCCCCTTTCAGTAAGCTTAATATCAGCTCGTCTGACACTAAAAACTCTGAGATCCTGTCATCAGATCACACCACAAAAAGCAATATCCATTAGACATAAAAATGGCTACAAAGTATCAAAAATGGACACACACTACATGAAGCCAACGCCCTGGCCTCCCACAGGAAACTGGCACCTCTCTGGCAAACTGCCAGCTCCTATTTATAGGGTTTATGCCAGCTCACAGTGACACCTTGTGGTACCACCTGCTACATAAACAAACGTTAAGGGGCCAGAGCCCCATCGGTGCTTCAAGAAGATTTAGCCTACTGAGCTTGTCAGTAATCTGTCAAAGACGGAGATGGTTATACACAAATGTTTATAACAGAATCTTCTTGGTAACAGAATAGGTCTTGACTCTGTAAAGAAGACCGCATAAATACAGACTGTGGTAGAACCACAGTGCTGGTTCTGTTGGACCAGCACTGTGCAGCATTTTACACTGTTGATCATGATATACTATTGGAACGAATGGAGAGCTGGGTCGGACTCTCTGGTACAGTACTTGGCTGGTTTGAGTCTTACCTAAAGAACAGGGACCATTGTTTCAATTGGAAACTTTCATGAAAACGAACAGAAATCACATGTAGGGTGCCCCAGAGCTCCATCCTGGGGCCCCTCTTATTTAATATCTACATGCTCCCACTAACCAGATTATAACATCCAATAAGATTAGCTACCATAACTATGCAGATGATACTCAGCTCTACATTATGATATCACCAGGTGACTTTGAACCCATCCAAACCCTAAGTAAATGCATTGAGCAAATCAATGGATGGATGTGCCATAACGTTCTCCAGCTGAACAGAAAAAAAACAGACGTAATAACTTTTGGACCTAAAGAAGAACAATCAACAGCCAGCACACAGCTTCAGTTAATACAGCTACAAACTACTGATCAGGCCTGAAATCTAGGTGTAGTAATGGACTCAGACCTGAACCTGCAGGGTCACATAAAGGCAATAACAAGGTCAGCCTTCTATCACCTGAAGAACATTTCTAAGATTAAAGGACTGATGTCGCAACAGGACCTAGAAAAACTGTCGGATTGATTACTGCAGCAGCATTCTCACAGGTCTCCCTAAAACGTCAATTAGACCGCTGCAGCTGATCCAGAACGCTGCTGCTCGTGTCCTCACTAGAGCCAGGAAAGTAGAGCACATCACCCCAGTTCTAAAGTCCTTACACTGGCTCCCTGTAGCTCAGAGAATATACTTCAAAATATTTTTACTGGTTTATAAATCACTGAATGGCTAAGCACCAAAGTATATTGAAGATTTGCTGTTACTATACCAACCCACCAGAACACTCAGGTCCTCTAATTCCAGTCTACTCAACATCCCTAGAGTTAGAATCAAACACGGAGAAGAAGCTTTCAGTTTCTATGCTCCTCTAATCAGGAACAAACTTCCAGAAAACTGCAAAGCTGCTGAGACACTGAGTTCTTTTAAATGACAACTAAAATCATATCTGTTTAGAGCTGCCTTTGAGTGATGTTTTGATGTATCATGTTTCGCGTATTCTTCTTGCTTTTTTTTACATTATATGCCTTGTAACACCTTGATGTATCTGTGTATGCGTCTTGCTTTATTGCTGTTTTTACGTCATATGCTTTCTGAAAACATTCATCAGAATATGACTGAATATTTCAGGTGGGCACGGGGGGGAATCGGGAGGATTGAAGGGAAGCAGAGGATATACAAACAATTTTAATTAATAGATGATTGTAGAAATTGTAGAAATGCTTTACTGTAGAGTGGTCACTGAGAAGCATATGGACAGGAGCTTTTAAGACAAATTGTTCATTTCAGTTCACTTCAAAAATATTGATCCCATAGGGAAATTTATTAAAGTATGTATTCCTTGTATTTAAAATAAATCTGTCAGGCTGTTATTAATATATCTTACCCACATGCAGCACACCACTAGGGAGACCAGTTGTTAAATGAAATTAAAGTTTTATTAAAATAATGTAAATAATGATCGCTGGGACCACTTATTTTTAGGTGGGGAAAAGCAGGAAGACAAACAAATCCCCAGACTCCTTTCAAAATTCTATTCTTTTATTATAATTTTACTTTTAATTAATAAAAATGTTATTTTGGAAAAACATCATTGAGGTTTTCAGTTTGGCTTTGCATTTTTTATTTGCAAGAAATAGTGGACTGTGTCATTGTATTACTCTATTTCTGCAAAAGAATGCATAAAGTGAGCTACAAGTATTAGAAAAGTGGAAGGAATAAATACTTATATAGTTCACCCTACTAATTTACAAACATAATACAATGGAAATGGGAAAAGTATAATGATTTGATTATGCAATTACTCTGAATATGTGTGAAATAATAATTACAGACTTATCCCATAAAAAGCCATCCTTTACAAAACATGTTATGTTTTATAGCTGCAGTGTGTTATCTCTAACCAGCAAATGCCCCAGTGGAGGTTCAAAGATACCTTGTGGAGCCTAACATTCCTCGAGGGGAGGACACTTAAATATTGGTCACGTCACAAAACCTATACTCAAATTTGTATGTGCTTGCCTGAGTGGTTTTGTAGATCCCAGGGTTCTCTGTTCCCTGTGAGAGGGTTTTTTCCAAAGCCCGCGAGACTGTTAGTAAAAAAAGAAACAGGCTCAGCCCTGGAACAGTTGGTAGATTTCTTTGGAATAAATATGACATTTGATCTCCATATTGTCACAAAGCACAACCACCTGTTGTTCACAAGCATCCTCACCCTCTTCAAATGCTGCACTATATGTCCCAAATTATGTTCTTCCATCTATGAAAGCATTTTCAAATCTACATAAATAATTCAGACTCCACTATTCACAAACATCTTTCACACTGGCGCACACTGTCCATGAATATGTCTTTCCCACTGAAAAAAACACCAAAGCAAGCAATTGGCCTACCAAACATTGAGTGCGTTAAACTACACATACACGGTCATTATAGAAATGTAAGATATTTGTTAAACACTCCTTTATTAATATCCTTCCATGATTAATGAACTTAAGAATTCACACAAAGTAGGCCTATATTGATTTCAATTTAATTTGGAAGCACACCTGATCACAGGCTTTGATTTGTCTAGATTAGGCTGCAAAAGCTGCTATTTTTGACAAATCGGCCTGAAAGGCTGGTGTTTTGAAATGCATGCAGATTAAATAATCAGAAAAAGCCACTCACAAAATAACAATGAAATTCTCCCCTGCCTTTCATAACAAGGAGCTAGTCCCATTTCAAAACAGAGGGCGAATATACAAATTGTATTCCATGGAATATACAATGAATGTCTCAATAAAAATTTGTATTCAGTGAATGTTAAAGACTTTTAAAGATGGCAGAAAACTGCATTCAGTTACATACTTTGTATTTAACTCAAGCATTAATTTCAAATTAGCTATATAACATTATCATTGCTGTCCAAAAATGAGTTTCTTTTAGAATGACTCAATTACAAATAGAAACCCCCCAAAAACACATGAAAATGCATACAAAAGTGAGTTCACTTGGAATCTCAAATAATTTAACTGCACTAAAATGCATTTCAGAATGATTAATGAATTCCCAATCAGTATTTCTGTTAGTGTCAGGAGGTGTGTGGAGTATGGACCCAAACGCACTCGCTGAAGGAAGGTGCAGGATGTTTATTACAGGAGGAGGTGATGATGGTGGTGAAGACGGCAGGAACGGAGATACTGGACATCGGACAGGGACAGAAGACGACACACCATGGAGATAAAGACTATTACTAATGATCCGGCCCGGAGTGAAAGGAAGTGATGGGTCTTAAAGGCAGGAGGTGAGTAGGATCAGGTGTGGTTGATGAGACAGACAGGTGAAGACAATGAGGCATGAATAGGGCAGCGTGACAGTTAGCTAATTTTCATCCGTTGCTAGAAAGATCCAGAAATTTGCAACCTATAAAATCAGTTACCCCAATCTGTGTTTCAACCATCACAAACACATTGCAAAATGAGCTTTGCTAAAATATTAATAAAGCAGAACAACATTCCGTTTCCATCCTTTCCTTATTGTGCAGGTTAAAAACCACCTGCAGACATTGTTTTTTTGTTTTTGTAAATACACTATTCAGTAAGTGTGTTGATAAGCATCAACAACTTAACTCCAAACAAGCAATTTCAGTCTCACCAAGCTAACTTTTATTACAATTTCAATGAATGCTTTCAATTTCAGATTTAGTTTTCAGACCAAGGTCTAATTTTGAGAGGCGAAAACTTTTTTGAGTATGAATTTTTTTGAATTCCTTTTTTTTTTTAAATCATGCTTTTAATTTTTTTCAGGTTTAAATCTCTGGGCCTAATTTGGCTGGTGGCTGGGGTTTTCAACCAAGCAAAACATGCTGTTATGACCACTGCTTGGCTGGAACCAACAAGGAACGAAAAACTGACCATACTGACTTGGAGATGTGGTACAGAAAACTACAAAAACCTGCAGTAGCATTTCACCTGCTGGATAGTGAGGTTTATATTAAAGCTAAAGTGTTTGAAAATCAAGAGTCCAAAACCTGTTTTGTGGTATAGAATGTCAAAAGGGACAGACTGCATGCTGCATTTACATTCATCATACATTTTACTAGGCATCGTCAGGTTGAACCTAACTTGGCCTCTATATCTGCTGTAACTGTTCTTGGCATTTTCAACAAGGTGTCAGGAACCTTTTTTAGGTAGGCCTATTTTAAACCATACTGACATGACAGGATGGACATAAACGGTAGCAGTGGACCCAAAGTGACCAAATAAAATGTTCTTCACACTACACTATTATCATCATCCTGAATCTTTGATACGTTGCAAGACGGATCCATGCTTTTATGTTTACGCCAAATCCTATCTGGATGCTCAAGATGAGGCAACGAATTTGGTCTCTCATCTGTTTTTGTCCAATTACGGCGAGCTTGTTCAAACTTTTGCCTGAATCCCTAGTTACTACATTGCAGGAGTGGCATAGTTGCTGGTAAAGGTTTGATATGTTTTGTGTTCAGAAAAAGAGATTCTGCATACTTTGAGTGGTTATTTCAGCTACTTTCTTGCCTTTCTATCATTTTGAACCAGTCTGCTTATTCTCCTCTGACCTCTGAAAGCAACAAGGTATCTTCGTCCACAAAATTGCTGCTCACTGGATATTTAATCTGTTTTTGATCATTCTCTGTAAACCTGAAATAGGATTAGGCCTTAAAATCCCTGTAGATCAGCAGTTTCTGAATATTACCAACAGCCACGCAACATTCGAAGTCGCTGAAAGTGTCCTCTTTATTCTGATGCTCAGTTTGAACTTTGAGCAATCATCTTCACCATGTCTAGATGCCCAAATGCATTAAGTTGTTTCCATGTAATTCGTTGGGTTGCTATCTCTGTTAACAAACAAACATCAAATGAACAAACATTTGAGTTGTCAAATGGCTCTCCACACAAACATATCAATGCCGAAATTATCAATATAAAAGAAAGAATATTAAAAACTATGTGGGAATTCTGTGCAATTTTATGCAGTAAAAATTAATAGTAAACATCAAACTAAACATTAAAGGAGAAAAGTCTGGACATATTGTTAAAACAGTTTGAAAGAACCCCTTGTTTTTTTCTTTCTGCAATAAGAACTGATATACATTCTGACCGCTATATTTGCTTTAAAGTTAATAAAGGGTTGGAATTGTTGGTTCCCTTCAACTAACCAAATTTAGAACCTTAACTGTATGTTTTTTGAAATGTTAAAACGTCCTGTGATGCAAACAGTTCTTTTTAATGTTGCCAATTTCCCAAAGTACTATTTCCAGTCGTAGCAGGATCCATTTAGATCACAGTTTCCTTTAACTACTCGTATTAACAAAGAACTGCTGGTACCACACTACCAGTTATTATCCTAACTGCTTGGGAGTAGATTACAGGGATATTTTTAGTAGGTGAAGCCAATAATTTACCACATGGGGAACCGTTTTTAACACAATGCTTCTGCCAAGATGTTCCTGCTTGAACAGGGCAGGCCTTGTGTCGCTGAGGACTCTGTTTGTGTTTTACGACTATTAGGGGCCCCTCGGAAATAAATCCAACACAGAGTATAGCGTCACCAAGATCCCTATTTGGAACATGAGTCCAAATTAGGGCCATTGTAAAGACATGGTGCAGAGTTGTGCTGCACATGTGCATCCTAATGACCAGTCACACAATGATTTAGTAGGCTGATACCACTGCTGCAAATTAAACTTATAGGCAATTTGCTCTTCCATCTTTTACAGGCATCAAATCAATTTCCAGTGCAAGTGAGAGGGATTTCTTTTTTTAGCAAATTGCATGCAATTCACCTCGGCAAATTTTCACATCTTTCCTTCCTGCTGGCAGAGAGCACTTACATTCAGGGGAAGGCCTGAGTCACTCTTGCTCAACCTTATTCCATCCTGTCTTTTGGGTTATGATGGTGCATTAAAAAAAACTTGAGGCTAATGCTGCAAATTGAAAATACCTGAGTTAGGAACTGAGTCACACTTACACAACCAAGTAAGATCAAAAGACATGAACTATCAATTTGAGATTTTTATTTCCCTGCATATTGCACAGTTTATGTTGTGAGGACCCCCCCCTTGTCCTTTTTTTCTCGAACTTCACCTCCAGTATGTCTTTCAGGAAATCTCTTTATGGAGCTCTTGTCGACAGGAAGTGTTGCCATGGGGACTGCTGTCTTTCAGACTGTCTGTATGTGAGTGCCTGAGAGTGTCTTGCAGCTCTGAAAGAAAAGTTTGTTGCATTTAGCTTTTGAGACAAAATTATTTGTTCTAGTGACTGTTATCAAGTAATTATCTTTTTTCATTAAAAAGTATCTTTTCAGCAGAGTGGTTACAAAAGATCTGCAAATATAAACCTAAACAACCTAAACAACTAAGATTAGGAAAATTACTCTTCAAAGATCATCTTCATAATTATATATTGGTTTTTGAGATTAAATTGTATGTTTTTACTGGAGACAAAAGAGATTGCACAGATTATTTTTTCTACTCTTGCTGAGCAAAGATTGTGCATTTTTTAACTGTGCACATAAAATAATAATGTAATTGCAACATAAAAACAGCAGATTGTTCTTCTATCATAGTAAATTTATACTGACATTTATTATTAAAATGCTGTTAAAATGCTAAATCAAAATGTTAATTTTTAGTGCTCAAGAGGGAAATACAATGCATATAATATAATACATATATATACATATATATATATATATATATATATATATATATATATATATATATATATATACACATATATATATATATATATATATATATATATATATATATATATATATATATATATATTTGTGTGCTTTCACAACTACTATATGCATTTGGATGGTTAGATTCAGGAGGCTTCGTCAGGGCTCATCAAAGGTTATTTTAAAGTATAAACCTGATCACATACTGCCACCCAGTGTGAGCAACAGGTTTGTGAAAATGTTTGTAAAAATGTGTAAGAGCATGAGTCCTGTGTAATCTATCTATCTATCTATCTATCTATCTATCTATCTATCTATCTATCTATCTATCTATCTATCTATCTATCTATCTATCTATCTATCTATCTATCTATCTATCTATCTATCTGTCTGTCTGTCTGTCTGTCTGTCTGTCTGTCTGTCTGTCTGTCTGTCTGTCTGTCTGTCTGTCTGTCTGTCAATTTATGCCTACATCTTTCTGTGTCTATATCAATTTATCTATATCAATATATGGATGTCAATATCCCTATACAGTCAAATTCCATAAATTTGAATGTTATCGAAAAGTTTCTTTATTTCAGTAACTCAATTCACCAAGTGAAACACATTATATAGATTTATTACACACAGGCTGGTGTGTGTATGATAAATGTCCACTTACAGCTTATTAAAACACAACATTAAAGGTTAGAATATTACATCAGACGAATAAAAAAACAAATGTTTAATACAGAAATGTGGGCTTAATATGTTTAATACCATCTTAAAGATAGTTGATTTCAAGGAGTGCCTCTAATCTGAAAAAAGTGCTTCATCGGAACACACATTCTAATCTACTGAATATCTACCTATACCTATGTATCTATCACTATATACCTTGATATGTCTATATGCATCTGCATTAATATCCATGTCTGTCTGTTTTATTATTTTGTAGTAAATTGCCAAGAAATACATTATAAATATTTAGGCTCTTTGCTTAAAAAGCACCAAATAATAAAAAAGTACCACCCATTGTTGGGAACCTGAGTTGGTTTTCCACAGTCTCAACAAGAGCTTAGAGAGGCAGTAAGTCCTACCTCCTTAAGCAGCCAGATACTTTTTCCACATCACTGAGTCATTTACAACGCTCATCATTGTAACACTGAGGGGGACGCAGGGCTCCACACGGTCTATTCATTTCAAAATGACAGCAGTGACCTTTGTTTATTTTCTTTGGTTTATTGTGATTGATGAGATTACAAAGGGAAAATGAAAAGAAAACAGACAAACAGCATCTGAAAAAGACAACTGGAGATAAAGTTTGATTATTGCTCAATTTAGGTAAAGACTTCTGAGCTAAAGTTCAGTTACACACAGGATCGTGAGAGCATGAACAGACCGTGTGGAGCCCTGTTTATTTTTATACTTTAATTTATCTTAATCACCATTCCAGTGTTTCCTCTGTGTGAGCCCTCTGCCCCGGGAGCGGTGGTCGGCTGTGGCTGCCTGGGTGCTCTCCAGGTGGAGCTTGGGTGGAGGTGGGGGTCTTGGCCTTGCCTCCACTGGGTGCCCTGTGTCGGTGCCTCGGCTGCTGCTGTTGATCTACCGCTGCCGGGGCAGATGGTTCCTCTGATGGCGTTTCCTTGCATGGTTCATCTACACTCGGCCCAATGTCCTTTTAACTTTTTCTTTTAACTGTGTGTGTGCACGGGAGATGGGTTGGGGGGAGGGGGGTATAACTGTGACCATGCTTTTAAATCTGTGGGGGAGGGAAGGGAAGGTGGTTTTATGTGGGGTCATTTTAATCTGTAAAGCACTTTGTGATGCAACTTCTTGTATGAAAAGCGCTTTATAAATAAAGTTTGATTTGATTTGATTTGATTGAAAGAAATTATGTTACTGTCACGCTGCCCTATTCACTCATTGTCCTCACCTGTCTCTCCAATTATTCACACCTGATCCTACTCACCTCCTGCCTTTAAAACCCATCACTTCCTTTCACTCAGTGCCGGATCATACTATCACGTGTGCCTTCCCTGCTGTCTCGGTCCTGCCCAATGTCCAGTCTCTCCGTTCCTGCCGTCGTCCTCTTCATCAGCATCACCTTTAATAAACATCCTGCACTTCCTCAGCATCTGCGTTTGGGTCCATACTTCACACACATCCCTGACAGAATGATCCGGCCTTAAACATGGACCCAGCACTCGCCCGGGAGATCGCCGCCCCTCAGTCTCTCCCTGTCTGGCTGCGTCGGCCGAAGCAACATCCAAGGTGGAGGAGGACTCAGAGCAGCGGTCCGCGTTCGTCGGCACAAGGTTGGCGTTCTCTTCCCTGGGGACTGGTCCTCGACGGCATGAGCCTCCTCTGCCGATTCACCGCAGGCAGTGACGCCGCCGAGGTGGGGCGACCCATGGGTCGCTAGTGCTCTCAGGGAGGACCCGTCGCTGGAGCCTCTTGACCGCTGTCGTCTGAGCCTCCAGACTCTTTTCGTCTCAGCCGTCGTCCGAGCCTCTACCGGCCAGGCATCGTCGCCGCAAACTAGCCAAGCTCCTCAGCCGCTGCCTGACCCTCAGAGGACCTAAGGGCTGTCCGCCCGATCCCCAGGTCCTCAAGGGAGGATCACCAGGCCATCCTCCCGACCGCCGTCCAGCCAGAGGACGCCGTCCGGGCCGTCCGCCCGTCCGCCTTACAGCAAGGGGACGCCATCCGGGCCGTCCGTCAGACCTCCAGGTCCTCAAGGGCCGCCACCGGGGCCATCTGCCAGACTTCCAGGGGCGTACCCAAAAAGACTTCCTGCCCGATGTCCAGTCTCTCCGTTCCTGTCATCACCTCCACCTTTAATAAACATCCTGCACTTCCTCAGCGTCTGCGTTTGGGTCCATACTTCACACACATCCCTGACAGTTACTTTGGTTTGAATTTGCATATACACAATTAAAAAACATGTAAACCTTAAACAAATTAACTGAATTTCTTTACATATAGCATGCAGTAAAACAAAACCTGCAGTTTTTTCTTTTATGTATAGCACAGCTGAACTGTGCAAGTCCTGAGTCGACAGGCCTTGGCATCAACCTAACCTGTATAAAAGTGACGTACATCTGAGTTACCCAGAGAGCATCATTCATTGTCTGTATGGATTCCTGTCATACCGTCCACTTACAAGTAAAAAGTTGCCGCAGAAGACCCACACTGACGTCATCAAATTCAAAGCTTCTGCGCAAGAGGGCCTCACTGTTTTAATGTTTTATAGCATTCCTCTGCCAAACTGAAAACACTGGAATTACTAAGGTGTTGAAAGAGCAGAGGCAGGTAGAGCCAACTTTTTACAAACTAATTTTCAGCACTTCACCTATTAACTTTATTTCGCAATATGTTTTACAAGAGCCGTTTCTTTTTTCTGAAAGGGAGAATTTATTTTAAAAGCATTACCCCCCATGTTCCCCCTTGATAAAAATGTCTCAACATTACAGTCATGTTCAATAATTTAGAATATGTGCACTGAGGCTTGTTTTTCAAGATTAAAGTACCTTTTGAAAATAACCTTTAAGCAGGTGTTAAACATACTCTTCATAAAGCGCAGATATTTGTTTAAAAAATGTAGTGGTCTGATGTGATGTTTTAATCTTAAATGTTTTCATTTGTTGCAAGCAGAAAATCAATATAATGACCAAAAATAAAGGGTTGAAAACAGTGTGTGTGTTAATAGTCTAATGTGTTGCTTAGTGAATTAAGTCACAGAAATAAATACACTTTTCAATAATATTCTAATTTACTGAATGACTATTTATGAATATGAGTATTTTCATTTGTGGTCACAGGTAATGAAGTGCACTGCTTCAAAAAGTAAAGCCTTGGTGCAGGTTTTCCCCGAGAAATCCTGCTTGAGTTATCCCCATCATTGCACATCCATTCTAAGTGGTGCTGCAAATCTGTTTATAACTACTTAAATTAAAGGAGTTGGAATAAGCTGACCAATCACAATGAAGACACAGGGAGAAAGATGGCCCCAAAATTATCTATCTATAAATTATCTATAAATCTATTATCTATAAATAAATAATTATAAGATTATAATAAATAATTATTAGACCTTAACATGTATACATTTATTTTGAAACAACTGAACATTTTTTGGGGTAAAACCAATTACTCCACATGATATAGTTCTAGATCTGCCAGTTGGACATCTGAAAACAGTTCCAAAGGGATGTTCCCAGGACAAGTCTTGATCAGATAACATTCTCGTTGACTCCTTTCTATGCAGAAGAGCAGCAGCTCCACTCTGGGCTTCTCATCTTTTTCAATTCAAAAATACTTTATTGATCCCAGAGGGAAATTAAGAGTTGGTATAGCTCATACAATTAATTCTTTAAGGAGTTGTTGTAGATCATGATCGCTGTGGCCAGGAAGGATTTCCTGTAGCGGTCTGTGTTGTAGCAAAATTGAAGAAGCCTTCAACTGAAGACACTCTCTTGTATGACAGTCTCATGAAGAGGATGCTCAAGGCTGTCCATATTTCTCTGGATTTTATGAAGAATCCTTTTTTGCATCATCATCCCCAGATGTTCCACAGTCGTCCCCAGAACAGAACCAGCCTTCTTTCAGGTTGTTAAGCCTTTTTAAGTCCCTGGTTCTGATGTTGCCACCCCAACAGAGGATGGCTGAAGAGATTACACTCTCCACAATAGACTTGTAGAAGATCTGCAGTATCTTGCTGCAAACCTTGAAGGACCTAAGGTTCCACAAGAAGTACAGTCTCCTCTGTCCCTTCTTGTAGACGGCTACACTGTTGCGCCTCCAGTCCAGTCTGTTGTCCAGGTGAGCACCAAGGTATTTATACTCCTCAACCACCTCCAGTTCAATGTAAGACAATTGTTCCCACACCATGTCACAAAGCGGTCCACCAGTTCTCTATTCAGCTTCTTGTTCATCTCTGATACACCCGACAATTGCAGAGTCATCTGAGTATTTCTGCAGATGACAGATCTCTGATTTGTACTGGAAGTCTGAGGTGTACAGAGTGAAAAGGAATGGTGAGAGCACGGTCCCTTGTGGTGCTCCTGTGCTGCTCCTCTGCTGCTGACCACCTGGTTTGACACACAATCTTTCAGTTTCACAAACTATGGTCTGTCAGTCATTGATCCAGGTGATTGTTGAGGGCTCCACCTGTGTCTTCAGAAATTTCTGACTGAAATCAGGCTGAATTGTGTTAAATGCACTACAAAAATCAAAGAACATGATCCTCACAGTACTGCCTGCTTTATCAATATGACAGTGGGTTGGTCGAACCAGGTGAAGGATGGCATCTTCAACTCCATCTCCACAACGATAAGTAAACTGCAGTAGGCAGTTTATCAAGGGCAGAACTGGGCAACTGCCTATATCTTTATGTTTATTTAATTTTGAACAACCTTAGATTCTAGGCATAAACTCAATTTTTGTCAGCTTTAAAACTGGTGTTTCAAGGAATGGAAATTCATCATAGGTCATAGCCAACACAAAAAGAAGTAGTGCACAAGATTTAACCCATTTTAATATGTAACTATGGGGCTTTCTGACCTTGGAGAGGTCTAATTAGGTAAAGAGGGGAAAATTAGAGCTGTAGCCTTATAAATGTGTCAATATTAACCACCACTGATACATGGTACAACCTCATCCCAGGTTTTCCCAACTGAGGTTCTAAATACAAAAGGATAATGTATTATTGATGAGGTAGGAAATGTCTACATTAGTGCAGCAGTTCAGTAAAGTCAACACACGCTTAGATGTGATGAACAAGTCTTAGTAATGCCTTTGCAACGGACAATGAAAACACATTCCTCACACAGATCAGAAATGGGGGGGGGGAAGATGACTCATAGTTCAGACCTTTGAAAAATAATTAGACAGATAGATTGTACTTTGACCTCCAAAACAAAATGCTTTGCAGCTTTCTGTGTTGCCACTTAATTAAAACCTCCTCCAGCCACGGACCTTTTCACACCGGTGAGTCATTGATGTAGGCACTCACCACAAACAAAAGGGGATGCAGGGTTGTCTGATTCTGTTTAGTTCAGTAGAGAAGGAAATCCCACTACATTGTTACATCAATAATACCCTGTCACTCACTTTCTGTTTGAATTTGTAAAAGGGCAAATGTTGCAGAAGAAATAATGATGCAATATGGAGTAAAATTCTGGAAGAATTGATAATATGTTCCATTTTATTGTTATGTTAAAACTTCAAGTATAAAAATATTCTATAAAACAAAGTTGTTGTTTTTTACATTTCTTAGAAACCGGAAAAAAATAATTGACTTCTTTAACATTTGAATTATATACAGTGGCTTGCAAAAGTATTCGGCCCCCTTGAACTTTTCCACATTTTGTCACATTACAGCCACAAACATGAATCAGTTTTATTGGAATTCCGCGTGAAAGACCAATACAAAGTGGTGTACACGTGAGAAGTGGAACGAAAATCATAAATGATTCCAAACATTTTTTACAAATAAATAACTGAAAAGTGGGGTGTGCGTAATTATTCCGCCCTCTGAGTCAATACTTTGTAGAACCACCGTCTGCTGCAATTACAGCTGCCAGTCTTTTAGGGTATGTCTCTACCAGCTTTGCACATCTAGAGACTGAAATTCTTGCCCATTCTTCTTTGCAAAACAGCTCCAGCTCAGTCAAATTAGATGGACAGCGTTTGTGAACAGTAGTTTTCAGATCTTGCCACATATTCTCGATTGGATTTAGATCTGGACTTTGACTGGGCCATTCTAACACATGGATATGTTTTGTTTTAAACCATTCCATTGTTGCCCTGGCTTTATGTTTAGGGTCGTTGGCCTGCTGGAAGGTGAACCTCCGCCCCAGTCTCAAGTCTTTTGCAGACTCCAAGAGGTTTTCTTCCAAGATTGCCCTGTATTTGGCTCCATCCATCTTCCCATCAACTCTGACCAGCTTCCCTGTCCCTGCTGAAGAGAAGCACCCCCAGAGCATGATGCTGCCACCACCATATGTCACAGTGGGGATGGTGTGTTCAGAGTGATGTGCAGTGTTAGTTTTCCGCCACACATAGCGTTTTGCATTTTGGCCAAAAAGTTCCATTTTGGTCTCATCTGACCAGAGCACCTTCTTCCACATGTTTGCTGTGTCCCCCACATGGCTTGTGGCAAACTGCAAACGGGACTTCTTATGGTTTTCCTTTAACAATGGCTTTCTTCTTGCCACTCTTCCATAAAGGCCAACTTTGTGCAGTGCACGACCAATAGTTGTCCTATGGACAGATTCCCCCACCTGAGCTGTAGATCTCTGCAGCTCGTCCAGAGTCACCATGGGCCTCTTGGCTGCATCTCTGATCAGCGCTCTCTTTGTTCGGCCTGTGAGTTTAGGTGGACGGCCTTGTCTTGGTAGGTTTACAGTTGTTCCATACTCCTTCCATTTCTGAATGATCACTTGAACAGTGCTCCGTGGGATGTTCAAGGCTTGGGAAATCTTTTTGTAGCCTAAGCCTGCTTTAAATTTCTCAATAACTTTATCCCTGACCTGTCTGGTGTGTTCTTTGGACTTCATGGTGTTGTTGCTCCCATCATTCTCTTAGACAACCTCTGAGGCCGTCACAGGGCAGCTGTAGTTGTACTGACATTCGATTACACACATGTGCACTCTATTTAGTCATTAGCACTCATCAGGCAATGTCTATGGGCAACTGACTGCACTCAGACCAAAGGGGGCTGAATAATTACGCACACCCCACTTTTCAGTTATTCATTTGTAAAAACATTTTGGAATCATGTATGATTTTCGTTCCACTTCTCACGTGTACACCACTTTGTATAGGTCTTTCACACGGAATTCCAATAAAATTGATTGATGTTTGTGGCTGTAATGTGACAAAATGTGGAAAGTTCAAGGGGGCTGAATACTTTTGCAAGCCACTGTATGTCCATTAAGTTTCTGTCTTTTTTTATTTATTTAAAGAATGCAATTTCATGTTTCTGAAAGACACATTAATCTTTCACAGGTTTGACAAACTTTTATCATTAGAGATATAAAAAAATAGTTTTTATTTATTAGAGACACTTTCAGAACTACAAAGAAAGAAAAATGTTAGTTACTTTCCATATTTATGTTTACCCTCTCCTCCTCCCTTTGTGTGAATAGTAAATGTCATATTTCCTGATCATTTTCTTTGGACCACTCAGGTCCTCTAATTCCAGTCTACTCAACATCCCTAGAATTAGAACCAAATATGGAGAAGCAGCTTTCAGTTTATATGCTCCTCTAATTTGGAACAAACTTCCAGACAACTGCAAAGCTGCTGAAACACTGAGTTCTTTTAAATCACAGCTAAAAAAGCTGCCTTTGAGTAATGCTTTGATGTATCATGTTTTGTGTGTGCTTCCTGCTTTATTGCTGTTTTTACATTATATGCTTTGTCTGAGTTTTACTGCTAATTTTATTTCACCCCTTAATCATGTAAAGCACCTTGAATCACCTTATTGTTGAAAGTGTGCTATACAAATAAAATTGCCTTGCCTTGCCTTGTATGTGATTTATCTTTAGTGTCAGAAGTCTGGATTTTGGTTTTTGTGATGAATTGTGCTTTCTTGCAGGTTGTCCACTAGAGAGTGCTGCAGAGGCACCTGTTTCCTGATCTCTGATCTGGTGGGTGGAGACCTGCAGGTAGGCTTACACACACGTGTCCCATCAAGGATCAGCAGGAGGATAACAGGAGCTGGAAGCTCCTTGTGATTTTTCCCATGCTTTGTGCCCAGACTTACCATCTTGTGTACTTACTCCCTTCAGGTTCCTTCCCTCAGAAACTTTTCTCCTGAGTTTCACTGCCAAGATCCTCCTGCTCTGAAGATTTTCCGATTATCACCTCGTTACTTCCACGACTGGCATCCGGCTTCTTCTCTCATATCATCTCCTCCTGCTTAACCAAGATCACTAATCAGAGAACATCACTTCCCAATCCCCTCTTAACTTCCTGGATTCACCTAACTTCATCAGCATGCCACCTGTCTGCCCTCCTACTGCAACCTGTAAGAAAATCATAGGCATAACTAATCAACTCTTGTCAAACAAACTAATTTTCATTTTAAATTCAGCTCCAATTGCTCAGCTTCCTGGATCATCATCACACTGGCCCTGTTTACAAGCAGCCAATAACGCATTAAAAACCGGAATATTAGCAATAACCCAGTTACAGCCATTTAAAAACACAGACAAAAACCTGAATATGCTCATATTCGGGTTCGATTTTTAAAAACCTGAATATTACCCCTTGGGTACCCCTTTTCTAACCTGAATATTTGGTAATGTAAACGCGTATCGGCATATCAAAAGGAACATTGATATGTGTTCTGCGCATGTTCTATTCGCAAGGAATCTTGGTCTTTTGAGTAGAGGAACTTCTTGTATGCGCATAGAAAAACCCATGTGCAGTATACGGAAGTAAACAAAAAGTGGAGGTAAACATGGCAGCACAGCACCACACTCTTGAAGCGAGGAGGAAACGAATTTCTTTCTTAGTGTGGTGAAAACCATGAATATAATTTATTTTGTTGATGGCAGAAAGTACCGAGGTACCGTTTACATCGGGATATGCCAATTGATTACAAATTCCATGTATACAGGAGTAACTCTCTCTGCTCACGCATGTAAATGGATTATTCAGAATGTTTCAGAAACCCGAATAGTGACCTTAACCCAACCATAACCCAAATATTGGCTGCATCTAAACGTAGTCACCAACCTCAGCCCAGACTCCAGTCACTCCTCCCTGGTGCTTCCGCCATCCATTCACTGTAAGATCATTCTCCTGCAGTTATCATCTCTGGATCAATTCACACTCTCACCTCTCCACCTCTGTTGCAGTGTTCCAGCTCCTGGTTCCCCAACCATCCCCTGTCCAGATCATCCCATTTGCTTTCATTATTTTCAACAAATTCCTTAAATCTTGTCTCCTGAGAGTTTCATGCATGTGGGTCAGGCAATTACCAAAAACCGTGACACATAGTTTCTGCTAAATTGGTAATTTCCTTCACATCTTGTTTCATTGTTTACCCTTGTGTTCTGCTTCCTGTATATATTTATCATTTCCTTTAGATTGTTCGTGTTACAGTCTAATCTAGTGTTGGTATTTTGGTTCTTTTTTTATGTTTCTGGCCTCATTTATTGCCATTTAGGTTTGCTGTATGCTGTTCATTCCTCTGTGTTATTCTCCAGAAGGTTTTTGCCATATTGATTCATTCCTTAATGTTTTTCTTTTATTCTTGTGTTTCTTGTACATTATATCTGCTCTGCCGGTCAGTTTCTCTCTGCTCATCAGCTCCATTGCATCCACCTGATTGTCTTTCTGTCTCACCTATTTTCTGCAGTATTTAAGCTTGTTAGTTTCGGTCATTCCCCACTGAATTCTCCTGTTTTGCTTGTGCGTTCCATTTTTCCATGCTGGCTTTTGTCCTTGTTCCACCTTAAGTTTAGCCTTTATTTAACTTTTTTATTTTGCTCCTCAGAAATGGTTGCCTGTGGTTTTTCTCCACCAAACTCCCTACGAGACAAAAAAATTTAATGCTATATTTTCACTCAACATTTTCATACAAAAGGCTCAGTCATAGGTTGGCAAAATGGGGTTCAGTCTCTTACCCAAGGGCACAAACATTTGGCAAAAAGCAGAATCAAACATGTGACCCACTTTTCCCACAGACCTACAACCTCCTGCTAATGTGATTAAAGGGGCAAAGAAGGCCTTCCTGAACTCATTCGCACACACAACGTTAATCTGCTCATTAAGCTACGTTGCCTAAAACAGTTGTCTGCACCCTTTCAAAATGAAATACTTTATGAAATTTGCTGTCATCTTTAAAGAACCACGAATTTATTTAAAATGTTAGGTTTTACAATGAAATTATTATCTTTTGTAAAAAGAGGATATGTACATTTTCTTCTACGGGGTGTTATTTGTGGAAAATTGTTAAAAAGCACATAGTTTCCAACCTAATCACAGGAAAAATAAATATATTACTAAATATTACTGGTATTTTGAGTGTCATTCTGTCATGAAAATTCAGTTTATTAATACCATAAAAAACTGCTAAAACCTGCATTTGTCATTGTATGTATATTTAAAAACATTAGTTGGTTCTTTATCATTTTCTGCCAAAGTTATCAAGAGGCATTGTGGATGGTTCCGAATACCTTGGCTCTGGAGCTGCATGTAGCACACCCCTGGTCTAAATGGACCAGCAGGAACTTACTTGGGCTGCCATTTTCTCATCAGCAGTTGTGGTAATCAAGTTCTTCCTTTAGTAATGCTTAAAAGTAATTCCTAATTATCCAGTATGTGTTTCTCTATGCCCTTGTGTCACTGATATAAAGTTGATCTCCCCAATCTCACTGAAGCTTCACCCCCATTCTTTAGTAACATCCTGGTTTGCTCCAGAGCAGTACAACTTACCTTGAACTTCTTCAATTCACACAAGAGACCCCAGCTGATCATTAGGAAAGGTTCTGCTTAACCTCACCTACCTAACTGTCCTTACACATGCTTCTACTCACTGGAGATCAGCAGTATGTACTGGATTCAATCTCACAATCAAATGGACAATTCCCAATCGTCTTCACATTAACTCAGCCATCCATAGATCCCCACTGAGTCTATCCTAAAACTCAGATTAAGAAATCATAAATTCCTTTGTAACCCATTCCAGACTAAGAGATTTCAATGGCTTTGGTTCTCATCTGTTTATAAATTTCTTTATATTGGGGCATGATGTCTTGCTTTAAGTCATATTTTAGCTCGCTGAGGCTTCATGTGGTTTGCAATACAAAGATAAATACTGCGTCTTCAAGAAAGATATGAAACTTTTCAATACTGGGGCAGATCTGTGAAGTGGTCCAGTAATCTTACAAGAGAGCAGCAGCTGAACTCTGATGCACTGTTTTAAAACAAGCACAGAGGCTGTTTGGATCCATATAAGAGACACCTCTCACCCACTACACTGTGGGTTCCAGTGTAGTGGAACTCACAGTATTTCTGTTTGCATTGCAATCCACATGAAGCGTTAGCAAGCTAAACTATGACTTAAAGCAAGACCTCATGCCCCGATCTAAAGACATTTAGAAACAAATAAGAACCAAAGCCATTGAAATCTCTTTATGGGTTCCAAAGCTATTTATGATTTCCAGAGTTTGGAACAACCTGAGTCTACGGCCAAATGTTCCAAAAGTTATCTCAGCTCTAGTTTTTATCCTGATTTTATGGGCTTCCAGCAGAAACTAAGCAGACCTAAGCCTCCTGGCTGCAGTGTAAAAGTGTAGCAGTTTTGCAAGGAATGAAGGTGTCAGTCCATTAAATATTTATAAAAGTATACACACTTTTGATATGCTTGATGAACTCATTTACATTTACCTAAATTGTAGTCAAGTTTGTTTGACTTTGTTAGACTTTTAAATCTTGTTTTTCTTATTGTTCATTTATTTTATTTTATGTTTTGTTTTTAGATTCTTGTTTTGTACATGATTCATGGTTTTACAGTCTTTATGATGCACCTATTAATCTCTTGCTCAAAATTGTTTCCATACTTCTTAATACAAATTATTTCACATCTTCCTCTCTGCTGAAGATCATTTCCATTAAAATGATTACATGCCCTATGGGTAACCTTTTTAAAGTGGCGAACTTAAGCATCAGGCTATAGGTCAGAGGTATTTCTCCAAGGCATCTGAGAGCAGGCTGACATTTTCCTAGAAGCAATAATCTGACGTGCTGAAAGAGGTCTCAGCTAAACTTTAGAAAACGCACACCTCTTGAAATGTTTTGTTGTAGCTATCAGAACTAAATGGAAGGTTAACCAATGCTTTATTATAACCATTACAATTTAATTTGATCAATTTCAGACTTTATTTGGAGCCGAAGGTAAATTTGCTTTGCAGTAGATGAGTCACAAACAAAACATAGCAGCGGGCATAAAATTGTTCCAGAAATGATTTTTTCTGCATTGTCGCATTCTGTAGCATCGTCCTGACGGGAGGAGCTGGAACTCACAACTTGGTTTAGAGGTGTCTTTTAAAATGGATCCAGAGAGCCTCTGTGCTTGTTTTAAAAACAGTGCATCAGGGTTCAGCTGTTGCTCTCCTGTAAGCTACTGGACCAATTCGCTAAATGGTTCAGATAGTTCTTGTTTTTAAAAGACAGATTTCCAAATGAAGACACCAAGCAGAAGGATAAAACTGATTCAATAAAAGCTCGATAAAACAAGGTCAACAGTGATTTATCTATATTAAAAGATGACAGTTTTCTCAGGCAAAACAGATGCTGGTTCCCTTTCTTATGAACCGGCTCACAGTTTGCCTGCCAACACATTCCACACTCATTCCACACCTTTTATTTTTGTCAGTTCTTGTGTTGGGAGGATTTTCCTAAAATCAATAACTTCCTAAAATCAATAAAAGTTTTGGATTTATAAATGTTAATCTTCAAGAAGGATTCATCGCACCACTGGAGAAAATCCTACCGTGCCTAGTTTCATTTTCCGTCAGTAGGCTAACAACCACAGAGTCATCTGCATATTTAAGAAGGAGTCTGTCCTTTCTGCCACGACACATGTCTTTGTAAAGGAGGAACAGTAAAGGTGACAGAACACATCCTTTAGGGGAACCAGTAGATGAACACACTGGGTCAGAAAGAGTGTTGTTTACTCTCACTCTAAAATTCAGCCCACAAGATTAAGACTTACGTTAAAAATTTCTAAAAGCTTCTCAATTAAATGTGGGGTTGAATGGTATTAAAGCAGATGAAAAAATAAACAAATAAAAGGCTAGCATGTGTTCCCTTTCCCTCAAGATGTTTAAAAAGTACATTCAAAAGTGTCTGTGGAATCCTCCACTCCACAAAGTGGTCTGTAAGCAAACTGCTGAGGATCCAAGTCATTCTCTTTCTTCTTTAAGATTTCAGTCCTCCCCAGTTTTTCAAAGGTTTTCATTACAATGGATCTCAAAGCAATAGGTCTAAAGTCATTCCAAATTTTTGGACCTTTGATCTTGGGAACAGGGATAACGACAGCACCCTTCCAACAATTGGGGACGTGCTGAGTCCGTAAAGATTTGTTGAAAATATGATAAAAAATAGAGCACAGTTGTTTGGTACACGATTTGAATAGTCGGCCACAGATATTATCAGGTCCCTGACTGTTATTTGTCTTTACTGACAAGAAAATGTTTACAATGTCTGTGTATTAAATATTAAAATGGTTGATATCTTTAAGTTTATGACTCAGTTCCTCCCTTTCTTTTCTAAAATAAAAAACATCAATTCTGGAATAAAAACAATTCAAAGCATTAGCTAAAATAGAATCAGATTCAAAACCATCTAAGGTGACTGTGGATCCATTATTTGAATTGCTTATGCCTGCTATGGCTTTTATTCTTGACCAGGTGCAGCCAAGATTGTTTGAACCCATTTTATTTCCCAACTTAAGTTTATTGTTCTGTTTTGCTTTTGAATTTTTTGTTTTTAACTCTCTGGTATCTTTGTACTGATTATGTTACAAATTATGTTAGTCAGATCATCTAAATTTTCATCACATGCCACTATAAACATGTTCCAGACAGTGGTATCAAAACAGTCCTGCGGGCACTGCTCTGATTCCACCGTCTAGACTTTAATGTTCTCTGTTTGGACTCTCTACTTCTTTAAAACAGTTTTTTTATGTGAGTTAAAGGTAGAGACAATTGTGATCTCCACTTCCCAAAGGAGGTAAAGCCAAGGATTTCTATGCCTCCTTCAGTGACCCATAACAAAGGTCGAGAGTTTTATCCTGCTTGGTGGGACAGGTTACGTACTGGGTGAAACTTGGAACTGTATTTTTCAGAGAAACATGGTTACAATCATCCAGTACAAAATTTGGAGCATCCGGCAAAATAGACTGAAGCATCTGCATAACGCCGGAAATAGTTTTTTCTTTACCTGCTTTTTTAATTAGTTACACTGTAGCTGAATTATTGATGCAAATTCTTTTGCTTTTGCATAACACTCTTGAAATCTCATTGTCCAGTCAAAATCTTGAACATTTACATCCTCCCTTAGCAGTCATCTTACCCAGATTTTAAAAAAGCTGATTCAAATGAATGACCAATAAATGATGATGCTACTACATCTGTACATCAGAGATATTTTGGTCCAAATACGAATGGTTCTTTTAACATTTCAGAGTTTCCCACCCAGAGTCCTGACTTGAATCTGAGAGCTAAATGTCAGAGTGATAGCAAGGAGACCTTCCAACCTCAAAGACTTGAAGCTCATGGCAGAAGCTGAATCATCAAAATATAAGTGCTAAAAGATGCTAAACTATTAAAAGAAACATTTGATTTTTTGTAAGACCGAAAAAGATGTTACACTGAAGAGTATATACATTTTTTTCATACCATGTTTTGTTCAAATGTAACAAAAAAGAGCTTTTTCAATTATATCCCTTGGACATTGCCTTATTATCTTTTGGGAGATGTTTGTCTAATTTTCAGTCAGAAATAGCTGACTCAGTTAAATGAATGTGACTTTAAAATAAGCTGGCAAGGGTATGAATAATTGTAGGCTTAAATGAAGCCTACATGAAGATAATGTTTCCCTGAGCATTTTGTTCAAAACCCAGCAACAGCTCCACTGGACCTGTAGACAACTAAAAAAATCAAAAACATGTTTATTGAAGTGATGTGAAAGGTTATGAAATAATTGTGGTTAATACCCTAATTTTAATCATTTCCTCTTTTAAAACCTTACAATAGTTGGTATCTGATCAACATGTGTCTCTTTTCCAATATATCCCACTGCTAGACTGATTGAGAGTGTGACAAACATCATTTATACAGCACAGTAATGGATGGATGCCCAGAAATCAGAAAATGAAAACTAGATATACTCATTGCTGAGCCATTAAATGAAACATACAGACCACTGATGTACTGCAGTGTCCTTTACTTTGGTAACATACATTTTCATAGCTGGTGCCATGTCTATATGTTAACATGGTGAAACACACATAATGCAGGTTAGGGAGACAGTTTTGAGGCAGGAAGTATACATCATCTGTTTTTCTGAGAAAGAAAAACAACCTATGATTTCAGAGAAATAGTAAAACAGTTTACATACCTAAATATTTTGAAGAATAGTGCAAAAATAGCAAGGCAAAAGCTATATTCTAGACGTATAACTCACACCTACTGCAGTGTTGCTTATAAATTGTTAGGTTTTGTTTTTTTAATCGCATTTTGTTGTCCTGTGAAAATTTTAAAGAGGTGTAACACACAAGTAGCATTTGAACAAGATGAATGAATTGCTCCCTGCTGATCAGGAATTAAAAGCTCAAAGGTTCTGTACCCGACTGACCTGCAAAGATCCTGGAGTTACATAACAACACATCAGCTTCTTTTACTCATCATTATACTGAAATGTTAATTTTATGTTAATAAAGCATTCAAGTTCTTCTGCACACATTCCTTTTTATATAGTACATTGATGAATCAGCCAGGAGGCCACAAAAGAGCCAAGAACAACATCTATAGCACTGGAGGTATCACTTGCCTCCATTAAGCTCAGTGTTTGTGATTCGACAAAAAGGAAAAGACTGAACAACATGCATGCATGGAAATGTTCCAAGACGACAACCAGTTTTGAGAAAAAAGAACACAAAGACCATTTGCTAACATTTACCAACATTCAAATGTTTTTCTTGGAGGGGGGTTCACTCTTGAATGTGAATGTATTATAGCAAACCTGCAGTATAAAAATGGGACCGTAAGTCCTCCAGACTGGGACGTAAAAGAATAAATGCAGTGCCAATTTTTGTAAAGGTCTGATGACAGTTGTTGGGTTGTACAACCAGTCTATAGATGTAGGGGGCAATAAAGTTTTTCATATAGATTCAAGTTGGTTTAAACTTGGTCTTTTCCCTTATAATTAATTCCCTCAAAATGTTTGAAAACTGCTGGATGGTAGTAAACAATTTTCTCCAGTAGATGACAGTAATAAATAAAAATGACACAGCAAGGAGGGACCAAAAGTGCTAATAATAATAATTCCAGAGAAACTAAATTATGCAGGAGCATCAAAAATGATTGCAGGGATCATGCAAGAGTGAGTGTGCAGCATGTGCAAATTTAATGGCAAATATTTCTGATTCTTGGAGGTAGTGGAAGGAAAACAATGCTTCCAGAGATAGTTTTTTTTCTGTCTATGTATTATATTTAGTGTTATGTACATTATTGTTAATGTTTAGATTGTGTAATGTCTTCTTTTAAGGTAAAAATTATCTTGTTTTTCAAATGCAGTTTAATCATATAGGATCACTATTTCTCTATTACTTTTTTTTAGTACTTTCTTCAACTAATATTGGGGCTCTCATATAGAACTGATGATTTCTTGCAATCAAAAACACGTATTTTATTTTATTTTACTTTTTGTTTTGTTTTTTACGCTGCCTGTCGTTTTTCCAGCCAGTTGGGGGTGGTAGTGAACCAATCTGTTGTTTACCAACAGCGAGCAGTACTGATGAAGAAGAGGAGGGATGAAGCTAGGCTGGGCTTTAACGATGAAACATTTCGGTCACTGGGGATAAACAAGGTCTGCAGACCAGCTTTGATTTCCTTTAGAGTGGACTTTAGCACAAAGCTGGGTCTTCTGAACTATTGTAGTTAACCCTGGAAGGTGAATGGGTCCTTTCTTTGACTTTATTTCGGTTGTTAGAAGAAAAACGATTGACGCTAATGTTAGCTTAGCTAGCTGTTAAATATCTCTGACGGGGTTTAACGGTTGTTTTTGTTTAATATTATATTGCGCTAAACACAACATGCATTTCTGTTCGTGAGCTAGTTATAAAGATTGAGTTGTCAGTCTAGGTTTATGCCACAAACGTTAACCCGTATAGTTTTATTTGGTTGTCCTTATCTATTGTAAATAATAAAAAAAGGTTATCTTTAACTTTGTTTTGTTTTTCCCCTTTCCCAGCTGTGTACGATAGTAAATCTCTCTCCGTCGTTTTGAGAAACTCCCTGAAGTAATTTGGACTGGAAGCTGGACACAGGCGTATCTCAGACCTTTTTCTTTGGATATTTCATTGAAGACAAATGTTTTTGAGTCATGGATCAAGGTGTTGTGGACGGTCCTGTCATCCTCGTCATCAAGGCTCCCAACCAGAAGTACGATGACCAGACAATCAACTGCTACCAGAACTGGACCGTGGAAAAGCTCAAAGCTCACTTGTCTGATGTGTACCCCAGCAAACCAGTAAGTTTTGTTGTTGTTATTATAGAAAATATACACACAATGTAATTATTTTTAATTATTCCTGATCATAGTCTCCATGCTGTTGTTAAATCCCAAGTTTATTGAGTTGTAGGAGTTCTTTATTAAACGAAGGATTAGAAGAGAAATCCTTATTGTCATTTTGCATATGCATTACAAAATGTAAATGTTTTTTATTTTTTATTATATTATTTTAAGGACGCAGAGCAAATGTCATAATTGGAGCAAACACTACAGCCACAGATTCCCAGATAATAAAATACCTTCTCATGTAGTTGTTAGTCATCTGATTACAGTGTTTATTGGCAGCCTAAGATCCTAAATCTAACAAGAAAATGTCAGGGACCCAGTTGGACTTTCTAGAAAGTTTGGCATGCTTTGTTTTGTTTTTCTCTCTCCAAGATTTACATAACCGTATTCTACTTTGTGGATTCTGCTGAGGTTCCTTCTTGATTCTTATCACCATGTACCGTTGCACACCTCTAATCTAATCTCTAAAGTGAGGGAAATTGGATTTCCAAAGCTAAAAGAATTGCTGAAGAAATTTGACGTCATAGCTCTCCAGTATTTTAAATTCTGGCAGTATTGCAGAGCTAATCTGATTTTGTTCTCTTTGCTCTGTGCACAGAACTTGTCTTGATGCAATCTTATTTAAACACGCAGGGACAAACTGCTCTCTTCTGCAGCAGCTTCACAGAGTGCTGTACTCTGATTTGTCCAGCTTTTAAAGAGAGACACTTGAATTTGTGAATGGCTGTTGAGTGAACTTAAATTGAGTTAGGACACGCTCTGACCTTGTTGTACAAGCTCCTAAATCCATTAAGAGCCACTTAACTGTATTAAAGTTACCATGATCTCATTCTCTTTACTTACACCAGTTGTTTGGCCTTTGATGTTGTCCTCATTCACATTTTTTCATCCTAAACTTAGCTTTCATACATGTTTTATATATTTTTTTATTTTTTCATGAGTAAAACTCTGTCCTACATTGTTCCTAAAATAGATGCTATTAATTCAATCACATCTCTCCATTGACCTCATTATGGTTATTCTGTGTTTTTAGAGCTGCAAAGACCAGAGGCTGGTTTATTCTGGGAAGCTGCTTTTGGATCACCTTACCTTAAAAGATGTCCTTAGGAAGGTAAGTTCCTGTAGGTGCTAGTAGTGATTTTCGGTCACTATAAAACAACAATTTCATTAGAATACCCCAATGTAATAAAATACCCTAAAACACAGCCCTTAAAGAAAAACCTAACAGCGAAATCATGTCAAATAACATTTCTTTCTGCACCAATTTGAATCGGCTTTGGCAATTTAATAACTGACATTGAATATGGACCTATAACTGAAGCGCAATTGGCATATAATAATTAAGACTTAAACTTTACTCAGACAGTTTGGTCAAACTTAAACTATAATTTAAAAGGTAAACAGTGAGACAAACCCTGAGGCAAAGAGCACTTCCCTATAAATATGCTAGTTGATAGGCCAAAGGGATCACAGTAATAGAAAAATTCTGCATCTCTGCAAGACCATGGAACAGCAATGGACAGAACGGGCTGCATAGATAATATTACTTTCTCTCTGTTTTGACAGGTTCTCAACATGTTCTACTCCTTTATGATCAAATATTGTCATATTGCCCACACTTAGAATCGGATTTTATTATATATACTTGTTGAACAGATTCTGATTTAAACTTTGCTGCTTTAAGTTTAGCATTTGACAATATTGTATCTATTATAAAAAATACGAGTCTTATTTTTATGCTAAGGTAGCAGACTATATGTTCAAAAGTTTGGTTAAGGACTGCTTTGAAGTGTTCTGTGTGGGTAAAAGTACATGTGTAAAGTTGTAAAGAACATGCAATACTTTGACTGTGTGAGATAATGAGCTGTACTTGCCTCCGCAGCAGGATGAGTACCATATGCTCCATCTGGTCTGTGCCTCCAGAACCCCTCCCAGCTCCCCAAAGCTGCCCCGCAGCCGCAGTAACAAGCCTCAGGAGAGCACCGCCAGTCCCACGGTGGGTCATCCGCGTCCCTCTCACATCTTTCAAATAATTTCATCATCATCTCACTTCCTTTCATCATGAGCCTCACTGCTGTAATCCACATCTCCTTGAGGGGTACAAACTGTCATGTGCTTTTATTTAATGCCTATTGTTAATATTCAGTCAATTTTCTGCTTGCAGGCCTCTCAGAGTTCTAATAGCGCTGGTCAGGTGGCTGCAGGAGAGAGCAACGATTGGCTGAGACAGCAAGCTGGAGCCTTCCCTTACCACCACATGCATTCACAATTTATGCACAGGTAAGCTTTTTGTCTAGTATAACTTTGACAGTAGTGCAGACCACAGGTAGGGAAGGTGATTTAGTACTGCAGCTGAAGTCTTTACATTTTAAAGCAAACAAAGTTAACATTTACTTTTACAACTTCTGATTTATTTCAGACTTGCCTACATAATTGAATTCCGTGCACACACACACACACGCTCCTAAAGGCAAACCAGACCAGTAATATTTCTGAACTGTGGGACGAAGCTGGGATACCAAGAGAGTATCCACACATACACAGGGAGGACATGCAGAAATTCCCTAGGGCGAGATTCAGACCCAGCCATTCCTGCTGCAAAAGCAACAGGAGAACTGCTCCACCGTACAGTCCCATCTTTTTTATTTTCCTCACAAATTAAGCTTTCCTTCAAGTTACTAAGTATGAGGAGAGTCGCCTGGCTGCTGCCTGCAGCAATAGATGTATATCTGTGCCCATGTGTGTGTGTACTGAACATATCAGATGGGTTTGGCTCCAGTCACTGGCTAGCTCCTCCTGCTCTACTTTTTCAGAAACGATATGACGGTCGGAGCATGTTATTACTACCTAATGAGCCGGGCCTTAAAGCTTCTTCAAAATGTACAAAGGTCTGTGTTGTATGTGTGTACTTGAGTTGGCAAACAGAAACAGGATTGGAGTTTTTTTTTATATTTCTTAATTTTTTTAATTAAAACAGCTCCAGCATATGCTGTTGTCCGCTTGAGCAGAAAAGGGTACTGAGGGGCTACTGATGAGCCACTTTGAGGGTTGGACAAGTTGACTGATACATGTTAATCAGTTTATTCTGTAGACGCACAGTTCAGTGATTAACGCTAGGTCTGTGTCTGTTAAACTGCAGCGAGACCAGTGTAGACCAGTATTTCCCAGCCTTTTTTCTGAATCTTGGAGCCTTTTTTTAACTTAAAAAATCCTGTTGCACATCACTGACCAAAATGTGACACAATGACTCTCTGTTTATATAACTCTCTTGACTCTTAATTTCTCTATACTCAGTGTGAAGCTTGTGCCTGTTTTGATGAACATGAAGTTGATTTTCTGGCACGAAAAGAAGAAAGGCTCTTCCTCTACAGCTTTCAGTCTCTTTCTGTTCTTGGTTTTTATAGCAGTCATGCTTGAAGAGTTCAACTCTCAACTCTTTTTACTGTGGTATATATTGCTCATCATCCTAAAATATTTCTAGAGACATTTGTAGGTTAAATGAAAGCCTGGGATCTTGGCTTAAGTTAAGCTCATCTGTCTTTTTTTCTTTTTCTTTGTGCAATTTATTATGATAAAAGTTTATCATCTGTTAGAGACACTGTGACCCACTGTGCCAACCTGCCCCACGTAGGCATTGGTTGTCACAATGTATGGGGTTGGATGTCCACATTAATTTCAATGGAGTTTTTGCTTAAAAATGAAAAGTTAATGAAATTGTTAAACTTTTTTTTTAAATTAAAACAACATATTTAGATTTGGTTTATGAATAAATTAGAGTAATTGCTCCTTGTGTTCAATCCCTAAAATTAAGCAGAGTAATGTATTAATCTGGTGAGTGGTAAAGGCATGTATAGTGTGGAAGAATATAGCCTTGAACAGAGCACTACGTTTTATTTAATATAAACACAGAAAAAAAGTTGACCCAACTTTGTTCTTAATGCTCAATATACATGCAAATATAATTATTGGGTCTTTAAAATGTTTCCCCAGTTGATTTTCCGAACTGTTATTTCAACTATTTAGCCTTATGTCAGTGTAGCCAACAAAAAGCCAAGAGAATATTAACCTTCATAGACAAAATTTCACTTGAAATTCCTGACAGTCTGCTAGCTAAAGAAACTCTAGCATAAAAGAGCTGATAACAAATATCTTGTCACATGTGACAACCAGCCCCATGTGACCTCTTTACAAATATATTTAGCTAGCTAGCACACGGCTTTAGCTAGCTTAATAAATGTTAGCTCAAATCAAAGCTCTCATCTTTGACTTTTTGATTATTATGTTTTTAAAAGCTAGTAACTTACAAACATTAAATTGCAAATGTAACACCAACATGAAAAATTACTCTGACACATAAGAAATAAAAAATGTATCCTCACCTCAGTGTTGTGTGTTCAAATCAACAGATGAATAGTGCAAAATGACCAGATTAATAAGCCAAATGTTTGATATCAAAATCAAACCACAGTGGGGCGTCGCGTGGAGCAATTGGTTAAGACGGGCGCCCCATGTTCAGAGGCCTTAGTCCTCGATGCAGTTGTCTGGGGTTGATTCTGGCCCAGGGACATTTGCCGAATGTCTCTCCCCTTTCTGTAAGCCTGTCCACTTACAATAAAGGCCACCGTGGCCACAAAACCATAAAAAAAAAAAAAATCAAACCACAGTATGTTTGTAATAAGAGATGTGACAAACGACCCATGGGACAACCAGCCACATTCGTCCCTACTTATGTTAAAATGAAGGCCAGGTCATAATATTTCACAATTTGTTTTAAGTTTTATTTCCCCTAACTTTGCTGTAAGTCTTATGTCTATTTTCTTTCCAGCTGGAATCAGCAAATGGCAACAGCTCCCGTAAACATGCCCTCCTACTATACTCCCATGACTTTGATGTGGTGGCAGCAGCTGTATGCAAGACAGTACTATATGCACTAGTAAGGCCATTCGTGTTCTTTTCTTTCTATGTGTATCAAACATCTTTCTGAGCCTTTCTGTTTTCCCCGTAGTCAGTTACTGGCAGCCTCCTCTCAGCAACTCCGGCCCGACCAGCCCTCTGCTCAATCCAGTCAGTCCGACCCTCTGAGCCAACGACCGCAGGCGGGTCGACACGGAAACCCGGAAGTCCAGATGAACGCTCAGGGAGGGGAGATCCTGAACGAGGAGGAGCTCAACAGGGATTGGCTGGACTGGGTCTACACTTTTTCTCGTGCTGCCATCTTGCTCAGTATAGTCTACTTCTACTCATCCTTCAGCCGTTTTGTCATGGTGATGATGGCCATGCTGGTGCTCTACCTGTAAGTGAAGCATTATTTTATCTGAGTCTGCTGGGTGTAACTTCCCTGAGAATGATGTGACCTGACAATCACAGAACCCACATGAGGCAACAAGTGTGGTGAACCAAAAAAGGGTTATTTACAAGATAAGAAATTGTGGAACTTGTGGGGGGAAAAGGACATTAAGGTTGTGCCAAATAAATGAAAGAAAAATAACAAAACATCTAACTCAAATACTGTTCTAAAAGCCATTAAAAAAAAGAAAAAGCCTAACTTACTTATCTACAAAACAGACTGTCAGAACGTGAACATGGGGTGGCAACAACCAACTTACCTAGTGTATTTAGACATGAAATAAACCTACGTGATGAAATTTATTGGGTACCCCAATCTTACCTTGTCCACATCAAACCCCACCACATACCTGCCACCAGTTTGGCCACATGCTGAATGAACAAAGAGGTAGAAAGCATAAATGGCACTCTCAGGCTAAATCAGCTGTGGAAGGCTCTATAAGTCTGTGTGTTGGAGGTCTGGTCTGCAAAGCTGCTCTCCTCCCCATCAGTTCCAGGTGTGTGCCTTTTAAAGCCAGTCAATAAAGCAATTTGGTCAGCAGAGTAGCTCAATGGACCAGTGGGAAGATTAGAGGGGAGGTCCAAGCAGATGAAACTCAGACAGTCTGCACTTGGGACGCAAAGCAGTTAAATACAACAAAAAACATGCTGGCATATAACGGTGCCAATAGGTGTGTGTTTTTCCTAAAATGTATTCTTAATTTCTTCTGATTTCCACAGTAAGATATTGTTTGTCCTCCTGATGTTGTTGAATTTAAAGCTTACCTTAAAACATTTTCCTCATAAATTTATTGAAAGTAATGAACGTGTTATAAAGCATGTTGCTTTCCAACAACAGAGTTCCGTGTTGGGTGTTATTTCAGAACTCCTGCGCATTTCTTTCATAGAATATTTCCAGAACTTTCCAGACTTATCAGTCCTTTAAAGTCTAGTTAAAAAGAAAAATTCAGACATTTACTATAAATGTGTGGTAGGTACGTGTAAAGTGAAATATGGTAACAACAAAATCTGGAAATTTGGAGGAAGAAATTACACAAGACAGAAAGAATTGAGGACCAAAGGAAATGGAGGCAGGAGTTTGGGAAGAAAAGAAAGTAAGAAAAGAGACAGATGAAGAAATTGAAAAAGGAAGGACACAAAGATGGAAATAAAGACACAAAGAAGGAAAGAAAGTAAGGGGAAAAAAATACTCAAAGTAGAGAAGAACAGATGGAACAGAAAAAAATAACAAGGGGAGGGAAAGAGGAAGGACCCAAGAAGGAATGAAGGTAGGACAGAAGAGATAGAAGTAATCACAAAGGAAGAGAGGAAGAACATTAAAGGATTAAGGAAAGAAATGGGTAAAAATGAAAGGAAATACACAAGTCTGGAAATACACATTGTTTTTCATGCTCTTATTTCTTTTTCCAGATCTGGAAAATACTGAAATCTAATTTCAGGGAACCGTGCCATTAAGGAGCTGTGTGTCCTCATTTATAAAATCCGAGTCAAAACAGAATGTTGCTGGTTTTCAGAATATATTTTCTTCCTCTCCTAGCAGCCATGAATTCAAGCTACTTACTTATATTTGACCCTATTTTAATATAGTAATAAGTTATACTGTCATAAGTAAATTCTTGCTTTCATGAAAAATAAAGCATCAGCAGATAGTATTTGGGGCCAGCTTGGTGTGCAGGACTCAAATGATTTCCACCATCATGGATGTGATTTCGATGTTTTCTGTCTGCAGCCACCAGGCCGGCTGGTTTCCCTTCAACCTGGAGAACGAGCTGCAGCTCCCTGGAGACCGACTCAATCAGGAAGAAATGGAGGGAGACCCACAAAACCAGGACTTACAAGAAGTGGGTAAAGTGCCTGACGTCATCTGTGAAGGATGTCCCTGAAACTTAGTTTGTCTTCATGACACGTCGCAGAGAAGTTAGACGTTGCACTGCTTTCAGAGTTTCTCTGCCGTTCATTTTATTCCACCAAAACAATTAAAGGCAACCCAACTGATAAGTGGTATGTTTACATGTTGAACCACCTTTTGCTTCAATAATATTTAGGGGTGTCAGAGTAAAGGGGGTTTATTACCTTTGTAAGCCAAAGTTTTATTTGTAAAATGGAAATGGTAAAGTTTGATGTCGTTTTCTTCCACTTTTCCAGTTATGTGCTACATTGTGCCTGGCTTTGAGAGTTACTGCTGAAGACAGCATAGAAAATATCTCACGAAGCATTCAAGTTCAGGCTCAAATCAGCCCAACGTACAAAGTCTTGACATGACTCATATTTCACTTGGTTCCCCTAATTAGACTGGGATTTATCCATGCAGGACGGAGTGAACGATGACGCCTCAGACGACGACGGGGAGAGCGGAGAGGAAGGAGCCGAGGATCCTAACAGCGCGCCTAACGCTGGCTTCTTGTCTTCCACGTGGTCCTTCATCATAACCTTCTTCATGTCGCTCATCCCTGAAGGGCCACAGAACGTCGCTAACTGAACATCAAGCACCACATGGTGCCGTCTTTCAGAAGAAGAGGAGGATCCTTCTTGTTGAGGGAAACGGATTCTCTCATGGTGCAGTGTTGTAGGTTCCCCAGTGGTCTGCTCTCTGAGCATAAACACATGACAAATGACAAATCCAGTAAAAAAAAAAAAAGGAAAGGTCTCAATGTTTTTTGTTTTTTTGTCTTATGAGAGGCAAGACATTTTAGGCGTCAAATACAGCAAATGGTGGTTTACCTGTTGTGTTCAAATATATCTAGTAATGCTTTTTAACCCAGACAGCAGGCAGATTCACCGAGTATTTTCACAGCACTACACATCCTCTTCAGAAGCAGCAATATGTGCTGGAGTAGGTTTTTTTTAAGCTGCTGAGTTGTGGAAATGGTGAGGGAGGTAAAAGAAGAAAGTTGAAAATGGTCACTTTAGTACAGAAGTTTAATTTCTGTGATGGATTATGAGTCATGTAGCACCTGTTATATATTAACAGAGAAGGTCTGAAAGTTTATGAAATGTGTCAGAGAACATTTGTAATGTGCAGAGTTGCGTGATTGCTGACGTCTGGTTTATTTCTTTAGAAATCTGACTTTAAAACAATGTAAAATAAAATAAACTCATCTTTAATGTGTAACAGAATATCAGTTGTTTCAATGACGGGACATTTTTCACGTAAAAGAGGCTCCTAGGTTTAAATGATTTACTTCCAAACGCAGTACATAATTTTTTGAAAATAACTGCTGATGTTACTACTAACACATCAATTGAGAATTATATTCCTGTTTCCTAAAACTACACATGGTGTAATGTCTCGTGATTTAATTGGTATGCTTCTTTCTCCCAGTTGTCACTAAATAGGCAACATGTAAACACACTGACGGACTTATTTTTGTTCTAATCCTAAAGTGAGTAGCGCTTTCCCTTGTTTGTGGTTATACTCAAAGTGGGAGAGTTTTTTGGGGGCTCAAATTTAAGCCTACAGGTGATCTTTGATATGGCTTAAAATAAATATGGCTCAACAGGTGACGAAAATCCAAAATTCTGTTTCTTAGAAACCTAAAATATATTAGACCAATAAAAACATACTTTTAACAGAAAAAATGTCAGCCTACTGAAAAACAGGTCAATGCAGTGTATAGTATATCCCCTCAGTGTTTAAACGGGCCTCTCTTTGGCATGAATTAATGCATCCATGCAGAGTTGCATGGAAGTGATCACCCTGTGGCTCTGTTGACATGTTAAGAAAGCCCAGGTTGCTTTTATCACATTGGACCAACACCAGCAGATTAAATGACTCATAACTAACTATGAAAACCTCACACTGATCCTGAAAGGTGTTGGATCCTTTACCTCTCTCCACTCTATTCTTTATACTTTGGTAGACTTGATTTCCAAATTAAATCTATCGTCTAAACCCGCTTGTCCTACATCCAGTAGTCTGTGGACAATAAGCGGAGTACGCTCTGGACAGGTCATTACAGGACAACACAAAGACACAAGTCACAGGACAAACGATCATGTACACACATATTTATTCCTAAGAGCAATAACAACAACAAAAAAAGATACCCAGCACTTAGTTATCCTTTCTTTAATACAGGCGAGGTGGACACGTTTGGCCTTGAGGAGGAAGCCGGAGTATTTGGCAAAATCCCACATATGCACATGGAGAACGTGCAAACAATGACTGCACAACCCTGCAGCCCTCCAAATGAATATTAAGTTTATCTTTATGTGAAAAGAGGGCTTTGTAGCACTGAGCTGTAACAACTCAGTCCATTTTCTCCTTAGACCAGGTAAGATTCTTCCAACATCTTTGGTTTAGGAGTGGCTTAATACAAACAACACTTTTAGCCCATCCTGGTCGAAGTACATGTGCTCGACTTGTGCACCTTTTTCAAGCACACCTTTTCCTCCCACTCAACTTTCCTTTAATATTCTTGGATACAACACACTGTGAACTCAGCTGCTTCAGCAATACCTTTTTGTGGCTTACCCTCCTTGCAGAGGCTGTATGATTATCTGCTAGAAACCCATCCAGTCTGCAGTCTTTACCATGGGTTTGTATGCCACAACATCTCTGTATGGACACTAGTCATTTGTTATTCTTGCATTTATTTCTGTTTTTCAACATGGTCAAACTGTTTTAAATATTTAGCTGAAACCCCGTACAAAGTAGGATTTAATTTTCTCCATCATTTACAGGTACATCATGTGCTGAGGTCTGTTATTAAACCTGTTCTTGAAGGATAATAAATTACCAGTGAAATCACTGTGGTCAGGAGACACATTTTACTATCACATTAGATGGAGTATTAGATGGGTTATTATTCAAGTTTCTCGAACTAAGTAATTCACACCTAAAGACTGTACCTGTAATACCTGACAGTGCTGACCGATGTAACGTGCTGAAAAAACTACACATAACCACTCTCCAAAGCTTAGACCTGATACTTCAGGATGCAATTATCCCAGAAAAAGAAGCTGGTCTTTACGGTATGAAAGGACTTGAAATCATAGAGGGTTTTAACAAATCAAGAACATCAAGACAGTAAGGTGTTCCATTATTCCAGGAATTCAAACTGGCTGAATGGGGAAATTGTATCTGTGTTTGTCTGCAGTCATAAGTAATGTGGATCTCTGCTGCCCCCTATTGTCTTTGCTCTGAGAAAAACTCCTGCATCCCAATAGAAAAACCCCAGAACTAATGTTTACAATAAAAACTGAACTCTGATAACTAGCCCACTAAGAAATAAGACCGCTGGATTGGATTAACTTTGTCCTGCTATAAATTGAGAAACTGTGAACTGTCAAAATGCCCCCAAAATTAACGTCCAAATAATGCCCCAAAGTAATTATTACCATATTAACATTATCTCTGTTGCCTGTCATGAAAACATATGTGCCTTCAAATACTTCAAATAGTTTTAACAAAAAAAAGGTTTTGACTATAAAACAATGAAGAAAACCCTATGATTCAACAACATAGCCAACATTAACAGTAATGCCCTTTGCACAACTTTACAACATTCTTTCAATATGTTGAGGTGCGCACACAGGTCAAATAGTTTTCTTTGACTGGGCCATTGGAATTCCTTGATTCTTTTCTTTTTCAGTCATTCTCTCAGAGATTTGTTGATGGTCCAGTTTGGACCATGCTACAGATGTCAGAAGAATGACTTCGCGTTTGGTTCTAGAAAATATTTGATACACAGTGGAGTTACCAAAAGTTTCTGCAAAACAAACCCACATCTGGTTTCTTCTTTTCAAATGACCTCATTCCAAAACTCTTGGTTCATTCAGATGCTACTTTGCAAACTTAGGTTGTTCTGGCATTAATACTTTTCTGAGAAACTGACTTTTACATAAAGCCAGACTGTTTTGTCTTTCCTTTTTCTTACAATGAGAACGACCTTTGGAAATGGCCTCCTAACCCTTTCCAGATTGATGGGCAGCAACAATAGCTTTTTAAAGCATCATTGCTGATGTCTCTTTGAGATGGATTTGCTGTTTTCTTTGGGGTCATATTCTATAGATGACCCAGTTTAGACCAAGCTTTAAGTGTCCGACAAATGACATATGTTCAGCTCGGTGACTGCAACATACCCACGACATGGGGCAGCAAAACAAGCCAACATCATTACTTGGCATGATGTATTTGTGCTTATACACTGTGCTTGGTTTTATCCAAAGATGTCATAGTGGAGCATGTTTAAACCTTAAGCAATTTTACCCCTTGACCTTTAAAGTTTTTTTTATTGTGACAGACTTTTGAGGAAAGAAAATGGGATCTGCCATGCAAGATTTTGTACAGTCTGTGTGTCAATTTTGCACCTACTTTGATAACTATATAATAAATATATATTTTCAATGGTCACAGAAATACACTCTGATAAATCAAAAATCTCCCTGCAGGACACTTATTTTTATTTGGGTTTTTACGGGGCTCATAATATGTCATATTTTTGAGTATACTGGCCAAAACAGATCAGAACCAAAATAAATGGTAATTGAGTTGAATGCAAAGTGACATTGTCAAAAATGTTCAATATTTTCTTGCTGAGTGTTCTGCTGCTGTGATTTCAGATTTCTCCAGGTGTTACTGACAGAACAAAGCCCCGACAAAAAAAAAATAAAAATCATTCAACTTTAAACTTTACCCCATCCACAACCCACCTCATATATGATTTAAAACCAGCTAACATGCATGATTAAAGAAAGACAGAAAAAAATCCCAAAGAGTTCATTTTATTGCTTTGCAACGATCAGCCATGACAGAAGTCAACAAACAGAATCATTGAAGTACATGAGTAGAAATAAATTTTTACTAAGTGATTGAAGTGGCTAACCATCACTTTCTTTAGGAGAATTTTCATTCAGATTTATACATTCTGATTATGATACTGTGAAAATAAGGTCTTTCATCATTTATATAATCTATATAATTCTGAAAGTACTTGACAGGTCTAATTTTCTGCAAAATAAGTAAATATACACATTTATATTTGACATTGACACCACAATAATTTAACATTCACTGATTATTTAAATAAACTTTAGTTTAATATTTGTAATTTTTTTGGTGGTGAGCACATACTAGAGCTGTGACACAGAAACACATCGTTTAATTACATTTTAAATGGAAAACAGACAGGGTCCATGTTTCTGAGAAAGACATGGAACACGACGACAGACAGAAGCCTCTGCGACACAGCTGTGTGATGGATGTAAAGGCCCCTCTGACACAGCTGTGTGATGGATGTAAAGGCCCCTCTGGGGAATCTGTGTGCCATCACATGAACCAGCACACAACGCTTTGCACATAAAGAGCATCAACAAGGCACCATAAGCTGTTGCTTGCAGAGTCGCTACACACAGAGCCCATGAAACAGACGCACAAAATGTGGCAGGAGAAATGTTCTTGGGCAGAATATTTGAGGGGTTCAGGACTTCGAACGTTGAATTGTAGAGAATATTTATTGCTAAAACAGGACTGCACTTTTCCAAAGATTAAATCAAGTTCCTACAACAACAGTTTTTACATTTACAGTAAAAATATTTTGCATAAAACCATTTTAAACGCTAGACATTTTGATACAACACAGTGATATTCACAATAATACAGACAGTATAAAAACAAGTGCAACTATGACTGAGGTCCACAAATACTGTTCTTTATTTTGCACCATAACATATTTTATTACTTATTAAAATATTTATGATGCCAGCGACAAGAAAAACCGAGGACAAGTAGATATCAATGCCTTGTGACAAAAAAAGACTAAAATAATTTACCAATCTTGAATTTTATTTGTACATCTCTAAAAAATAATAGGAAAGAAGTTAATGTCATCTGCTTTAAGTCATAAAGTTTACAGTCAAAGTGCTTCCTGTACAGTACAGACTTTATATGGCCTCTTTTCTACAATACATACAGATGAAGAGTACAGCACGCATAGATAAAATACTAACATCCACTATGAGCTGTGGGCTGAACTGTGAAAACAACTGACCAACTTCAGAGCAGCAATATCAAACACTGCATGTCCCCAGGAGACAGAAGAGATGGTTTCTGAGTAACTCCAAAGGTTTTACAGTGTAACATATGGAGTAAGAGTCTGAATGAGCTTTAGAATGGAATCAAATGATAGTACTTTGATGGCTTTAGTCAAGAGATGCACCAGGTCAGAATGTGGTCGGTTTCTGATCTCTGGTTTAAATAAAGTTCTGACCTGTTGATGCTGAGTTTTAGCAGATTCCACTGTCTTTTAAATAACTATGATATAAGAAGATATAACTGTAATAAAATATCTAGCTCTCTATGGGAGCAATTTCTGTAAAACAGAATTTTGGTATTTTAAACAAAGAGAAAATGGAAATTACAGAGTTGATATTTTAAACCTTCATCAGCATCTCATGTTACTCATTAGAACAGTTAGCATGGCTAGCATCACTAAAACAGCAGTCTCCCTGTGTATTCCCTACAGGAAACCCTGACCTTATTTCCACAATAATGATATTCCATGACACACAGATACTGTAAGCCTGAAAGGATAAAACAGACCATCATGCTCTTTTCAACCTTCCTGTTATCTGTTGAAAGTCTTGCTCTCTCTTACAGCCTGAATAAGCCACAGACATGTCTTGGCATGTGGGAAAATTAAATCTTTTAGATAACTTCTTTAATCTGTGTACTTCCTCTGACTTTATTTTGAAACCGCTCACCCTGACTTAAAAGAATATTTCATGACAGAAAGAGGTTGAAAACTCACATATAAAACAGCTTTACATTGCTCCAAATACATTCCACCTTCCTGTTATCTAATGAAAGTTTTGCTTTGACATGGCAAACCCAAATGATCAGCCAAGCGATCTCTGTAGATACTATAGTTTCCTTTTAAAAAGCATTTTAAACTTTCTGTGCTTCATTTCTAAATAGTAGTGGTAGTGCTTCGGTATGGTGCGTTCATTAATTATTAAAAGATTGGAATTTTGACTTTCTTACCTGCCGGTCAACAATCAGGGTTGGTTAGGCTGAAAATCACCTGAAGCTGTTGTTTCGTAAAAAGTATGAGGTAAAAAAAAACGTTTACAGTACTGTCACTGGGTAAAGTATTAACAGTAAAGCTGGATTTACACCAAACAATGTATGAAAGAAACATCTGTCAGATCTTGATTGAAATAGGGCCTTTCTTTGGCATCTGTGGTTCAAATAGTTGAACAGAACTGGCTAGATTCTGAAAATCCCTAAACGGTGAACGTCATAAATCCTTTATATTTCTTCAAGATTTATGACATGATGTGCATCTTGGCACATGTGCTGAACATGTAGGATTCTCAGCTTTTGTGGGAGCTCGTTTATTTCCCTGCAGTTGGGTTGTGCTGCTCCAGTTCAGTTTTGCTCTTTGTCCTGTTGACGAGGCACCGTCTTAGCAGGAACGTGTTGAGGGCTTCGTTTATCACAGGAAGGTCTCAGTAGTGGAGCCCTCTCCCGGTGAATCTGGGCTGACATCAACTCTAACACAGGCCACCTTCTCTTGGCTGTTTGGAGGCAAACAAAAAGGGACAGGATGAGCAATTGCATTACAATTGTAAGGTAGCTAAGTGACTGTTTCAATCACCAATAATACTACTTCATGGATAGAGAATCATGAAAGACAGTGGTTTCCAGACTGAGTTCTGACTAAATAAAGTTCCAGAGGCTCTAAGGTGTTTTTAATGCACATGAATGGTCCAATTTAAATGTATACTATACTGTACTCAAACAGTGCACCGATTTTATCGCTGTAGGTTTCGAGCCCTACTATAAAAAACAGACAGGGAACCACTAACTTACAATCAAAATAAAAAGTTTTCTTAGTGATAGAAATGTGTTTGATGGCTTCAACAAGATTCTATTGCAAACTTAGGAGTGGCTGAATATAATATGTCTAGATCCCTTTCTCTTTCATGAAAGTGATCCTAGGAAGAATTGTGAGTCAGCACAGCACTCATGGCAAAGCTCACAGTTTCTTTGGACAAAATTATTTTTCGGATTTCCAGATACTCAGAGGGAAGATTCCTCAGAGAAATTAACTTTGTACCAGCCGCCTTGCAAGAGGCTTGAAGCTCCTGCAGAATTTAAGTCTGTTTGTGATGTTTTTCTTACAGAAGTTGGTCATTTGCCGTCCTTCTTGCAACAAAGGCTTTTGTCCAAAATTCTTCACTGTACAACTATCTCTACATATGCACTCACACCCACCTGTTGCCAGTGTTGAGCAAGCTCTGCACTGGTGGTAACAGCTCTTAAGTGTACTCCCAAGAGGACATAATCCTGGCCCTTCTTAGCCACTCTTGAAGCTCCTACAGTCTTCTTTACTGCTGTCGAAGTTCTCACGTTTAGTTCTTTAGTGATGCCGAAAACTTTTTCTTTGAGTAAAATATTATTAGCAGCAGTGTCTTGCATTTATGGCTGTTTTGGGGCAAAGCAATGGTTTCCAGCACATCTGCCCTCTTGTACATTAATCAGAGTTTGCTAATTAAGTTGATAAAGTTATTTGAGCTGGGCTAATTTATGACTCTGTTTTCTTTCAGTTTAAAATTGCTAAGTTAACAGTAGAAGTTGACAAGACAAACATCTAAAGTTATTTAAATGTCCTGTGGCTTTCAAGACTCTCCACACCCATGTTAAAGTTCCAGGTATTTGTGAATAAAAACATCAAACTATGGTAAATTATTTCAAAGCTTTTCCACCTTTAAAGCAATTTATAATCTGTAGAATTCGGAAAAATCTAAACAGAAAAGCAGCAATAACCCAATTCAATATTGACAATATTTACCCACAATACCTTGCAAAACTTCTTCAAATCTATCAGATTGTGACAAGATCTCTTGTCCACAGCTCTCTTTAGGTGACTCTACAGATTTAGTGTTGGATTCTGGCAAAGTCAGTCCAAAACGTAAATTTTCCTTTCAACAGTGATGCTGTGAAATAAAATCCCTTGGCATCTTTATAGCTGACACCTGATGGTTTTAGGTTCATAATTTCATTCAACTTGACAAAAACCCCAAGATCACACACCTACCACCACTACGTATCACTGTGGAATTGGCTTCTTTTGAGGTTGTTTTCATGTCAAATTCACCTCTTGGAGTTGTGAGCCTATAACAGCCTCTCCCACAAGATTTTAACCAGATGTGGATGTCTTGCTTTAAAAGAAAAAGGCATCTGTTTTACAGTGTTACTCCTTACTCCTTATAGTAAACACAAGATTGACATAATGTGTAGAACACAACTAGTGCTTCTCAAAAATTCCTGTAGCTGCTTCTGTTTCTGTCAGCCTCTGGTGGAAACATATTGCCATTGAAATAAAATTTCAATGCCATTTGAAATAATATTCATACTGCAAGGGATTGTTTGGATTGGAGTAATCGTATTTCAAATGTACACAGGTCACATTTGCATGCTATTGTAATATTCAGTCTGTTCGATGGAGAACCACTGCAGTAGATGTCCACCTGTGGATGTGCCCAAAGCTAGATAAGAAAAACGGAAGAAATCAAAAATATCTAGCAATGATAACATCCCAGGATTAATATATATATATATATATATATACACAGTGTGTGTGTGTGTGTGTGTTAGTTAGTTAGCAATGACTGCCCTACTGTTGGTAGTATACAATGGCCTATGTAGTTTGTTTGTTTGTTTATATAGTTACCCATGTAGCTGAATAATGTCAGACTCATTATGTTCATTATAATAGATCTGAGGCATATACCTATTAGAGCTAAATACTAATTTAAATCAAAAGGTGTCTTAACAAAGTAGTTTAAGTGGGGGATAAAATGGGGGATAAATGTCACAATAAAGGTGTAAAAAGATTTTTTTGATGGTGTCTTTTTTTTTTGCTTAACAAAAATTCAACATTTTAACACGGGTCTGTACAGTTTTGAGACTCAGATTAAGTTTGTTTTACAAAAGAATGTCTCCATGTTAACATCATGATCTGACAGAGTCACAAATATGCTTCAGCAAAGTAGTCTCCAAAACAATCTGATCTCATTTCACTGATGGGAGGCGCTGGAAAACTGCAGGAGATTGCATAGCTACCTTCCTGAACGCCTCACAGGTTGGGCACAGAACTCTGCACTCGAGTTCACCGCTTTCCACACTGCGGTTTGGACCATTTCATCAGAGATATTTACAACCAAGGCGTCAGAATCAGAACTACATGCCAAAATGCAAACATAAACACAAAGAGAAAGACAGGCATGTGGATATTGAGTCAGTGGGAGAAGATGAGTGTAGAACAGTTCAAACACACAGACACGAGCATGCACATAAATTATGGGTTCAAAAACAAACTGCAGCACAGAAAGGCTGACGAGACGGATCACAACCAGAAGATTCCAGGTTAACATACAGAAAGAAATGTTTGCATTTTAAGCAAAAAATTATATGTTTAAAAGCTTTGGTTCTTATTTTATTAAAGTTAGTAACAGTTACATCTATCAAAAAACATTTTAACACAGACACAGTCTTGAAAGAAAAGAGTGACATTTTGGCCATGCCAGTATGGCTAAACAGAGTTAATATGCAGTTATGCGGCCCAGATGTTTTGCATCAGACACTAAGCCCTGCTACCTGTTCTTCCACTGGGAGGCTGTGGGTCACTACTCCTATTCTGTATGATCTGTTTGACAGATGGACATAACACACAGCTCTCCAAGTTACCCTTTTAAGTTGTACAAGACAACATGATCCAACAGAGAATCAATTTTATGCAACATTACTGCTCATAGACTTCTGGGAAACAACGTTTTGTGGAAACCAGATACATTTCGTGGTGACATGAAGCATTTCAAGACATCTCAAAGTGTTCAGACTTCATACTATCAAATAAATGAATCACAGCAGATGTGACTGTGATTAAACACTGTACAATGATTTTAAAGTGTAAATACCCAGTGTTGTGTTGGAAAAAAATGAAACCATAATAAATTAGGTCAAAAATGTTTTCCATATTATATGTGACAAATATCCTGTACACTTAAATAATTCAAAACCTAACAAAAAACCAAAAACCAACCTACACAATAGGAGCATTTTTAAACTATCGGAACTTCAGTGTAATTCTATCGGATCTTTTATCTGACGGGGTAATCTGTTGGCCCGCTCCTCTCAGCTGTCGTGTCTCCATACAAAAGTGGCCCTTTAAGGAATTAGCTAAGACGTCCACATATCATGACTCTCTTGGCAGTAAGTAGTGTCACTTATCAGCGTCAAAAGGCGTCGACAGCAGTAGAAATTATTATTATAAATGGCTTTGCCAGCAACTCTTCTAATTACCCGATTATTTGGCGACATCTGTTCATTTCCCTCTGAATTACAAGCATGAAATGGCCCGGTCAGGGCGGCCCGGTGTAGTGGAGACAGACACATGCCATCAAGTTCTGCTAAATGTCCAAAAATTGATTAAATCGTTTAACATTGTTTGTCCTTTTTACAGCTAAAATAGGAGGAAAAAGTCCAGATGGGCATTTTAAGGCTTAGGTATCAAAGAGCTAATACAGTTTCCCCTGATTAACTTTAAACCCACCTAGTGTTGCGTCATGGAATTACAGTCATGTAATTAAGGTAACAGCAAAAAAAAATGTTTTTAATAGCACTGACCCATATCAACATCGAACTGGAACAGATAGGACTGGATCGTGATAATCGATTCTAACCCTTGAGCATCGGAATAGAATCAATTCTTGAAACTCGAATTGATACCCAGCTCTAGGGGCGGCTGTAGTTCAGTGGTAGAGTTGTCAGCCTGCAACCCAGAAATTGTAGGTTTGATTCCTGCTTCCACCTGCTACATGTTGTTGTGTCCTTGGGCAAGACACTTCACCTACCTGCCTACTGGTGTTGGCCGGAGGGGCCGATGGTGCGATATGGCAGCCTTGCTTCCATCAGCCTGCCCCAGGGCAGCTGTGGCTATAATCATTGCTTGCTTTCACCAGTGTGTGAATGTGAGGGTGAATGAATAATGGAGTTGTAAAGCGCTTTGAGGGTCTCAAAAAGCGCTATATAAATGCAAGCAATCATTATTATTATTGTTAGTTGAAGCACCCTTTGACTGAACTTCAGCATCCAGACTTCTGTTTCTGTCAGCATGTAACATCTTGACAACGAAATATTTACCCACTCTACCTCACAAAACTTCTCCAAATCCCTCAGATTGTGAGAACTTCTCTTGTCCACAGACCTCTTCAGGTGATTTCACAGATGTTCGGATGGATTAAGTTCTGTACTCTGGCTAAGCCATCCCAAAACTTCAATTTTCTTCTGCTAAATCTAATATTTTGTTTATTCTGATTAGTATGTATGCTTGGTCTTACTGTTTCACTGCAGGTATGGTGTTCTGTTAGTGTTGCAGTGTTGTTGTACATTTGTTTAGGAACAGTGGTTTATAAAATAATAACACAGTCCTCCTCAAGGTTTTGGAAGATTTTGTCCAGGCCGCTCTTTATTTGTTTCATAAGAAAAGGCTTCTGTCACAAACAGAACAGTAAATGTTTGTCAGAAGTTCCTGCAACTTCATAATTGTTTCTGTCAGAACCATTGTAGCCTCAATGACTAGTTTACTTTTCGTCTTTACAGCATTTTTTATAAGTTATAATACAATGCTTTTTGTATCCTATTCCTAACATACTTTTGGCTTATAACATAATTAGCAAATCAGCAAATGCAGCTCCACTGTACTAGAACAGATTAGGTTCATCTGATTCACTTGGGTTGATGGCTGAAAATGAATCAAACCGTGTTTTAGGAAAGCAACGGTGTGCACATTTATATAGCCTCTGTTTTTATTCTTTCCTTAACAAATCTGTTTTCTTTTATTGTACAGGATCTAGGTCACATAAAAGGTCAAAACCGTCTTTGAATGATTGTCACGGTTTCATCTCTTTAAGAAAACACAAACTTTAACAAAAGTTTATTTTTGTTTTAACAAAAAAAAACTTTTTAACTGCAGTGTGAACTTTTTAATCCATTGTAGGTGGATCACAATAAAATTGATGCCTTAACGTAAAGCTTTTCATTACGAGAAGGACCTTTTAGGGACGGCATCACTCACCTTCCCGAGAATGAGTTCACTGGGATGCTCAGCAGGTTTGAGCCTTCAAAGTGGACCTTCATTTTCCGCTCCTCTTCTTCCAATCTAGATTGTTCCTCCTGAAGCAAACAGTATTATAATCATTCTTCTCAAACCAACTATTGACAGGATCTGCTGTTTTATGATATATTATTAGCTTAAAGTGACATTGTCAGTCTTCTTGTAAAAATAATTTCCTGTTGTGAGGTTCATATTATTTAATGTTGATTTTAAGCATTCAAAAAGTTTCATATTTTTGGTGTAACAGTGGTTCTATGGCCATTACTATTTTTTTGAGTGAATAAAAAAAGTCTGAAAATAAAGTTGCATAAATTAAATGGTTGGATTTGTTGGTGAAAAGTTGAAATTGGACAGTAATTTAGCACAATGTTAAGTATTTCACAGCAACGTGAAACGCTTCGTCTGACCATTTTGCTCAATCTGTCTATATATTTATACAACTTAGAATAATTGCCTCCCACACAAAACAGCAGCAAAAAAGAATTCACCAGCTTCTCTTGTGCTTTCTTTTTCTTGTCATCCTCTGTTTTTTTCTTGCTTTCTGGTATGAGGTCATCCAGCCAGCTCAACTCTCTCTTTGTAAACATAAAGTCTAGAAGCTTTCGAATAAACACAAGAGCCAAAACCTGCAAACAAGGAATATTCATCAAAATATAGAGAATTTCCCAAAATATAGAAAGTATACACATTTTCGCAAAAATAAAACCAAAACAACTTAAAATACAATAACTATAAAGTATTTAGTTATATAAATAGTAAAAATGTCCTACAAAATTTTAATAATGACAATTTTTTTTAAATCACAAAATACATGTAATTTACACTGAAAAGTTTCAGTGTGTCATTTTCGTAAGGATCAAACTGTTTAAGATATGAGTCCAGATGAAATATTTACCATCATGGGAAACACGACAGCTGCTGCAGAGGCCTTTATTACCCATAGCAGGACCAAACAGGTGAGCTGCACAAGCGTGAACACATGGACCTTCCACAGCGGCACATAGCGTAGGTAGATCAGATCGGGCTGGTGCTTTGCAGGCATGCCAAACAGTTTGATTCTGTCAAAGAACTTAGAAGAAAAAAAATTACAAAGCACTAATAAAAGTTGTGATTAAAACAAGAGAAACTTATTTAAAATGGAGGCATACAAAAATGCAACTGCCATCAACGTTTTCAAAGGTGCACAGATCTTTAATAAAACAGTGGACAAGTAGAGTCTTACCTGAATGCCTTTAAGGGAAGAGACACCCATGTAGAGAAAGACTCCATATAGAACAGGCATGGGAATAAACTGTGGGATGCAGCAAATCACATGTATGATTTAATAAACATAGATAGAAAATTTGAAAGACATCCATAATATTAGTTACATCTTATTGCTTTCATATAATAAATTGAATTGAATATGCAAGTGAAATAAAACATTATTCCACTGATCTCACCTTCAGGACTGAGGTCATGAAAACGGAGCAGCCCATGAGGGTAAAAATCATAAATCCAGTGACCCGCTGCTCCCGAATACCCAAAAACCTGGGCTGCTCTCCCGGCGCTGAGCAGCCGGACTCCACCTTCAGGCTGTTTACATGGGAGATGGACAAGACGGTCGCAGCCACAAACCATGGCAAACCCATAATGGAGCACACCCCCAGCATTATTGACACTATCAGCAGATCCAGGTGGTAGCCACAACCTTTCTGTAGGAGAAAAAAGGAAAATGTCATGTAACACAAAAGAAAAACTAGTCGGATATAAGCCCAATGAAGAAAGTATGTTCAGTAAAAACAGCGAGAGGGAAAAACTCTAGTGGGTCAAATTTCTCTAGTACTACTAATGCTCTAAAATATCTGAAAATTAATATTAATTAATATTAGATAATATATTACTATTTTGAGGAATATTTCTGAAAGGATCATGTGGTGGCTTAAATATAATTTTCAATAATTAAAGGAAAAAAACAATGTTGTCGAAGAATCAGACAGGTGTAAAAATAAGCAAAGTTGTTGCTTATAGAAGCTATGGAGGTTTCTCAAAAGGAGCAGATTTACCTACATTAACAACAGACCAGACTAAATATTAACCCTGACTTAATATGTCACATTGTATGTCTTGCAAAAGACTTACCAAAGATTTTCAATTGGATTTATATGAAGAACTGTAGATGACAGCAAGTTTGACAGATATTTTGCTGCATTTTACAGTATATCATAGTGTATATAATAGCCTCCTTGTCATGTATCGTTTGCTTTTTTTATAGTCAAGAGAACTCACATTTGCAGTACTTTTAATTCTTGTCGCAGAGCCACATAGTTTTATTAAAACTACAGTACAGGTACATGTAAATTTGTTATACCAACATCAAAATCAGAATGAACATTGATAGAAAAATCCTTCTCTACTGAGTCAGGTCTAACCTTGAGCTTATGCTCTTTGCGATTGATGATGACTGCAGTGATCTGTTGGTCCATGAAGATGAGGATGGTGCAGAGTAAAGCAGGAACTGCTGCCACCAGCAGTGTCCACCAGGGGTTTTCTCCTAATGGGTCCATCAGCCAGCCTCTGTTCTTTGATGTTGGCTATAGAGAAATTATATAGTTTTATTTCATTAACAAGACTTGAAACTCATGGTAGTTTCCTTACATATAATACAGTAATGCCCAAAGCAGGGATATTTGTCAACCTCAAAGCGATCCGGGACGTGCAGTTTAGGACTCGGGATCCCCATCAGATAATCCACCAACACCATGATCATGATGGTTAAAAACACAGCAAAATCACTTATGGTGGAACGCACCTACAAGGTAAGCACACACACACAGACGTAGAAGGAGTAATTTCATTATAAAGTATACATTAAAGCCACTTAATTTGAAGAGTACTCTTTCTGCAGACACACAGAAGTAATAATTATACTTCTGTCAACAGTGAAAATCACCCAGTGCCAATATCTGCCCACACCAAGCGATAATAGGCTAGATGCTACTGTGTGGGAGGATGCGCTGTTCTCTCTGCACATTTAACACATAAGTGCTGAAGCAAGATAATGACAATGAAATGTAAACATTTACAGAACCTGATAACCTTGTAGATACAACCACCCACGCTAATATGTATCCACAACGGAACTTTTTCTTTGTATCTGTGTTTTATATTTAATAGAATCATATACAGTCATATTCAATAAAGTGGAATAATACTGAAAATTTGATCTATACCAGTAACTCTGTCAGTTACAATCAACAACACACAGAGTGATGTTTTCAACCCTTTATGATGATTTTCTGCTTGCAGCTAATGAAAACACAACATTTAAGATTAGAATATTACATCGAACCAATTGAAAATAACAGGAGACACAAAACAAAAATCTCACCTTTGTGGGAAAGTATCTCTCAGTTTTAAACTGCTTAAGGAACGAAGATAAAAAGAAGGTGGTGAAGAAGAGGATAATGGACCAAAATAGAACATCTGGGATGTAAGGACCATGGTGACCACAGGCAGGACCCACAAATTCTCCGTGGACCAATTTACACATCTACAGAGAAGGAGTAGGAGGAGAATACAATTATTATTGTAATGTGGGTGTTACTAGTACAGGCTGCAGTTTAAGGAGCACTTACCTATGTTAAAAGTGTAGTTCAGGTAGGGTTAGATGTACTTTAAGTGAATCGTTGACTCCTAAATAAGACAATACGTCACCCTTTTTCACAGCATTCTAATATTTCAGGTTTGCTCTGAGTTTTCCACATTGTGTTTTTCACAAGTGTGGCATGAGTTTTTACATACAGCTGTAACTATTTTGGAGTATGTCTACCCTATTTACACATCATGGGAGGGAGATTCTGCCAATTGGTCTTTCGAAACTAGCTCAAGCTTAGTTAAATATGATGGAGAGGATCTTGTGAACAATAATTTTCAAGTCTTGCCACAAATTCTAAATTAGATTTATGTCTGGACTTAGCCGGGGAATTGTTTTGATTTCACCTGCGCCAGTGTAGTTCTGGTTGTTTGTTTAGGGTCGTTGTCCTGCTGGAAGGTGAACCTCGATCTCCAGGCAGTTTCAAGTGCATCTGCTTGCTTTCTTAAGATCCCTCTTTTATAAAGATCCCATTCTTGGAGTGTATCACAAATAGCTGTCCTGTCAACACATTTGCATCTGTCCCTGAACTGTCTGCTGTGTTCCTGGGTCTTCATGATACTTATTCACTAATGTTACCTAACAAACTGCTGAAGCACTTCACAGAACAGCTGTATTTACCAGAGGTGTGGACTCGAGTCATGTGACTTGGACTCGAGTCAGAAATTTGATGACTTCAGACTCGACTTGATCAAATGTACAAAGACTTGCAACTCGACTTGGACTTTAACATCAATGACTCGTGACTTTACTTGGACTTGCGCCTTTTGACTTGAGAAGACTTGCTACTTCCCATGAAAACTGGGGGAAAACATTTTTACACACCATGGAGGTATTCCAATTATATTATCAGGTTGGTCCAGTTTTTCAGAAGTGATCATTTTGAGGGGTGAGGTTTTTATTGATGACATGTTTAAAAAAGTTTAGGTTAAAAGGACCCATGTCTATTTGAAAGTTAAACTGTTTTGCAATATGAGGTCAATACAATACAGGACTGAAGCTCCTGTGCAATGCTGTTGAAATACAAAAATGTCAGTTTTTTTACTGTATTTGATTAATGTTATTGTATAAAATAGAGGTTTAAATAAATACAAATCTTACAGACATACATGATTTGTATACATTTATTTCTGTGGTAAGAGGACTCGAAATGACTCGAAACTAAAATGGTAGGACTTTTGACTCGACTTGAGACTTGTTGGCTTTGACTTTTGACTAGACTCGGGACTTGCCTCATCTTTGACTCGGGACTCGAGTACAAAGACTTAATACTTACTTGTGACTTGCAAAACAATGACTTTGTCCCACCTCTGGTATTTACACATATATACATACATACACCTATACTTTACTTACAATTATGGTGATATCTGAAGAAAATTGGTTGATCTGGATTTCAATTTAAAGGTATTATAGTGAAGGGCGCTTACTAGACATGCACACCACACTATTCAGATCATGATTTGGAAAAAATAAATACATACTGAAAAGCATCATTTACTTTCACTTACGATTCACCATGAGTTGATTAACTACGATGTGAAACATGCAAAATCGATAGCGATTCAAAAGTGTTCAAAAATCGATTATTTTTCATTAAAATTAAATTAGAAAAACATAAAAGCCTGGCGTATCACACAGACATTTTTAGGGGACGGACCGGACGAAACAGTATCTCCTCCATGTTTACACGCCCTCTCGCTCTCTTTGGTCTTCCTCTTCTTTGTCTCTTTCCATACCTCCTGTCCTTCTTGTCACTATGGGGAGCAGAGCCTTCAGCCGCTCTGCCTCCAAACTCTGGGACTCTCCCTCCTGACCTCCGTAGTATTGACTCTCTCCCTCTATTCAAATCCAAACTCAAAACATACTTATTTATGATTGCTTTTTCACTTTGATTTTTTGTACAATTCATCCATTGGCAGATTTTATTGTGTTTGTTGTTTTTATGTATTTTATCACAGATTTTATTGTGTTGTACAGTGTCCTTGAGTGTCCAGAAAGGCGCTTCAAATAAAATTGATTATTATTATTATTATTAGTATGGCTGCAGCTAGTGTGTCAGTCATGCAGCGCGCGATTTACAAAATACACCAAATATTTTAGCACTTTAGTTGTGAAAGAAGCGTCTTTGTTGTTGTGTATCATGTTAGCAGCAACATCCTCTTTTCCCCAGACATTTCCACTTTTTTCGGTGCTGACCGGGGCGTCCTCCCCAAGCACAGCACAGGGCAGCTCATGTTTACCAGACGTCAGCCCAAGTGTAGCTTTAAGTATGAAACACGAAGCAAATTTCCTTCATTCCATCCCGGTTGCGACTAATGTGTGGCAAAGAGCACCGTACTCATAGCTGGCAGGTTATTTTCTATCTATGACAGGTGGCAAACATCCCATTGGTCAAACTGATGCAAAAACTATGAAAATGCTGTACAAAGTTTGAGTTCATGTATAAAATTGACAGCAAAAAAAACCCCAAAGACTTCAGTATACACTTGAAGTGTTTGAGAGAATGCTCCTTTTTATGTTCTATTACTTTGAATAGAAAAATAATACCTTTTTTCTCAGAATATAAATTCAGATTTTTGTGTAGTTTTTGTCCTGTATGTCTTAAAAAGGGAGCGATTATTGTTATAGGTTTATTTTCTAATAGAGAAGATTATTTCTATTTAGATTTTAAAGTCATTTCTGTGTTTGTTTTTTGTTTTTTTTGTGGTTTCAAATAAATAAAAGATCCAATTAATTTGGATACTTCAATTAATGGGAACTTAAAGGATTTAAGAGTAGAAATCAGCTATAGAAAAAATGAAGAAAAAACCCTAAATGGGAAAAAAAATATACAACAAAGATTTTTGTTTTATCAAATCATAGCACCTGAATTGTTATCTAATCAAAATAGTGAGGCACCCTAGATGGAGCACCCCTAACTTTTAGTTGGTCTCTCACATAAAATGTTATAATGCGACAAAATCTGAAAAAGTTCAAGGAGTATGAACACTTTTGCAAGTCTTGTTGGTCATCTAAAGGCTATATTAGTGCCCAGGACTCAACTTGTTCCTGAAAAAGAATCTGATGTCAAGCTGTATTTCAAACACCTTGGAATTAACCTTGGAAAAAAAAGATTAGCCATGAAACAAGATGCTTATTAATCAGTTTTGGTTGAATGTTGAGTCGATGTCTCTGTGTTAAATGAGATCCAGCTGTTTAGATGGTGGCACCTCTCATTGCGTTTCTTCTATACTCAGGGAGAAAAATGCATGCGGCTCATGCCACTTTACATCCACTTCCTGAACCCAATCTGGGCAAATCCCTACTGTCCTGCCCCTACTGATCAGCCTGTTTCAAATATCCCTGTGAGTGACTCATTTTCAGACAACTAATCCTTGCTAAAATGTTCTGTGGTGATACAAAACTATTCCTGACTATATTAACAAACAAAGACAACATGCATAGCATTGTGATCACCAACAGTGATAATCGACAGTCAGAGTACGATCCATTTGCCAGAATCTAAAGTTTCCCAGCAGAACATTGTTTAAAGCATCTGTTCTCATAGTACCTCCTGGTGCCATTGGTTTCTCACGCAAGCACCCTTGAATGGTCTGTGTACCTATTCAGTCCCAGAAGCAACAAATTAACTCTCTATTCTGAAATCCATAATCCCTAAAATCCGAACTCTTTCAACCACATGGCCCAGCCTTCACTCCCCACATGCCATGGCCATGTGGGAAGCCATGACCGTTGTTCCTTGGACCACGTTTCATACATACTGACCTCTGGAGACCAGGAATACCCCACAAGAGCTGCAGTGTTGGATTTGCTCTAATTTACTAGTGTTACTAGAGTTTTAAAGTTACAGATGCAGCTTTTGTCAAGCTAATGCACTAAAAAATATATTGATTAGAATAAAAATATATCCTCTTCATATGACATTGCAGCATCCCATAAACATCCAGATGTTTACACCTTTTATAGTTAGCTTTTTCTTCATTCTACCCCTTTTTTTAAAATCTTCCCAGATTAGGAAACATAAAAGAAGCAGTGTACATCAAGATAGGAATATGGTTAGTCTGCCATTTTTGCATTACATGTATCACAATCTGTCTTAGGTTGTGAATGCTAATCTTTCCACTAGAGGTCACTGTGAGGCAGTCTCACCGAAACATTGAGGCTGCTCCATGGGATGGAGTCTGAGCTGTCGTAACCTGTTCGGTTCCAATGCTGCAAGAGTTGATCGGATGCATTGGCTGGTGGTGAGCACTGACACCTGAGGACAACAGAACCGACAGTAAGACAGCACCATGACTCCCTTAAACACTCTTATTCAGAAGAAGTAAATCACTTTGACACAACCTGCTCAGCCTCCTAAAATAGATTACGTTTCAACAATTGGCATGATAGGATCAGCTGAGTTTGAACTGAGTTATCATTGCAATTAAATTTGTAGCTAAAGCTGCATTTATCTGTATGATTAGACTAAATCTGTATGAATTTAATTGATTATATAATATATATTTCCATAAATGGATATGAATATGACCTGTGTGTCTTATAAAATGTATTGAGATGAATAAATACATAAACTGAAACTGAACTGAAAAAAATTGGGGGACAGAAACTTTAAACACATTCTGTAGGAAGTCTACTAGCATCACAACATACAGATTATGAAGATAATATTATCACTTACGAGTAAAAAGTCAGATTGTCTAAATTGTTGTGCATGTTGACAGGGTAATAATCTCCAAGGTGAAATAGCTTCTCCAGGGCCTCGTAGATGAAGATTATGCAGATTAGGGCTGCAAAGGCCTCCTCTGTGAAGCGGGTGATGTAGCAGACCAGTGAGCTTGCATCTGTGGCTACCAGTAACATGCACAGGAACGCCGTCCACAGTCCAATGCTGGTCCGCAGAGACAGGTAGGACAGGCCATAATCCCTGGAAAAGAAAGACAGTAAGACCATGGAGGTTGAACAAATTCATTAAATATTAAATAAATGTTCTAATTATCAAAACCCACGTGCTCAAACTTACTTGCAGAAGTTGAAGAGAATCTTTTCAAACACTAAAACAGGCCCTGTGCTGCCAAGAATTGTGAGAGGCTGCCCGGCAAAGACTGAGTACGCCACTCCTGTAAGTGATGCCCCAAACAGGGACTCTATTGCACTCTGCAGAGACAAAGGTGAGGAGTCAGGGAAGAAAAAAGAGAGAACTGGGAAAGTAGGAAGTTGATAAAAAGGAGATCACGAGAAAAAAGAGCTTCAATCAAACATAAATCATCTGCTGCCTCAGACAGCCTCGGCAGACTGTTGAAATGTTTCCACGCCGCTGACTTGTCCAAAGTTGTATCTCTGTGTTGCTCTTGGCCTGCTGAGTTTACTCAGACACATTACACACATCAGCTGATAGAATGTCTGTGCCAACAGTTACTGGTCTAGTAAGGGTATTTGAATAAAAGGGAGGGAGGCAGGCAAAAAGCAAGGGGGAGCAACACTGTACTGAAGTCCAGCTAAACAAACGATGACATACCCTGCATTATTGATAATTCAATAACATAATAAAACTTTGGAAGACCACTCCATGGTTTCTGGGACAGTTGAAAGGTGGCAAAATAGGAGGAAATCTGAAGAAAACAAAACTTTAATGTGAAGGTGATCATGACTTGACTTAGTACTTGTTAAATTGTTTTATTTCCTTCTACTTCCCCAGCAAACTTGCACAATCTGCGGAATCTCCATAAGTTTCTGCACCTCCATCATCAGTTTCAACCTTGCTGTGGTGGAAACACCATCAAGGCTTTCATCAGCTCTTCATTCTGTAGCATGATAGTATGCAGGTGTAGGAGATTTCTGCACAGATGCAGCAAACCTCAGCGTGTGTCATTATGTGCAATAATGCCAACTTGGTGCAAAACCTGGTGAGCACAGTCAGAAGTGACCAAAGAAAAAATCCAAAATTTGTATTTCGCTGATAGCAGTGGACTGATCAAAAGGACGTTCTAAAGTTTGGACCTTTTATGTGTTGTTTCATGAGTTTGTATGAGTTCTAGGTATTGTAAAATCAGATTAAAAATCCTATTAGCTGCCTTTCCAGCTCCTCCTCATGGTAGATTTTGCATTTTAACTCTAGCTTAAAAAACTCATAAGTTCCTTCAAGCAATAATATATATATATATATATATATATATATATATATATATATATATATATATATATATATATATATATATATATATATATATATATATATATATATATATATATATATAAATTTTATCCTTTATATAAACACATGAAACCAGTGGAGAAATTCGGTACTAGAGTTCTGACCCTAAAAAAAGCCAATTGGTCTATGCTCCTAACATACTCAGCCAAAGTGATCACGGTTTCCTTCTCCCTGGGTTCTTAAAAAGCCTAAGAAAATTATTTTATGTGACTTGCTTTGTGACTCACTATGCTGCCTTTCGTCGCCTCTCCAAGTAGACCTCCAAATGTGATGACAGGGGACATGCAGGCGCAGTAGAGAAAAAGAACAGAGGCTAGACATTGGAGATTGAGCGAATCCTTTATGTCGCTCCAGTAGAAGGGTGCTTTTCGCTTCACATCCAGGATCAAACCTCCAAAAATCCTGAAAGTAGAGAGAATGTGTTTAGAATTTCCCAGTGATGCTGCAGTATATCATCTTAAATTAAAAGGAGGGCTTTTAAAATGTAAAATTAAGTCTAAAGAGTGCTTAGTGGTTTCAGATTAACACTTCATACTTCTGAAACATATCTCTTAAAAATTGTGAGGATAGTTGCTCTTACAGAGCAGCTCTAACTACATTTTATTGATAGCAGTTTTTTCTATAGCTTTGATAATTATAATTTAAATAGAGATCACATCTAAATAAAAGAAAAAAAGCACTAACAGTCCATATTGCATTTCTTTTGTGTTTTTTCAGATTGCCTTTGAGGGATTCCATTTTTGAAAATCGTTTCTCACCTTGAACATATTTTTTTTTCCCCTGACACCTGTCCAGTAGTTCTGCTGGGAGGTCCTTTTTCATTTTCGTACCCCCACACCTCTGGAACAACTTCAATACCCTACCTTCACATCCCCTGCTGTCGTTTTTATAGAGCAACAAATCTCTCTTTACATTAGCTTACTGCACTCAGTTTTACTGAGCCTTCCTCCAGTAGCTCCTTTATAGCACTAACCTTTTATAGTAGCAATGAGAAGCAGACTCATTCTGTAAATAATACAGCACCTTCTGGTAGATGTGGATGTGTGAGGGACTGTGTGTGTTTGTGTGAGGTTTTCAAACAAACACGTTCTCTTTGGCATGTGGCTCTGGAGATTCAGAATCAGTAATCTATAAATGTCGGCAGCAGAGTTACACAAAGTGCAGCTTTTTATCTGTTTAGTAACAAATCGTTGTAGAGTTTATAACTCTTGCATCAAAGGAAATGGACAATAGCTAAGATCTGTCACGAAGAAGCTAATTTCTACATTTTTAATCAATATCTAATCTGTTTGCTGAATATAGTTAGAGAATATAAAGCCCACAATAAAAGATCTGTAAAAAAAAAAAAACCTTAAAAGAAATTCATCTTTTTAATTTAAGAGGATTTGTTGTCTGCTTGTTGATTGTCATTGGTGGATTTTGAAGTTCATCACAGTGTCTAATGATTCCTGAATAGTAATACATGACTTGCTCTTTCCATGGAGTATAAGTACGAGGACACAGAGAGGCTAATTTCTCTAAGCCACTTTTTAAAATGTGTAAAACAAAATAACACATTTAAATTTAAGTACTATAGGACAGATGAGTATTGATTTTCAAAAGGCTTGAAATGCCAACAAGATAATAGCTACTGAATAAATAAATAATATTCAAAAGTACTAATTAAACCCAAATTCTCTCTGTTTGGCCCACTGCTAAATAAAAGTCCAAAAAAGTAACTATATTCGTTTACTGATACAAGAAAAAACATTTTTCCCCTGGATCAGACTGGAAACACTGTTTTATCCATCCATCCATCCATTTTCTCTACCCGCTTATCCTTGCAGGGAAGCAAGGTGGCTGAAGAAAGCTTCAAAGGTCATTTTTAGAGAACTTAAGGAAAGAGTGTCGTCTTGGGGTCGCAAAGTTTCCACAACCTTAATTAATAAATTTATAAAATGCCTTGCATACATCTTTATCAGAGGGCCAATAATTGTGGGGTGTACGATATTACTGCCATAGAAGAAGCCTGGAAGACAATTACTTTCTGGGGTCAACAAAGAGGTTAAATGACTCTTTGGTAGTGCTTCTATTTTGATTCACAGTCACGGACTTGCAATTGATTTTTCAGTCTATCACTTGTGTGGTTTGGCAGACTACAGCCTTTTATCTTGCATTCTTCTACCTTAATAATGTCTTCTTAACCACCTATTAACTGAGACGATTTCTTATAAGGCATAAGATGGATAATCTTAAAAGGGGCTATATTCAACTTTTTCCCCAAAATAAATGTAACAATAGCCTTTTTATTTGACCATTTATGACCAAACATCTCCTGATGAGCATACTGACACCTTGTCAGCTCACAGTGGGTGCACCTATAAGCCTGTATCCAATTTTCTCTATTTTCTGTCGGGTCGAATTTTCCCGCGCTGTCTGCGGATGTGACGTCAAGCGCGTTCATTTTAAATGTTTCAGATCACTCTGCCACCACCGCTAGTCAGCACTCGCAAGCAGTTCAATGAATTGTGCGAATACACATAAGAGACCCAGGACAACTTTGACACCAACAGTAACTCCACATAAGACTAAAAAAGCTAAACCCCTGACAAGTGCCCGAAAAAGATAGAAGATTGAGAGCGACCGGCGTACGAAGCAGCGAGCAGAAAGGAAGAGCAGTTCCTTTTTTTGTCCACAGGTGTCAGTCGCGAGTTTAAATTTCGGAAAATTGCATATAGCCCCTTTAAGGGACATTTGCTAGTCTGTAATGTGTCTTTGCTGAAGAATTCCTTACTTGTTGATATGATTTTTAGATACTCCTAATTAACTGTTGATGGGTTTTTATGCTTGGCACATTCCATTCTATTCTTCACTTACCCCTTTTTCCAGACACTTTTCAAAGACACATTGATACCACTACAATTTTTTGCTATTTTTCAAGCACACTTCTGTACAGGTAAACTAAAACTTCGAAAGGCTGGGAATCTCTCAAAAGATAATTTATCAATGTTTTTTTTCTACAATATATAGTGAAAAAGACGTTCTTAGCATTACACAACCAAATCCTTATTATACTTTGCACGTTTTCCCTGGTATTTTTGAACATCCAAACTACTACAAGTTTAGGGCCGTCATTTATTAACCGTACTTGGGCACAGATCTGTGCGTATATCATGTGTAGGAACAATTTTACACAGAGTGCTGTATTTTTCATCTTGTAGTTGTGCGTAGAAACGTTCCTAAATATAAGAACAGCTCTAAACAAGCCTACGCACAGCATCTAGTGGTAGAACGGGGGAACTGCAACACCGAAACAGTTTTACTTTGGCAGAATATTAATATTAAGTTTATCACCTCTGCCAAGGAGCTCATGTTGCCATCTGTCTGTCTTTTCGCAAAATCCCTCAAAAAGTTATGGAATGATTTGGATCAAACTGTCAGGAAATGTTAGAAATTTGCAAAGAAAAAGGTAATTAAATTTTGGGGGTGATCATGCATGGAGATCCTTTGAATCACAATCGGGGGAGGGGTTGCAAGGTTCTTTCGCGGAGGTCTGCGCTCTCCGTGTGCTTTTTTTTACTTGTCACATCAAATGCTTCAGTTTAAAAGTATCTTGTTACATTTATAAATAAAAGGTTTGCAAACTGTACTGTGGAAACTAGATGGTCCCGTTTATCGTTGAAGCAGGTTGTTGCTGTCTCCATGCGTACTGATGCCAGCCAAAGCAGTGTCTCCAATAACGCTGGCCACACACGTGTCAAATGTGGTTAGCTCTGAGGTGATCTGTGCACACCCAGTAGAAGATCTGGCCCAGCTTGGCGCTGAGGGACGTTTTAGTGTATTCAGTTTGATATTGAACCATTTTTTCCCTTTATTTCCAACAGGAACCTCTCCTCTCTCCCGATGGCATTTACTGGCTCTGTCACTTTCTCCCAGGCAGTGTTCTTTTTTACTGGTTACCCAAGCTGATAGAACCAAAGAGCAAAGTTTGGGATAAATGTAACTGAGTTAATTTTAGGCATGGGCCAGTTACCGGTTTCAAGGTATACCGTGGTATGAAAAAGTCAAGGTTTAAAAACCACTAAAATTTTCCTTCATACCGTCCCTGCGGTATAAGCGTTTTTTAATGTAATGTGACGTCTCGTCAGGGAGAAAGTAAAGATCCCTCATGCTGTGTCCAGCTGCAGCGTAAAGCGCCACCTTTTCTTCATCTCTATCCTTAGTAACTTTTTTTAATTGAGGCAGATAATGGTAACTAGCATGCTAATGATGATTTATCTTAGCATGCTCGTTAGTTACCATATCTGCCTCACTAAAAAGTGTTTTATTCCTTTAAAAAACATAAAAATACAGACATTCAAAATACACATTTTAGAGCTGTAATCATAATACCGTAAAACCGTGATATTTTTGCCTACGGTTATCATACCGTCAGAATCTCATACCGGCCCATGCCTACTTAATTTCTTCAAAGAAGTTAAGTATTTCCAACGAAGTGAATAACAGAAAATGATACGATTCTTTGCCACATTTTTTAATTTATTTCTGCAATAGGAATAGAACTGCTCTTTGCTGTAGGGGCGGAGACATGAAGCAGAGGAACCGCTGATGATAGAGAGCAAAAACATTAACTATGACCAGATTTTAAAAAGTCTGTTCATCATGACTTTTTTTGCCCCAATTATGTCTCACCTAAATATTCGTATCACTGAAATTCCTTTTTTAGGTCTCTTGGCCAATTATTTTCATGAAGAATGCACTTCATGGACTTCATGCATGTCCCAGAGGATGTTGTGTTACCAAATATGGTTAATTGAGGGGGTTTCTGTATGCAAATGACTGTGAACAGACAGGAGCACCTAGGTACGCATATGTGGGATTTATCAACAGATGATTGCGGACGAACATGCGTATGAGTGGCCACCGCATATTTGATAAATATGACTTTTGGCTGCTAAATTTCATTTGTAGGATAACATATAGGACAGTTTCTAAGATTCCAGTCAAATGAGACATGTTGGTCAAATTAAAAGATGACTTAAATCTAAATCTGCCTGGGCGAATTTTAGGCATAACTGTATATGAAAATGAAAATTCTATCAGAAGACACTTAAATTATCTCATTGTCATGCACACACATGTATAATATCACTGAGAGTAATAACTACATTTTGTTATAAAAAAAATATCCTGACATGAATCTTGCAATGAAATGTTCTTTACTAACCTCCCAGTCCTTTGAAGCTCAGGTCCTGTATGGTGATCGTCCTCTTTTTCCAGCTCTCCAGCTGGAGGTGCATTACCATTAGGGTGCGATGGTCTCTTTCTCTTTGACTACAGTCCAAGAAATTTAAACAATTTATGCTTCAGATCTATTTTATTTTCAATTCATTTGCTTTTATGAAGCTTTAAGGTGATAGACACATGCAGGGTTCCCACTCTTTTCTTAAAATGATTTTCCAGGACTTTTCCAGGACATTTTCCAGGACATTTTCAGCTGCTAGCCTGCTACAATACAAGTCAAGCTATCACAACTAGGGCTGGGCAATATACCGATATTATCATCATATCGGGATATATTTTGAAACAGATATGACATTGACCTATACCATTATATCGGTATTATAGTTGTGCAATGATTGTTGTCTTTAACAATGCCACCGGCTTTCCTCTACTTGCAATGCAACACAACTAAGGCTGAGACAGTTTGGATTTTTTCTTACCACGGTCGGTAATCAACAAATTTTGCGATATACCCATAAACATATATATATTTATATCCAGTAGTCGAGTTGAGGGGGAGTGGGACGCCGCTCCCCTTAGAAAGAAATCTGGCATATAACGTCCCACCAGTAAAGGTCCCATCCACCATCTCCATTTTACAGTAAACATTGTATGGAAATAAAAATCATAAATAGGCTTAGCCTATATGAAATAATTTCATCATCAGAAAATGTTAGGTCTCCACATGTTGAGCGAAAATTAACAGTCTAATAAAATCCGGGGGACAGGGGCACGAAACGCAATGATGCAACATTGTTTTGGTTAATGCCTGAGAGTAGGCCAGGTGAACCTAGTTTTAGTTTCATCTCTTCTGACCTCTGGCATCTATAAAAACTGTTTACTTCATAAAATCTATATGTTTGCACTGAGTTCAAAAGTAAAAGTTCTCCTTCTGTAATAACGCAGTTTTTTTATGATCAATGTTATAATTCGGGACTAGTTCGTTTTCACCGTAGTGAGAAAGGAGTGACACGGCCGCTGGATTTAATTACTGCAATTTAAAGAAAGAATGTTTATTATTAACACTTGTGGTTCTTAAGCAAGCACCTGTCTAAACTATTACCTGTATGAACATAAACATTTATGCAAAGGATCGTTTGTGAGTATTTTTTTCACCAATCTGGGCAATCTAACACAATCCAAATAAATCTGTAAATAACTCATTCAGAACCAGTAACACTGCATAGTGACGTACTCACCGTCGGTTAGGCGTTCCCATACGTATTCCAAAGCGTTGGTTAAACTCTGCCAACGCATTGGTCTAAAACGGGTACGCAGCAGCCTTATCACTCCTTTCTCACTACGGCGAAAACAAACTAGTCCCGAATTAAAACATCAATCATAAACAAACTGCGGCATTACAGAACTTTTGAAATAAGTGCAAACGGATTTATTTTATGAAGTAAACAGTTTGTAGATGCCAGAGGTCGGAATGAGATTCATTTCTAAAGACATTTTCGGGGTTCACCTTATGGCCTAGAGAGCGGCCAAAGCTGCATTACAGAAGTGCAAACATGCCCAAACGAGCGGCTGGTCAGCGGGATGTCTGGAATTTTTTTGAAAGAAAGAAATTACAGGTGATCTATTAATCTCAATAATTAACCTACCCTGCTTTTTGTTATCTAAAGAGCCTTGCTTTTTATCATGTGTGTTGGCCCTCCGCTCCAAAACTTCAAGCCTGATGTATATGTCAAGTCTTGGCTTCAACGCCATTGCTTGGCAAATAATCAAAGAGCAAGAGCAAGAAAAACTGTAGAAAAAAAACATGATTACGAAAGTGTTTGGAAACTGCTATGAGCATGTGGATTAAGTGAGGGTTGTAATGAACAAAATAGAAATGACTAATTCTGTTTGGTCTTTCATGTTAAATGAATCCAATACTTTGTTTTGTATAGGACTAGTTTGCACGAAAAAACTTCTTCTGCACTGCAATTATTTGCTAAGGCTTCTTTGCAATGTGCTGGTATCGGCTTTGCTTCACAGACATATAAAGCCTCCATTTCACCCGATCTTGTTTAATTCTGATGCAGGCTATTCAGTTGTAGTCCACTAACATTCCGGCCAATTCGGCGATACAAAGTATTCTATAAATACCACCTTTTTAAAAAATTAAAATCCAGATTTTTTTAATAGTCGAAAAAAATGACCATCCCCTTGAAATTTTTTTACAACTCGACTACTGTTTATATCTACTTGTCGCTGCGCCACGGCTGTAACCTGCTCGTGTGCATAATGAGCTGTACCTTGAGGCCAAACTACGGCCGTGCCTATGTGTCAAAGACGGCTCTGTCTGTGGTGAAGGCAGAGCACGTCCCGCAACAACATATCGAGGAGAGGAGCACACCGTAGCTCCTAATTCGGGACTTGAATTGATATGGACAATTGAAGACAGACAGCAACTTTAGACCTTTTGTTTATTTGCTACTTTTCAAAAGAAATTATTTACAGACAATTAAACAGAATTAGCTAGAAACTTACCACCGATAAAGTGCTCACTACACAGCTGAGTACTCTCCGACGGCCTGCAGTTTTTCTTTTTAATGGCAGCAACGCATTTATCCCGTTGTTCAGGCTCAGCAGGCAGCCTGGAAAATTAAATCCCATCCTCGGGATGTCGATTGGAACACCCAAAGGCACTGCACGAATGTACAATTATGTCTTAATGGGCGCCAAAAGCTAGCTGTAGCAGCTGTGCCGGTAGAAGTACGCCCGCGTTGTTTATCTTTTTGCCACCCAGCATGTCGCTGACATGCTCGTCATGTCACGTCATCCATGACAACAGATGAGAAGTCTATGGAAGTGTCGCCACTCTCATTGGAGCACTCTGGCAGAAATGTTGTAAGGGAATATGCAATTTGATTGGTTGGTAGCGTCACGTAGGGCGCCGTGCCGGCTACATGCAGAAATGAAAGCAGACCAGCGCTACAGGCCGTTGCAGGCAGCTGAAAACAGACATTCATGCGTAAAACGTTTAACCCGTTTGGGTTCATCCACAAGGAGGGAAAATTATTTTCCAGGACAACTCAAACGTTTCCAGGACATTTTACTTTTTTTCCCATTTTCCAGGTGTTTTCCGTGACTGGAAAATTGGTCTATCATTTTCCAGGTTTTCCAGGACGCGTGGGAACCCTGACATGTCCAATTAGTTTCATAAGAAAAAATTAGGGGTAGGCAAAATAATAATCCCAGTTCATGAGAATTGGAATTCCTATAAGGCTGTATTAATGGTAAACCAACTGACAAGTGAAAGTAGTGCTAATCTCTCTACATTTTTTCAAGTTTTTAATCATGTTTTGAACATTTTACATATTAAATGCATTATTCAAAAAGTACATTTTGAAATAAAAAATCTTCAACAGAGAAATGTACTAACCTGAGATGGGACGTTCTTTGGGGGCTCGATTCGGATGGTGGGGTCCCACTCACCAGGGGGCAGGACAGTCACCTGATCAAGGAACTCATCTATGCCAGAGAGCAGATCAGTCCGGTCCTTGGCTTTATAAGCCACATCATGGAAAATCTACAGAAAAATTAAATGAGTACTTACAGCTTTGCAGTAATAATTCAAATGTGTTGTGAAGCATGGTGCACTAAAAATCAGATTTAAAGTGATTAAGTATTAAATAATAATTCCTTTTCACCTCATCTGTCATTAGTGTTGCCATTGATCTGCCAATTTCATGGTACTGTGGTCCTTTGCCGTGTGGACCCAAAAGGAGAAAAAGAAACCTTTGCACAGGAGACACATTTATGAATACACAGATAGCAGTTAGCTCAGAAGATGAAATCTTTCAGTAAGACTGATTCATTTTCATGTTCATGTTCACTTTAGACCTTGGTTAAGATTAGTTCTTAATAAATTACTGAATGACTCCAACTATCTTTGCTTTAGAGTTTTGATACAATGACTGATGAAACTTTATCAAATTGTCAGAATAATAATAATCTTGTCTTTATTCAGATCTTTAGCCAAATGTCACTAAACAAAACTTTAGTTTTCTTTCAAATATTTGCAGTAATTATATATTTCTTGTTTTTTGTACGTGTAATATTTACTTGAACAGGGCCTTCACAATTACTGGCACCCCTGGTAAGGAGCCTTTACATAAGTTTCTGTTTAATTTCTATAACAGTTGCATAAGCACACACTTAAAAAATTGACAGAACTTATTGTGAATCTGGCAAAAGAAACTTGGATCCTTGTCCAGCCTTGTTTGTCCCAGCTTCAGTTGTTTTAAAGGTCTCCTTCACTCGTTTTTTCAATAGATTTGCTGTGGTCTCCAGTATGAATGAATGTATTGTGAGCCTTTTACATGGAATAAATGCTCTCTCAGGATCGCAAGTCTAACTCATTATTATTCGCAATATGCAAACGTATCACCTCTGATTGGTTAACAGCAATGCAACTCTTATGCTGCCTTCAAACAAATAACTAACTTAACTTACTTCACTGGCAGTGTTCCAAGACAAATTCGAACAGTTTCTACCTCATCTCCTTTTTCTTGGATAAAAAATGCAACACTGATGTGCTATGTCCACAAATAAACCAAGCCCAACCCTGTTCTGCCAAGCTGTGGAGTTGCTAACGGTTAGCTTCATTCCTAACCATTAGCTTTGGCTTTTAGCTTGACCATGAATACAAGTTTTCCCAGTGACGTAGAAAGGACTGACTTTTTCTGACTTGCTCGTTTTGTCGCCTGCTTTATTTCTGTGGCTAATGCAGGCAATTGGGGTTGGAGAAAAAGTTCAGTTACAGCAACACTGGCACTTGAATGGCATGTTTTCTTGTCTTTCTGATTTTGAAGAGTGGCAAAGAAAAACGGACCTCTGTTGTGCTTGTTTTTTGTAGAATAAGACAATAATTTAGAAATTTAGAAATTCCTTCCAACTAAATAAATGAACTAAAATTAAATGTTGGATTGTTCTACAGCTTACAGTGAGGTATAATGCTATTGCAATTAAACATTAACTGATTTTTAAGCTTTTTTCACATCCTGATTCATGTCGGCATGTAAGAAGCTGTCAGAATTGTCATTTTATTTTTCATTAAATGTCTAATTCTAGACATAAAAGGCAGGCATTTTAAGATTACTATACCTTGTGGGAACTGGCACCTCAGTAAGCCCTGTGATAAGGACTGCTGGCGATAACCGTACAAATGCAATTATAGGCTTCTCTAAAAAGTCCACTTCTCCAACTAGCACATTCGAAGCCTCAGCACCAGGAGGAATCTTTTTCATGAAATTCATGTTCATCTGAAACCCATAAAGTGTATAATCAGATACAAATTAAAAGTAATAATACGGTAGAGTAGAAAAGGTGTGTGTGTGGTGGTGGTGGTGGGGGGGCATCACTGCATGCTGCATTCCTTTGCGTACATGCAAAATCAAATCCGGACAAAAAAAAAAAAAAAGAATGGGAACATAATATGTGCAAGTGGCAACATGTACACCTAGCTAGTACTGAGCAAAAAAAGTCCAGTTTTGTGATCAATTTCATAGTCTTCAAATAACTATAATTTATTCTGTTACAAATCTAAGCATGGCAACAATCCCTTTGAATATGAATATGCATCCAGTCCTCTTTCCTATGACTCATGTACACACTGCACCTTATTTTTTGGCAGGCATAATGCCTGGTTGTATAACAGCAACTTATGGCAGTCTGCCATTTTATTTAATGGATGATACACTCCAAAATGGTAGGATAAATGGCAGCCATGCAACAGAGGTGGATTTTCAAACAGAAATACTTATATAATCACCTAAGACTTTTTAACTGCGATTATTGATTCTTTGTCAATCGGGTGAGAAGGAGTGACTACATTTTTATTATGGTTATGGGATGGTGTTTGTAGGGGTTACTTTAAACAGAAGACTTTGAAATGTATGAGCAAACCCAGAAACTGAAGAAAAACACGGATGAACTTGGAGGGGTGCATTCCAGCGTGATGGGACCTTGTCTATGCTCAGTACTGTGGTTAGGTTACCTTGCTGAAGTCCACACTGCTGTTTTCTCTACTGACCCCTACTTTGGAAGGCCTCCTCTCCATCGCCTTGTTTCCATCCAGATTGTTTGGGAGAGAGTGCGGAGACACCATTGGTCCTGAGAGGGACAGAGAGGCAATGATGGAACATAGGAGGAAATTACTACAGCAGATTTAGTGGTTTAGCATCAAATGTAATATGTGGTGTCATTATTAGAAGTCAGCTAAAATAAAAAAAATTCTTCGATGAAACTATTTATTTCTAATAAATAAAAAATATAAAAGTTTTTTTAGGTAAACATTTGGTATATACAGCACTCTCTACACTTATGCCCTCTCAACCTTATTTAAAAAGTGTAGAAGACTTTATAATAGAAATTAATCCTTTATAGCAGCAGCATAACATCAAATGTGGAATTTTTTGGAAGAAAAACTGCCTCTGATTAAAACATGATATTCATGATATTCATGCTAAGGAATAAGAGTTTTTTACTAAATGATCAGTGCCACACCCTGCTGCTAATGCCTTGTACAATGTTGTTTTGTCAGCAGAACAGATGTTAAGTCCCCCCCTAAATCTTATTGAAAACCCTACAGGTTTTCAATAACATTTAGGTCTGGGGCTCTTGTGCCTGGGGAACAGTTTCTGTGCAAATTTTGCCATATGTTTTGAATCCTTATCCTGCTGAAGTTTTGCCAACAGTTTAACAAATCCCTCCACCGTTTTTAACAGTGGACATGAGATAGTTTGCCACATATTAATCTGTGGAGATTAGTGTCATCAGACTAAAGGATTTTGTTCCAGTTAAAGTTTCAGCAGAGTTTTTAAAAAATCTACATGTCCTGTTTATGGTGTTGAGTAGAATCCGTTACAACTAGTAGTGTCTAATAGTCTTTATGGAATCTTGGTTATCCCAAAATGCAACATTTTGCAAAGGTTTTCTAATAACGTGAGATTATTTTACCTTCCTTTAGATTGTTCTCAATGTGTGTGATAAATATTAAGCTTTGTCAAACTTAAGTGGAAAAAATAACTTTTTTCTTTTATGGCATATAATTTTTATACCCAAGGAAAAACAAATAGCATGGATTACTAAATTAAATTTTCCAAAAAGTCTGATTCTACTTTATAGGAATTTTACAAAAGGTGTGGCACCAGTGATTTTATAAAACTGTATTTTACTTCCTCAGTGCTACCCCTGATTTGAGCTCATTGTTCTGACACTAAAGTTAGACCTGTTTAGATTAAAATAACATCAGCTTTTAGCTTTCCGTTTTGTACAAGTGGATGCATTTGATACTCCTGACATTTCAATGCCTACAGTGTATATTTTTTTGTATAAACACTTCAACATTTCTTATTTGATTAGAGCCATACGAGATCCAGGAAACGCTAGCACTCATGATGACACGAGAGAGGGAGATGAAATGAGGGGGTAATGTAGTGAATCAAAGGATAGCACAAGCCTATCCTCTGAATTCCTTTCTTTTACCAGGTTCTTCTTTTCTCATTTTCATACTTCCAGAAGTTCACGGGTCAAAATTTTAATGTTCCATTTGTACCAGAATATGGTTTCATCATTGATCTGTACCCTGGAGTAACCCCAGTAGGTGCTAGGTAACTTGGACTGCTGAACAGAAGCATGATTGCTCACAAACCAGACAAAGCCTTCAGGAATATAGGGTGGATTATAATAGACAGTGTCTGCCAAAAGAACTACATTCAGGAGCACTAAGCCCTGGAATGCTTCCCCACACCAGCCTTTCAAACTGTGGTGTCAGTGTACTGGCTCACTCAAATGCAAAAGACTGGCAAGAGTAACTTAAATTATACTGATTATTTTACTTTTATCAGAATAGAGTAGCACCAGTAACTGGATATTTCACACAAAAAGTGATCAATAAGTGACATTATTTGTAATTTAACATTGTGATTTTACATCTCTTGTATTTATGTTTTTGGGAATCATCACAAAGTCATACAATTCCTTGAAATAAAATTAAAGTTTTTCACATTTTGCCAAGTTACAACGAAAAAACTAATTCTGTTTTTTTTGGGGGAGATTTTATCTGATAAACCAACACAAATTTGAGCATAATTGTAAATTGGACAAAAAAGGACACATGGTATTTTTTTTTTTTTTTTAACAAACATCAGAAAAGTGGCTTGCATGTATTTAGTGCCCTTTACAAGGACTTAGCCTGGATATAACCCAGCTAACTGGCTTTAGAAGTCACCTACTTATTAAATAGAGTTCACCTGTGTGTAATGTAATCTCAGTATAAATCCAGCTGTTTTGTGAAGACCTCAAAGGTTTATGAGAGAACATTAGGGAACAAAAAGCATCATTAAGACTAAAAACATCTTACAGAGCACTGTTCAGTCCCTCGGGTGGGACAGTCTGTCCACAGGGTTATTATAACATTAGTCAATAACTCCACAAATCCGGGCTTCATGAAAGATTGGCAACAAGGACGCCATTGTTGAAAGAAAACCGCAAGAAGTTCCATTTTAAGTTTGCCACAAACGACATAGCGGACACAGCAGACAGGTGGAAGAAGGGGCTCTGGTAAGATGAGAACAAATTTGAACTTTTTGGCCTGTCTTCTAAACAAACCATACCTACAGGAAAACATGGTGGTGCCACCATCATAACGTGATTTTCTTTAGCAGGGGCAGGAAAGGAAAACAAACAGTTTACCTCCTTGCTAATATACCCCATCAGTTGGCAGGAGAAGTTAAATTGAAATTAATGTTTTTCACCTCAACTATAAGGAGTTTAAATGGTGTGGCTCATCAATCTCTGTAACTTTTAATCAACTCAATATCTTACCATAAAATTTTGGTTCCCTCATCATTGACAAAAAGTATTTTCAAAGCTCTAAATTACCCATATACACAATTACAAACGTTACAATCGTTGCAGATTTTTAACTTTGTCAACAGGCCACATTTTTAACAGTTATGACGAGATTTCAAAAGCCTCAACTCCTCCACTGAGGATATTTCTATATTATGAATGTGAAGCTCCCTGCCTGATCATCTGATCTGATTCTTAGAAGGGGTAAAGTTACAAAAGCTAGTCAGCTGTAATAAGATCACTCCAACCTTTCAGTTTCCCCACATGCTGATTAATGACCCATGCCTTGAAATGGAGCCATTCCCAGACAAACATATACACATCCACACAGAGTCTAAAATAAACTCACATGGCCTGGTTTGGGAGGAACAAAAACGTCACTGTAGGTGCAAATGTGATAGTACATTCAGTACCAACAAACCAATCCTAGTAGTCACAGGATATTTTTGGCCATACTGCTGGCACACTATACTCCCACAACATTCTTACTCGGGTAAAAGAATGTTTATTCTAAGGAACTCATGAAGAGGAAGTGAATGGTTTCCAGATGATGCAAAAGGGGAAAACACAAAGAGCATGGGCATTAGATTAGTGTGAACTGGAAATGGAGCCATAATCCAGAAGTAAGAAAAAATGATGTTTCGCATCAATCTTTATATTAAAAACAAGGGATTCAGCAATCAGGTGCACAAGAGCAAACTGACTTTATTTGTTTCTTTCTATTTATAATCATACATCTTGTTTTCTTATTTATTTATTTTTAATGCAAATGTGCACGTTTTGCCTGAGTGAAAGATCAGATATACAGTATTACAAGCCAGATTACTTCCAGATTTTAAAACTAAAGTAAAAACATCATTTTAACATGTTTTATTTCGTTTGTCTCTTTTAACAGAGTTGTTTGGGTGGGTGTCGTTTTACACGTAACATTTTCAGCTTTTGCCAGACAGCTAAATTTCATGTGTACGTTTGTTTGGTATAGTAGCTGTCACGTGAATCACCCAGTGGTTGTGTTTCGCTGACTGTACAACGCCTGCTTGTTGTCTGTAAACACCAACTAATGAAAAAATAATTCTCCTCTATTTAGATTGTGCGAACTCCGAAAGGGGAACACTGATGGTGTCAATCTTTCACTCAGATGTGTGAAAAGAGGAAAAGTGTCAGTTGCGGCCCAATGCAGGTCTCATTTTTCGCATGCTTGTCAGGTTTTTGAATAATTAGTAAACCTTTAAAAATTACAGAAAAAAAATAAAATAAATCATTTTTGAATTTCTGTAGATGATTGGACATAAGCTGATAGTCTTATAAAAAAGCAAATTATCTTTTTAAACAAAAACCCTTTTGTGGTGAAACTAATACTGCAATAATACAGCAAGGAAATCTATTGGACAAAATTTTTAGAGAAAACTAGTTTTGTGGGCTGATCAAAAACTTTAAACTGTAAGAAACACTTGGCGTGCAACAACTGGATGGCACAACCTAAACATCTCTGTGTGGAAAATAATTTTAAACTTCACTCTTAACATGTTATTAATCAATGTAAAGGGCCTGTTTATGTTTATTAAATAAATAACCTAGTCAAGATAAAGAAAACGTGTGTGGTGTTGGAGCACAATTGAAATACAAAAAAGCCATGTTTACAAAAAATAATAAATGCATAATGATTAATAAGTTTTTTTTTTCCCCTGTGTGGCATTCAAATGTTTCTTTTGACTATTGGTAGTGAGATTAAAACCTTAGTATTATGACAACCTTACTTTAAACTAGATCTTTTAAGGCTTTACTCACATAGTAAACAGTACTATCTCAACAGTGGTAAAAAAAAAACAAAAGAAACAAATCTTTGCTGCGAAACCTTATCCAAAAACACTTTGAGTAATAATATATTTAGGTTATCTGAATGTGAAAATAAAAGCACGGGAAAGAATGCAGCGTTGGGGGGAAAAAGGAACGAAACACAGCCATGCAGCTGCAGTGAAGAAAGAGTGAAGGAAAGGAAGGCCAAGTACATGATAGGAAAGGTTTAGGAAAATGCATAGAGGTGTTTGAATGGGTAAAGCAAAGCAAGTTTAGGACGGATCTAAAGCCAGAGTGCATAAATAAATGGCTTATTGGAACAGACATAAAAGGAGGTAAAAGGATTAATGGTGCAAAAATAAGAGAATAAAAAAACTTTTTGGATTATATCCAGAGTCTTAGAAAGGCAGCCTTGCAGTGGGTTGTTAATGAAATGGTCGCAGGGTTGAAAGATAAAAAACTGGGAAACAGGGCTTTCATGCTAGTGCTAGTGTTCTCTGTTCAAGCTGTGACTCACACTGGCAGGCTACACAGATATTTGCCTTCTAAGGGCAGCTGCTCATGGTTCTGGGATGCCGAGGACGTTCGCCGGGTGAGCTGTGGAGAAACTGCATCCTCCTCTGCAGAATTTGCCGGCTCATCGTCCTCAGGAGGAGATACAACCACCTCCGGGATGCCTTGAGGGCCAGGGCCTGTGCAATGGGTTTGTGACGGGCTTAGATTGGAGCGGCGAAAACATGAGGGGGTGTTTTGAGGGGTGCTGTGGGGAGAGGGGCCAGAAGACAGCCCAGTGTTGGAGGAGGAGGAGGGCAGGAGGTGGTTGAGTAGAACGGAGACTCTTGACTCTCGTCTCTGCTGGGACAGGCTGGAGACAGAGGAGGCTGACCCTGGCTTGTGGAGAGAGAGACGTGAGGAGGACAAGCCCTCTCCTAACAGAGGAGACAATGGCAAAAAAGGAGAGGAGAAGGAAAATATAGAAAGATGGTAAGGAGAGGATAACGGAATAAGGGACGGAACAGAGAAGGTAACAATATGAAGTTGATGTACATTACACAGATGGCACCCCAAGAAAACAAAGTGTGAAAAGATGCAAAGCAAGAGCATTGCAAAAGGTGCTGCTGGAAAGTGTTTTGCTTGCATAAACGTGAGTTAAAAGCATAGCGGTGTGGAGCAAGCTGTAGGAAGGAATCAGGGAGATGCTAGAGGGTCTGCAAGGAAAAACAACATTACTTTAAACTGTGAACCAGAGATGCACCGAGAAGCTTTTCTGATTGAACACTTAACACTGACTAAACACTTAACACTCAAGATTTAATAGGAACACAAACTGGGAGCGGACCAGTGCATCTTTTCAATTAACATACATCATTTGGTGCCTTTAACACACATTATACCTGAAATGATACTGGACTCCGGCTGTGGATAGTTTTGTCAGAAACACTGATGCTCAGAGTTGAAAAGGATCACTGAGAACCGGGCGTTGAACCATACTGTAGGTTGACACCAAACGGAGCCAGTTTGAGTTGTTTGATTAAAATTAGTAGAGGTGTGTCTGGCACTGCTAATGTGTGTTGTTCTTTAAAGTGAGCTATTATTAACGTCAGCAAGGTTTTAACATATCTGTGGTTAATTTAGGCTGCAGAAGAGAATGAAACTTTTAGCAGATAACAGTAAGGCTGTATATATTACAGCAAAATGTATTTATTTTATCCTTTTGAGCTTTACAACGAGGAATAAAAACAGAAACTATCCCACTAACTGGTTAAACCACATATTGGTATGTACCATAAAGCCGAAAAATTCTGATCGGTGCATCTCTACACTTAGTGATCTAATCAAGTACTCACCATGACTAAATATAAGCAAAACTCCTAGTTTAAAAGCTTGCATGCTGGAAAGGATGAGTCAACAAGATGTCTGTGCAGAGTAAGCAAAAAAAGTGCTTTGCCACAAAAATGCATGTTCACTTGGTCATACACTTTTCACTCTGCAACCAGTGCCATCACCACCAAAATTGAAATTTCCAGTGTAATGATATGAAATGCAAGTTGAGTGAAAACCACAGGCAGAGAAGTGAATAATGTGACATATCATTCAATATTTAAACCTCAAGCTTTTCAACCAACATATTACAAATGTACACCATAGACATGGTCGTTCATAGAGCATCATCACTGAAATGACACCTTGAAGAGAAAAATCAGGAATTAATTCGAACCCCAAAGCAAGGCCAGCCATACAGGTTAGCACAAATTTTAGCACCCAAATTTCTCTTCCATTCAGGGGACTCAGATTTTTCTCTAAATTTTACTCACTTTTACCATCCACCTCCTATGCTGGCAATGAGGGATTTGAACAGTAGATTTTTGAGCACAGTTTCCCAATGGATGAATAGATGGAAGAGCAAGAAATGTGAGTGCGTTGTAGGATCTCACCGTTTCTTTCAAGCAAGAGTGGGTCAGAATGTTTCTTGCCTATGTCAGCAATGGAGCGCACCAGAGGGATCCGATTGCTGAGCTTCCTCTCATTCTGATGGTGGTGTTTCTTCAGCATTGCTTCCCGGACCTTGTCGCGCAAATCCTCCTTCAAATGGCTAGATGCCACCATGCTGTCTATGAGCATGTCTGGAACGCACAAAGACGGTTATATAAAGACAAACATGCAGGATTACACAATATAAACTAGACAGTACTGGTGAAAACTTTCCATTGAACCATGGGCTTTAATGTCATGTTACTTGGGGCTTTTAAGAATTTATTTTAACTGTTGCATGGTGGAATGATCAAAAAACAAACAACTTCATTAAATTTTAAAAACAAGAAGTTCAAATTATTTTATTAGAACCTACACAAGGTCAAAATTATGAATACATACACACACACGCACGCGCGCACGCACGCACGCACGCACGCACACACACACACACACACACACGCACACACACACACACCCACATACACACACGTACGCACGTCTTGCTATACTTGTGTTGACATTGTATTGACTTCCATTGATTTTACTATGCCTAACCCAGACACTTTCCCTAAACCTAACCATTACTGATACATGCCTAACCCTAACCTTAACCTAAACCTAATTCACACCATACCTCTAAACCTAACTAGTAGAGTTTAATAGCTTGTTAAACATTGTGTGGACCAGGCAAAATGTCCTCACAACTACAAATGTCCACACAATGCTGTTGGCCTGTCAAAGGTTGGTCCACACAAGTATAGCTATACATGTACACACACACATACATACATACATACATACATACCAGAGGTCGCGTAGACATGTATTTTTGTCCGTTATTTTGACTGACAGGGTCAAAAAAATCCAGTCATAATCTATTTTTACCTGTCATTTTTAAAATATGATAGTATTTTAACACATATTCAATAGTATACATTTTTTATTCGTTTTAAATAATATTTAATCCAAACAATCTGAACAGAGAGCTATATGTAAAAAATTAAATTAAACGATTGCACTTAAAATACAAATACCTGCTGTGACCTGAATGCAATGTCTCACAAGTTTCTCCTGCTGCGCATAGAACTGAAATCCACAATCATCTGTGCGTAATCAAATAGTGGGATTGATGCAGAGGTTATTGTCATGAGGTTATAGTTTTTTGCCTTGGACAGATTACTTTTCTTGTGGGATTAGATGTAGTTCCGAAGGCTGAATCAGCGCTAAGCTGCCACGTTGGAGAGTGGATTGAAGCGCCACTTCAGCGAAAGTTAGTGAAATGAGGAAACATTTCTGCAACTGAAGGGATGAGAAGTCGAAAAGACTCTCTGAACGAACCGTTTCCTGACCCGTACACTATTGCTTCAGCAGGAGGAAAGCCCTTGGGAGGAAAGCCAGCAGCATGTGCCCGAGTTTGGCACACATCGGGCTCTTTGGAGCATGTCTAACCAATCGCATCTGCCACAGTCGCGCTCCAAAGTCTCAGTAACCTTCCAACGTGCAATCAGCTCCCGGTAAGCGAGATGTATTAAATACGGTGCCTGGATCTGAGATTATGCTCAGATGCTTTCATGGGAATCTTTTCTTTAATTGATTTAGTTATCTGGACTCCGTGCGTAATAGGGATGTAAGAAAATATTGATACACCGATATAGCAATATTTTATGTCAAGCTATTGTATTGATATTCAATAGCAATGTATCGATTTTAATTTTATTTTTTTGAATTTGAATGGAACCATTAATGATGACAGTAGTTTTTGTCGTAAGATTAAAAGTATGACTAGTAGGTGGCTGTTTTCACCCTCTTCGTTCCAGTGGATCAACTAGATCTAATAAAACTGGATGTGTTAAAGTATGAAACAGGTTGGAGTGTTTAGAATGCAGTGAAAGTTTTTCTACAGTTCAATACAGTTCTAAAAATTACAATATATAGTCTTACTCATAGTATCGCAATATATCGTATCGTCCTCCTGTATCGTGATACATATGGTATCACCAGATTCTTGACAGTACACATCACTAGTGCCTAAAGTTGAAAATATCTGCGCATTTGCACCAAGTTGTCAGAGGTGCAAATACTAATCTGTCAAAATACAGACAGCCTTCACATTTTTCCATCATCGTTCTAAATACAGAAAATAAATAGGCTGCACAGTTGTAGGTTATGGGTTCGAATCCATCCATCCAGCATGGGGTTTTTCTGCATGGAGTTTGCATGTTCTCCCTGTGCATGCATGGTTTCCCTCCTTGTACTCCAGCTTCCTCACACAGTCCAAAAACATGACTGTCTCTCTAAATTGCCTTCAGGTATGAGTATGTGCATGCATGATTGTTTGTCCTGTGTATGAGCACAGAGTGTCTCTGTGTTGCCCTGCGATTGACAGGCGAGCTGTCCAGGGTGTACCCCGCCTCTCGCCCAATGATTGCCGGAGATAGGCACCTATGTATGTACGGTATGTATGTATGTACAGTATGTATGTATGTATGTACTTCAGTAATAGTTGACTTGTAAAACCCTATCTGAAGTTTATTTAATTATTCTTTCTAACCACAGAGAGCAGGAATACTTTAAATATGTTAAAATCAAAAGTCTTTAAGTAAACAGAGCATGATTGAAGTGTTTCAGGATTGGACCAAGTGTCCTCTTTTATGGAAATCAAAATATGGTCACAATGTATTATACTTATATTGCCAACACACATTTTTCATAATCATAATCATGTGTTGGTTTTATTTGTGGTTTCACTTAAATAAAAGACAGGACATAATTTGTTTGGATACTTCAATTAATGGAAACTGAATGGATTAAAAAGTAAAAAGTAGACATGGAAGGAATGAAGAAAAAGAACCTAAATGGGGGAAAAAATATTCAACAAAAATAATCATTTTATTTCTAATCGAATCGTAGCACTCGAATCATCATCGAATCAAATTTGTGAGGCACCCAAGATGGCATACCCCTAGTTTCTATAGGAAGATCTAGTCCATTATTAGTATGTGGTGTAGGCATGGGCCGGTATGAGATTCTGACGGTATGATAACCGTAGGCAAAAATATCACGGTTTTACGGTATTATGATTACAGCTCTAAAATGTGTATTTTGAATGTCTGTATAAAAAAAAAAAAAGGATAAAACACTTTTTATTGAGGCATATATGGTACCTAACTAGCATGCTAAAATAAATTATCATTAGCATGCTAGTTACCATATCTGCCTTAGTTAAAAAAAAAATTACTAAGGATAGAGATGAAGAAAAGATAAGATATGGTAGTTAATGTAACAAGCTCATTTCACTAATGTCAGACGCTAATACGCTCGTTCATTTCAAGACAGCATTAACTTTACCTTGAATTTAGCATACAACGATGGGTGGTGCTCCCGAACATGCGCAATCATATTCAATCTATTGTCTCCTCGGGCTGCCACTGTTCTCAAGCACGTTTCGCACGTTGGGCGACCTTCTTCTTCCAAGCTGTGAACATCTGGATTTTTACGGTAGCCGAAGTATTCCCAAACATCTGCTTAGAATAAGTTCAGTCATCACACAGCCTGCAGCGCTGGCCGTTTGTCACTCACAACAAACGCAGGTGTGCAGGGGAGGTGGGGGGTGGCGCTTTACGCTGCAGCTTAATGACGGATCTTTACTTTCTCCCTGACGAGACGTCACATAAAATAAAAAAAACACTTATACCGCAGGGACAAATTTTAGTGGTTTGAAACCTTGACTTTTTCATACCGCGGTATACCTTGAAACCGGTAACCGGCCCATGCCTAATGGGGTGTAAATATTTACTTGCACCTAAATGCAACATTTAGCTCCTGTATGGATTTAAGAACATCAGCAATAAATGCAAACTGATGTATCCAATAATTGGTTTTTAAATTCCCAGAAGCTTTCACTCAAATAAACCAGTAAACACCCTAAATTAATATGAGATTCATGCCCAAGGTGAGTATAACCTTGAACTTGAATCTTGAATCAACTGAAGGAGTAAAGATTACTTATGCTAAGCAGAGATTCCAGTGAGTTGTGTGCAATTTACCTGCAATTTCCTCAATACTGTTGGCCCTCATATCCAGCATGACTGTGCCATTCAGTATGCAGCTGCGTAGTTCAAAAAGGCTGTGTAGTGATAATGTGGCCACGTAGGGCTTACTCCACCTCTCCCCACCGTCTTCCACATCCTCTTCAAACTTCAACCATCTGACGCACACAACAGAAATGTTTTAGGTAAAGGAGCAAAAATGAGCTGTATTTAAAACCTCCTCATTAGGCTTTCAACCATCAAATTTAAAAACTGCAGTGTACTTGTCACAGCAACACCAACTACATATTTCTGCTTTAACAAATTCCATTTGACAGAGCACACAGCCTAACAGAAGCAGTGCAAACTGGATGACTCATACTCCAAATCTGTGACTAATTCAACATGTTTCTTTGTCATAAAACAATCTGTGAGATGCCAGACAAGTAAAGTCACTAATTCCATTTCCAACTCTCAGGGGGTTGAAAAAAAACAAACCTGTGAAAGTTTTAAGACCTGAAGTTGAGCCCGTGCTTTGCATTGAGTATTCCCTAAAAAATCAAGTTTCAGTAATTACTAACAGCTTAGGGAAGGGAACTGAGCAGAAAGTACATTAATATTAATCATTTTGATTTCTAGTAAGTAGTACAGCTCATATCCAAAGAATTCACTGAGCTATATTCATTTAAAGAGAAATCATAACTAATGTTTGTTCATAAAGCCAATATAAAAGGTATTTATTTATTTCAATTCATGTGAGTGTTATCAACCTGTTTATTCTAACCTGGCGGTCTCTCTCCACTCAGTTGCGCTACCATCTCTAAAGGACAGCTCATCCAGCTCAGTGAAGAGGTCATGCGGGATATGCTCGAGGTCATCGTCCTCTGTTCCTAAGATGAACTGTACCCTCTGTGAAGGTGTGTCTGGACTCAGAGAAATTACAAAAGGTAAATGGCATATTCATTAGAACTAAAATTAATATCATTACTACTAATAAAAAGTCAAGAAAATGTTGTCAATATAAAAAACAACAGGCTTAAATTTATTTTATCAAATGCATACTAATGGTTCTCATACAGCCAAGGCAATTACAATTAATAAGTTTTCAAAATAAAACAGCCTAATAGATAAAGGCTGAGACTTAATTATCAATAACATTTTTCCAATTATTTTTAGGGCAAATACCATCAAAGTTTGGATTCATAAAACCTATAAATATTGAAAGCAGAAAACATCAATAAATGCTAATTTGATTTTAAATTGTTTCTAAAAGCTTACAATTTTAAAAGTAAGCGGCAACATAAAAGCTTTTGTAGCCACCTTCAGGTAATTGCTTCAGAACAGGAAGCAAGTACCATAGATGGTTGATGTTGTGAGATCTGGATTCACAAGACTTGATAGACTTTTTCTTTACAAAATTACATAGATTGTATTATTGATAAATACAACCTTTTTAACAGGAGATATGTTAAATGAATGTTTGGCCACTTATTGAAAACAGAAAAGGGATGGAGTGAGCATGTTAGCTTTAAAATATCTATGTAGGAAAAAGGTGTCAGCTCTGTGTAAGTGAACAGGTGAAGAAGACTAATTCATTCTCACATATCATGAATGGAAACACATTTTCCCCAAGTATTATAAAACAAAAGTACATTTAACGGAATGAACAACCCAAAGTAAAGGGGAGAGGACACAACACAGTTTATGTCGCTGCTACGAGAGATAGCTTCAGCCAGACCAATGAGTCCTGTTGTTTGTGGGAGTAGATTTATTAGGTACGACAGTGTTTTTTATTTTTTATGTGTGCTCTACCAGAACAAAACATCTGCTGATGGCCACAGGTCACATTAAATCAATAGCCTGAAGCTAATCAACTTCAGTGGCAATTCATTTTTTTATACTGATAAATTCCTCACTTGGATGCTGTTTTTTATTGGTTCTCCAATCTACTCCTCTCATACATTTCTCCTGACTTCCTTTTCCTCACTGAATGAATCAAAGAAAATAAATCTTCACTGAATGAGCTGGTATTCGAGCCGGAGACTTTACCATCACTACCTCTGTTATGTTTGGACCTTGTGGTATGCACAGATGCCAGAATTCGGCATTTCAAATGTAATGTCATCACTCAGCTGCCTTGTGCTATCCATTTTGACCATGGATATTGAATATAACTAATCTGAGCTACAAACCTGAACAAAGGGTAAACTTATAAAATGACAATATATACCCTGTAAGTCTGTAGTTGGAAATATTAACAGCAATATCCCTAGAAGTCACAACTTCCAAGACCGAAAATTGGATGTTTCCAACCAGCACGAACTAGAACACACAGTATCCATATAAACTTATTGATAGTCACAGAGAATTTTGCTGCACTTCCATTGATCTGTATCTCATGAAATCTTCCACACAAATAGTACCATACAACCTTATTTGTTAAACATTTTGCCACTGGGTTTTAAAGTAAAAAATACACTGTTAGCAGCTTGTATTGCTAGCTTGATGTCATTCTCGGATCAAAGTTCCAGGTTTAATGGTAAATGGAACAGCATAAGTAGCCATGTTATTTGTATTGACCAAACAAATGTCATCTTTTCTTCTATGCACCACTACAGTCAGTCCAGGTCTCAATAGTGGTGCTTGTAGTACTAGTTGGAAACTATTGTGCTATTCAAGGAAAGGTTTGTTGCAAAGAAAGCAAAGAAATATTTGTTATAAATCATACAAATAAAGACTTCAGACTTAATAAGGCAATAAAAATATAACTTTTATAATATTACAAACAGCTAGTCAGTAACTGAAAGTAATTATAAAGTTATTTGGAAAACAATTTCAAAGACAGCTTCTCTAAAATCAGCTTTAAGGAATCTGAAATTCCCATCTTTTATGTGTAAAATTAGAGTTCATCTGAAACAAAACAGAAAACATAAATAGATGTAACATAACTTGTTTTTCATTAAGCATATCTTCGTAGAGTTAAACTTTTATTTGTTGCTTTTTATATCTTGCAGCTCGGATGGTGAAACCACTTTCCATACAAGGTGCTTGCACACATCACTTAAAATGTCACGACCATCAAGCTGTCAGACGCTGGCTCACAGTGGCCTTTAAGGCCTTTTAGCAATGAATGCTGCAGACAGAGCTGAAAGATGGTGAAACATGGGGAGTAGAGGAATATATTTTGTAAACTTTATCAGCATTGCAGTATTAGAGAGCAGCACATCCCATCACTTGCTTTATATATTGCACACATTTATTTATTTTTCAGCGGCAATAAGATTTGTGGCTAGTATCTTGCACGCCCAATCAGATTACAATAAATAAAAGCCCACTGTTAGACACTAAAGTGCTAAACTAAGGCTTTGATCCAATATTGTCCAACGGTTGGGAATTACTGGAAATTGCATCTTTTCAGAACTGCCTGCTGTACAACTTAAGTAGACAATGTAAACACCTTTGAGAAGTTTTCTTTCCCATGCATTCAGCCTAATCTAATCCCACGTTGTAAGCTTTAGACAAGTCTCAGTATGAATTTTGAGTGACCACTTGTGATCGGATTTCACTAACTTTTCCTGCCCCCTGCTCTGTAATCACCTTCAGTAAACGAGGTAAACAACAAATCATAAAATCTGTACATTACAATATAATTCTGAACAATATGAACTCAAGAGGTGCTGCAGTCGTGGTTAAATATAAATGGATAAAAAACAGTACCAATAAATGAGAAAATAATCATCTGTTCTTTAACAGAGTCCTAACATTGCATAAACTTAACTTCAAATGAACTATGCTAAACTAAAAACCAGTTTTACAGAGCAGAAAAAAATCTTGACAGGTAAGTTGACTCCCAGGATCAACAGGACAAACTGAAAGGGTTAAAGCTGCTCTTCTACTGCAGCAGAAAGCAGAACATTTTCTGTGATTGAATCACCCTGCACATTTGGACTCTGACAGTTGAGTAGGTCTTCTTCACTGTGGCCATGAGCACACTCCTGTTTGTTCCACCTTGCAAGTCTGGTTGAAGCTTTTTTCCCCTACTTTACAATCCTGACCACTCTGCAAGGTGGCAAGATAAAGATGGCTTATCGTTAAACCAAGTGACCAGTGGCTAAAAGAAATTTGCCTGTGTCATTACACTTATTTTAAGGGAATATTTTGTTAAAAGCAATCATTACTTAACCTCAAATTTGTTGCTCTACACTCAAAGTAAAATATGAATCTGATAGGGTTTTTAACACATTTTATCTGGGGTGGCAACACATTTCTTTATATACATATTACATGTGTTAATTTGCTGTTTACTGGATATATACACAATATGAAGGTGTTTAGATGGTTAATCTACTAGTTTTTGACTGCAAAACATCCATTAATAAACCAATTTGGGGGACTAGAGTACTTTGCGATAGAAATTAATAGAGTGAATTTGTAGAAGGTCAAACAGTAGTATGGCCTTTGGTAAAAAACAAGGTTTAATGCGGCATTTACTGTTGATATAGTGTACTGAAATAAAAACAGAGCCCAACCATAACTGGGGGATTCTCTTCCATCTTCCTTTCCTTCCTCACAGTCTCTGTCCTTCTTCTTTCGATGATGTCTGCGTTCTCTATGGCGGTGCCGTCGTTTGCTCCCTCTTCCGAATGGAACGTGGACCCCTACGTACACAGCTCTATGACCTGGGAGAGAAAGGACAATTAATTTAATAAAGGTCTCTAACACACAAGGAACTTTGTAATGGGCTGTTTCAATTGGCAAGCATGTCAGGTACCTTGAGCTCCCATCTGTTTCAAGGGCAAACATTTTTTTTTCTGTCTTAGTAAGAAAATTCTTATTTTTATTCTTCTTTAAAGAGAGCAACTATAATGAGGTTAACATTTTACATTGAATACATTAACTTTTCTTTTAAAAGTGTAAAAATCTTGAACTCTTAAGAAAATATAAAAATAGTGTAGCTTCAAAAACAGACATTAGAATCCCTAACACAACACTAAAGAGAAGACAGAGAGAATCTCTTTCCATTTCTTCAGAAAGCTTTGGTTTCTTTCAAGTAGATTAACCTGAGTACAAGATTTAACTTTTGCTCTTCTTAGTCTTTTTTCCCCTCTGTGTTTTGTCTGCTTCTCATCATTATTTTTACTCCCACAAAGGAACTGCGTTCTGAAATAAAGTGGCCTATTTTCACCCAACATACTCTACCAATGCCCATTTTTCACAGATGAGTCATCCCTCTTTTATTTGAGGGGGAACCCAGGATAAATGACACCAACATGCAGCATGTAGGAAAAAAACTACTAAGAAGATATGGAGATTATGGGTAAAATGAACGATGAGAAACATCAATGGAGGAGAGAGAGAGGTAAAGTTAAACACCAAGGTATTAACCGATTACATGTGGCCTCTAAGACAATTTCTTTTACAAAATTAGTTAACACTCAAAGCAGAATAAATTTCATTAAAAGTTAAGAGTGTTATTGAGAGTGATATCTTTGGGGGAATAAGATAATACTTTGAAACATAAATGACACCGGGTGTGTTATAACAAGGCATTTTAAAGCTGGGTGTGCACCCTTAACATTCACCAAGAGATCCTTCGGATTGTACGTAATGACTTCCAGCCAGAGACTCTTAGTTCGTTGTTAATGCAATTACAAAAGAAATGTGTGGTTTGTATACCACAAACTGATGTCATCAGGAAATTAGAGCCATTAGAGGTTCCATATTGATAGGGACAAATTACTGATGATTCAATCCCTTCCACTGCTTAGTGGCTTTTAAGACTCTTGAGAGCAATAAGGCGTAAACTCATCAGGTTTTTTCTTTTGATTTTAGATACAGTGTGCTGTTAATACTGGTAAACAGTGTCTGTTTTTTTACATATGAAACTTGGTCGGACTTTAATGGTTTTTTTGTTCTTCCTAGAATAAAAAAACTAAACATTTATGTCATGAAAAATAAAAATCTGATATTTGTGTTTTTATCAGCTTTAAGCCATACACACTAAAATTACCACAGATAAACTCTACATGTAATGAATCTAAAATATCCAAAATTCACTTTGAATAAATTAACTTTTCAATAATTTTCTAATTTAGAGATCCACAACTCAACAACACTTGAATTTCCAGATCTGAAACTCAAAAGTCACAGCAATGATCCAATATTAGTGTTACTCTTTTAAAAAGTTTTTGTGGCCACAGTGGCCTTTATTGACAGTGGATAGTGCAGAAACGGAGAGAGGTGGGGAAAGAGACATTCGGCAAATGTCTGCAGGGTGGAGTCGAACCCCCGGACAACCGCATCGAAGACTGAGGCGTCTGAACATGGGGCGCCTGTCTTAGCCACTCTACTACGCGACGCCCCCAATATTACTGTTACTAAATCTCACAAAAAGTATATAGATGTTCTGTCTGCACTGATGAACATTCATTTCCAATGGCCCCAAATAGTCAGAGAATTATTAAGTATGGGGAAAAAACACAGAGTTGAAACCAAGGCAAAAAGTAACTAATGCTATAGCTTTTACATATTTGATCCCAATGCACACGCAATAAACAAAACCGCAAATCCTCAAAATTTACACACTTCATAGATATGATGGGACTTGTAGAAACACACTTCATCTCTCCTTTTAGATTAGCCATCATATGTGGTAAAAGAAGAAAGAGTCATAGTGCAGCTATAGATCACAGATTGGTGGGTGAATGTGAACATGAAACTGCACAAATACCATATTTAAAGAAAAACATATACATTATTGTCATTGAAATTATCTGGCTGGTTCAAATAGCAGAGAATTTGGATTTTCCAACAAAAATTTTCGATTCATTACTTAAAATAAAATTTAAAAAAAAAACTGTTAGTAAACTACTTTTGGCTGAAAGGCTCTCTACTTACTTTCCAAATCTTCTGTCTCATAGTTTGAAAGAGGGGTGAAGCTGGTCTTTCCATGGTCAACTATTGCCTCTTCATCTAGACCCTGGAAACAATGATATAGAACAGAGACAAGAAAATAACAGCATTACACTTTCTCCCGTGGAATTATTTTATTGAACCTTTCAACAGAATTATAAAGTGTGTATTGTAGTTTTTAAATACTTTTAGAAGAAAGATAGATAAAAGTAATATTTTTGTTGAATGGGTAATAAAAGACTGGTTAAATGCCTTATCTGCCACAGAAATAAAAGATGATGGGGAAATCCCACTTAGATCAAAAAGGACAATAAACTAGGTATTTCGGTTTCGATTAAAAAAAATTCCAGGATCAGTTTTAAAATACTGCCTGTGATCATTTCAATTGCATTCAAACACTGCATGCAGACAAATTGTATAAGGGTTTATCTATGAGTAATGTTCCACAAACAAATTAGCCTGTATTGATAAAATTGCATTTCTTTTTTACGACATATGCCATAAAGGTTATGTTTCATAGCAACTCCAAGAGGTTGACTGCAGCAATTAAAGAGAAACACCTCTTTCAGACATCACTGTCATACAGAACACAGTTAGGGAGACATGCTGCCCCTGTGATACATAGTAACAAATATACCCGACCCTGGCAATCTATATCAAATTAAAGCATCCACATATAATTAGATGAGTACTTGAATACATACAGAAAAACTAAAACTGAGAATTATAAAACATTAACAGCATAAAAAGGAAACACACAGACATAGAGGCATAACTATTCCTTCCTTAACACATACCAAACTTGATGCAAATCCAAACTCTGTCAGGGACAACACTCCACAGATTCTTTCCCCTATGTGAATGAATATCTCAGACCAAAGAAAAAATGCAGATAAACGTGTCTCTGAAAAAGAAAGGCATTTCTACATACATAATGAAATGCAGTGCAATGAAAATCAAAAGGAAAATTAACCGTCTTTTAAAGTCAAACTGAAAAGTGTAGAGAAAATAAACCCAAACAGAGCACTGAATCTGCTACAGAATTTCTGGACAAAACACATTTTTGTTGCAAGTGTGTTGCAATGTCCTTTGTTAAATACCAGATTTCAACCCAACAGAAAATCTGCGATGAGATATTAAAGAAAGTTTTGTAAAAAGTAAATGTGTCTGTATTCAATAAATTTTTAGGCCAACTAGAGGAAACTCCAAGCTTAGCATCAATTCACTGGAACTTGTTGCACACTGTAGACCTTTATTTGTGAGAAATAGATCTGCTATATATTTTGGCACCTCAAAGGAGGACACATTGGACTACATACAATGTAATGGGAGCGGCTTGTCTACATAATCAGTGAGTTTCAACTAAATGTGACAACGTAAGATGAGACAGCACAATCTTAATACAGACAGATATTTTTATAGGGCCCATAAATAAGGGGGGGGTGCTAATATTGACTTCAGCTGCCAGATCTATACTACTTTATAATCTTATTATTTTACTTCTAGTCCACATATAATTCCACATTTTTTAACTGGACTAATGAAATAACTTTTTAAAGCAACACAACCTTTAAATGAAGGATCTTTAATTTGACTCCTTCAAGTGAATCATATGAAGGCGCTGCTGCTGAGTAAGTGTGGAAACAAATAATGCTGTTAACCACATGCTGCTTGGATACATGATACTGGAATAACGTCAGGGCCTTTTGTTCTTCAACATGCCAGTCCCCTCCACAGACCACGCTTCCATTTGCATGGAGAGCACGTTGCTCATCTTCTGCTCACCATGTTTCAATGCTTTGCTCCCCACTATCAATATGTTATTGATGACACTTAAACTTTTCACACATTATCATCCCCGTTCAACCGTACATCTCCCTCAAACAATAAGTGATGTTGTCTCTGAGTGTATTTCTGTATTTATTTGTCCATTTGCTAGTTTTGTTGGCTCCTCAGCTGTTGATAGATTTACATGATAATGATTGCCACTACTCTTTGTCAGCACCTTGATGAGAATAAGTCTTTTCAGAGATTAGAAGCAGAAAGAAATCTGTCTCTTTTAAGAGAAGGTTTGTCCACCTACATGGCAGAATGAAGGGCGACTAAACAATTTGTGTTCAAGAAGCAGCTACACTGCCTTTTTTATTCAGTATTCATACTGCTTAGACTTGTATATATTTCTTCACATTATACCCACAATCAACATCAACATAGAGACTGAAATATATGCCCAGTCTTTGCAAACTCGGTCAGATTGAATGAACGGCAACTGTGACCATTAATTGTCAATGCTTGTCATGGATTCTTAAGTCTCTGCCTCGACTAGCTCATTCTAACACACGAACATGCTTTGATCCAAATAATTCGACTGTAGCTCTGGCATGATGCTGGCACCACCATGTTTAAGCACGTGAATGGTGTATGGAAGCTGCTGTGCAGTGCTAGTTTTCCTCTTCGAATTATCACAATAAATTATAGTTTGGTTCAGTCTGACCAGAACCCCTTCTTCCATGCGTTTGCTACTTCCTATGCGAAGCTTGCTGCATACTAAAACAAAACCTCCAATTAGAATTAAATAATCACTGTAGTATTTGACTTTTGCTAACACAGAACTTTGTACAGGTCATATGCTTAATTTTAGCAGAAATCAGATAAGACAATTTATGTTATTCTGATGAAATAACTGCTACTTTACAATTGAGCTTCTTAAACTACTTCTCCACAAAATCGGTGTATTTTACAGTGCCTTTCTGTCTGCTAAAATCAAGAGTCATGTTTTACATTCATGTTGTCCTCATGGCAGCTTAGCAAGCTATAAGCACTTGTTAGAGAACGTGGTGCCCTCGACCCCAAGTTTCTTGGAACAATCCAAGAACACGTGACGAAACCTGTCACATAGCTTTGTCAAAAATAAACTACAGCCTATCTAACAAAGTCCCTGAGGCAAAAGGCTGGGGAGAGTGAGATCGCTTCTGTTTTCCTCGGCCACAGCTGTGCTTTGTGGGTCTAAATGGTTAACGTCACTGGGGGAGGCTAGTAGGAGGGAGGAACTGCCAACTGAGTAAGAAAAGCCGACATGAATACAGGGCTGTTGACAGAACGCAGATTTGTGTTACTGGCCTTTGGTTAACAATTGTGTCCATCCATGGAACATATATTATGCTTGTTTTGTCTTACTTGTGATTTTGGTTCCATAACACCGAGAGTTGAAGCCAAATATTTAATACACTGTATAAATTAATTTCTATTTGCCAAATGTGATAATTTTTCTATAACTTTCTTCTAATTCAGAAATTTACACAAGCCAATATTAATATGCCTTTCAATAATTTGAAAAGGTAAGACTCAAACACACTGCTTCCTTCTGTGACATCATGGAAATATTAAAAGAAGTCAGCCAAGAAGAAAAGTGTTGACCTTGACAAGGTTCATCCTTGTGTACAAATTCCAGATGCCGGAAGGTGTTACATTCATCTGATCAAACAATTACAAGCCGTTATATCATTCCGGAAAGAGACTGTGTTCTGTTCTGTGTTGCAAAGAGGAACATGTTTTATGCTACATCTATGCATCATCCCCAAAACAAAAACAAAAGACCTTGTGATGATGCTGGTTGAAGCTGTTAGGGAGAGTGTGCTATTATCAACAGTGAAATGAGTCCCTTCTGAAATGGTTGAAAGGCCACTTAGTGAGGAAGAATCTGTTACTTCAGAAGAGACATAAAAATAAAAAAAATCTGGATTTCAGTTTGCAACTGCACTTAAGGGGAAAAGGCTGTTATTTTTGTATATGTGTCCAGTGATCTAATAAAACAAAGATTTAAGTGATTGCCTTTAATCCCTATTATTCCATTTGGAGGAAGAGGGGAGAACCTTAAGAGCCTGAGAATACCATACCAACTCTAAAGTATGGGGGTGGCAGCATTGCTGATGACTGTATTGCTGATGAAGGGACAGGTGGACTTCACAAAAAAGATGGATTCATGAGGAAAAAACATTATATAAATTGTGATGCAAGATCTCAAAAGATTAGCCAGGATTTTGGGCACAAATTGGTCTTCCAAATACTCTCGACAATAATCATACTGCCGTTTGGTTACAGAGTGGTCTAAGAACAACAACGTCAGTGTTTTGGAGTGATATCACGAAGCCCTGATCTCATCACATAAAATTTGTGGTCAGCACTGAAAAGGTGTGTGTGAGCAAGGCAGCATACAAACATGAGTGTTACAACAGTTCCCTCGGGAGGAATAAGCCAGATTTCCAGTAAAGGTAAATTCTTCAATATAATAATAACAAGGGAATCATGATATCAGATTGATCCATTTCAGTTTTGAAAGGGCAAACGAAATGAATTTGGCCTTTCATACTGCTGTTTAATGCTGGTGGAAATGCCCCCTCAAAAGCCCTGCTGAATAATTAATAAGGCAGCTAATAAAAACAGACTGGTATAATGTGTGCTTTTTAGAGGTTATAAAAGGCAACACATTACGTGCAAATGAATTTTTTTATTTTTTAAGGCGAAAAACTTTGGTTTAATAAAGTTTCCACACTATATGCCCAAGGAGTGAAAGGCTAATCCTGCTGTTGCTGTTACAGTAGATGCCGTATGAGGATTTTGTTAGCTTATGTGCTCAAACAACCAATGTGTAAGGCTTTAGGCATAAATAAGTGTTTACAGTTCACATGATTGCTAAAGAGTAAACAGAAGCTGTGACCATTTTTTTTCAAAAAGAAACCACTTCATGAAACCCTACAACACGAGCTTATACAAATACATATTAAGTGCAACAAAGACAGCATTATGGCCATGTTAAATGGCCATAATGTTGGCCATAGGTTCCATGGGAAGATATTTATTCATGAATATACAGTTATTTCTGATCAAACTATGAAAATAAATTATAACTGTAAACTGACAAACCAGTAGGGAATAACTTTCAAACTGTATTTCCTGAGGTCTTTGTAAAAAAATTTTTTTCTTTTTATGTGTCCTGTTTGGCAGTGTGGAGCTCAGAATTGGTGTCTGAGTACCAAGTAGAAGCCCAACAGATTTACTTTCACAAGCGGAGCATTACAGCTTTTGCTATGGTCCTCCACTTGATATATGTGTGAAAAATCTTTATTATGAATTGCTGGGGGTTTTATTTCCTGATGTTATGGACACGGAGGTGGAAAATTAAGGGGAAGAAAGAAGATGAAGAAGAGAGGTAGGAAACAAAAAGTCAAGAGAGAGGGTGAGTTGAAAATACAAGAGGGGAAGGGGAACAAAGAAAACACAGGAAAACATTGAAGTCTGCCTCCATACCCACAGGACGGCAGAGAGAGGGGAAAAAACAAAACAAAACACGGAACATTGACAAAACAAACCAAACATCGTGAACTAAGAACTACACAACCACATCACACAAAAATAGATATAAAAATACAACAACGTCACAGAAAAACTCATTTTACCGATTAATCAAGCTCTAGTAATGATAACCTCAGCCCAAGAATATATCCTTAAACACCAGAGACCCCACATCTATGTGTGTGTGTGAGCATGCTGATGCATATAAGGTTTCTCCATAAGAGTGTTCGATAGCTGGTGTGAGTAGGCATCAATCCGTCTCCCAGGAATCGATGCAGACATGAAGGAGATCGGAGCCAAGATGTCCAAAGGACCCCCAGAGCCCCAGGCGGACCCGGATGGGGCCGACCGCATCCCCCAAGAGAGGAGGAAAGGAGAATCCCAGGGGAATGTCCAGCGGCTACTATGCAGGGGCCCTGGGGGCAGCAGTGACGAGCCCACGGGCCCTGCCAGCAACCAGCATCCCCAGGCCGGGCTTAGCCAAGACCTGGACACCAAGTTGTGCCAGCTCCCGAGTCCCGATCCCGTGCAACGCAGAGCGCCGAGACCAGGCATCCAACAAAGGCCAGGGCCGGTCCAACCCGCCAATGAACCGACCACGCACGGTGCGGACAGAACAGGTGATTGAACGAGCAGAGACGCTGGATCCGTATCCCGCCGAGCCACCGAGCAGGCACCACCCAAAAATCCCAAACCTGGCACCCTTAAAAGAGGTGCCCCAACCAACCAAAGGAAGATGTCGGCCCAGCGCATCGGCCGACCGACACACCGGCCCCCCCAGGCCCGGCCAGCCACGCACCAGGTCCGAACCGGATTGACCACCGATGCACCAGTGGGCAGGGGTATCGGTCACTGGCAGGAAGTGAAATAGGGGAAAATAGGCCCCCCATTAGATGTAAGGCCTGAGGTGCGCCAGGCGAGAGGACAGCCCAAGACCCAACCTGACAGGTAGACAAAGACATACAGACACAGTCATACGTTCCCTCCCTCTTAAACACGTACATTCTCACTGACTCACCAAGACACCCAAGAAATGACGTTGTTTCCTCACTCACACACTCCATACACACTTTATGCTCCCAGGTCCAGGTACCGATGCCCCAGTAGAGCCACCAGCCCCCGGACCCGGGAGATGGACCCACTACCTTCCCAGGGAGCCAGCTCCCCCACTGACCCCAATAGGCACTGCTGTTCACCAAGATCCTCCAGGGGAGGGAGGCCATGGCACGTTCAACCCGGGGCCCATTGCCACAGCACCACCAAGCCCCACGGACCCCAAGGCAGTCCCCCCAGCCCCATCCCAGAAGGAGAACTGAACCCACCCTGACATTCGCTCTACTATCAGAACACAAAAGACACTAGACACCCAGGTTGAGTTCGCCCCCCTCCCACACACCCCTCCCCCCCTGTCCAAGTGCCCTCGTAAGGGGAGAGCACCTGTCGCTAGTTAGCAATAGCCTCCCCGCCAGCAAAGGACGCCCCCAGCGCCACCTGCGCATCGGAGGCCCCCACAGCCCAAACCCCAGCGACGTACCACCAGCCCTATTCCCTTGTGGAGCGACCACTACTGCTCAGTGGCCCGGCAAGCGACCAAACCCAGCGCCCCACCCACCTGCCCTGCACGCCCACTACCCAAACGCCCGACCCCAGCGCCCCGCAGCGCCCCGCAGCGCCCCGCAGCGCCCCGCAGCGCACAAAGACCAAGACCCAGGAGCTAAGTCCAGTGGGAAAAAGGACTGATGAGGCCCAGAAATGCCACCCTGCCGTCGCGACCAGCAGCCAGGCACCCCAACCAGCAAACAAGGCGAGACGCCATACAGGGACCGGAGATGACAATCGGCCCAGAGAAAATGAGCGAGGTGGCAGCAGGTTGCCGGCCGGGCCCGACCCCCACAGGCAACAGTGACCCCACGCCGGCCGACCCCCGGTCAGGACCCCAGCTAGGGGGCGCGGCACCCCAGAGCCCCGAATCCACAGGCACAGCACGGCCACCAGGCCAGTAACCGATGTCTGTCAGTGCAACCCCCCTAAGGCACCGCATGCAGCAATCAGGAGTTACCACCCAAAGCCACCAAAGCCCAACCCCAGGTTGGGGCCACGACGTCCAGCTCCCCATCCGCCCAGTGATCCCACCCCCAGGGGTCCCCCCCAGACGCTCTCAACCCCCAAAACCCCCACATCAGCAACAGTATCCCAAACTACAAAACCAAGTGCCCCCCACCCCTACTAGGTGATGGAGCCGATCAAAGGAGCCCAGAGAGATTGATCAGATATGGACCCAGAGATCTTTGTAAAAATGTCTTTATATAAAGACCAAAAGTTATAGAGTTTGTCATTAATTTTATTCTTAAACAGTCAAATCAGACTGTCTCATGTTTTATTAACAGATTTTAACAGCAGAAAAACATATTTACAAGATAAAAGCAGTAGGAAAATAGGCATATACAGTATATACAGCATTCTGTCTATTTCCAGCACATTATACTTAAAGAGGGACTTACAAGGTATTCACTTTGTAAGGTGGAGCTCCTACGAAGACGCACTAGCAGTTTATAGAATAATACCAAAATCTTAATTTCACTCAAACACCTAAAACACTTTTTGTCTGACAGTACACTAACGGTCTGATTTATCAATATTCTAAATAAAAAACGCAAAATGGCATGCGCCACAAAGAAATTGTGCGAGAGGCGTGTTCCTGATTTGCGGGTTATCTACAACGATTGTGTGCGCAAATCATAACAGGCAGAAAGAGCAGTATTTAAATGAGGACTTTGCGTCTGCTGCTGTGTGTGCCAGCCTCACTGCCCCATGCACTGAGACACAGGCAGAGAGAGGATGAATAGGAACACTGGATTCATGATGCGTTTTCAACATACCTGTCAAGTCTATGGCTGTTAGAGAGTTAATTACTATTAGGCTAGAATGTCTGTGAATGTACTTTTTTGTTTGTCATTAATAAACTTAATGGTTGCATTGTATATGCGCCCATCTCCGGTCCATGTAGGCGCAAAATTCCAGAGACAGCAGGTGCAGACGTGGTGAGCACGCAGTGAGTTATGATGCATCTTTGGAAAAGAAGGAAAAAAATTGACATAACTGTACATTGTTTATGCTAAGCTAAAGCAGAGACACTCCTGCCAGATTAGGAGAATGCCTGAGCTGGTTACAAAATCTGTTTTCTCACTCATCTCACTGGGGAAGATGGCAAAAGACTAACTTTCACTTAGGGGTGGAATATCCCTTTAAGCATCTTGAATACTGTAATTGATGACAGGTGTGAGCGTTTATCATAGAGCCGGGCAATAAAAAATTTTCGAAAATTTCTGGAGAAACAAAAAATGTCAACAACAATGAAAAAGGTTAAAACTATTGTGATATTTTATTTGTCCTTATCACCCAGCTCTAATCTACTGTGGTGATATATCGTCCAACAGGTTGAATGTTATATTGGCATGTAGTGCTGTGTTGAGAAAATCGATTTTCTCTGATTCTGAATCGATTCTTATAAAAATTCTTAAAAATCAATTCGTATGTCCAAAAATTTATTTAATCATTTAACATTGTTTGCCCTTTTTACAGTTAAATAGGAGCGAAAAGTCCAGACTGGCATTTTAACGCTTATGTCTGAAAGGGTTAAAACCCCATCCAGTGTTGTGTCATTGATTTACAATCATGTAATAAAGGCAACAGCTACAAAAAACTTTTTAATAGCACTGACTAGGGATCTGTATTGATAAAAATCTGGCAATATGATATGTATCACAATACAGGGGAGAAAATACGATATATCGCGATACTATGAGTAAGACTATATATTGGGATTTTTCTAACTGAATTTAACTGTAGAAAAACTGTCACAGCATTTTAACCATTCCAACCTGTTTCGTACTTTAACACATCCAGTTTTATTACTAGATGTAATTGATACACTGGAACAAAAAAGGTGAAAAAAGGCCACAAACTACCAGTCATACTTTTGATTTTACTTCAAAAATGACTGTCATCATTAATGATTTCATTCAAATTCTTAAAAAAAGAAAAAAAATATCGACACAATATAGTGACATAAAATATTGCGATATATCGGTGTATCAATATTTTCTTACATTTCTAGCACTGACCCACATCAAAACTGAATTGGAACAGATTGGATTGAATCAGATGTAATAATCGATTCTAACTCTTTAGAATCGGAATCGAATCGATTCTTAAAAATTCAATCGATTCCCAGCCCGACTGGCATGCAAAGCCTGATTTCACGCAGCTGAAATATATTAGCCACCACTCTACCTTATATTAAAAGCTGCTCCTACCATTTGACAGTGCATGCTCTTGTACACAGGCTTTTACCAGTTCACCACAAAAGACCAATAGAGTAATTGATGTAAAGCCATTTCCAAACAATCTGACATTGATCATCTGCATTACTTTTAATCTGAGTGTGCTATTTTTGTAAACTGTACAGAATAATTTTCTATTGTTTTTGTGAATTTGTCCTTACTGTACAGTCTCCTATTCTTATTTTTATGGGGTTTTTTTTACCTTTGCCTGAATATGTCCCAACTTATCTTAGCTTGCTGCAGTGATACCCGAATTTCCCCACTGTGGGACAATAAAGGGTTCTTTCTATTGTATTCTAATGTATTCTATTAGGAAGGGCCCATTCACCATAAATCAATTAATTGCAATGTGAAACTGGCAAAATCGACAGCGATTCAAAAGTGTTCAAAAATTTGGGGCGTCATAGTACAGTGGTTAAGGTGGGTGCCCCATGTTCAGAGGCCTCAGTCCTCGATGCGGTTGTCCAGGGGTTCGCTTCCACCCCACGGTCATTTGCAGATGTTGTTTCCCTACTTCTCGCCCCCTTTTTGTACTGTCCACTTTACAATAAATGCCACTGTGGCCACAAAAACTAAAACTAAAAAGTGTTCAAAAATTTTTCATAATAATTAAATGAGAAAAACATAAAGGTCCAGTGTGCCCCACGGACATTTTTAGGAGACGGACCGGTAGAAACTTCATGGCTGCCACTAGTGTTTCAGCCATACAGCACGAAATTTGCAAAATCCAGCAAATATTTTGCACTTTAGATGTGAAAAAAAGCCTCTTTGTTGTTATGTATCATGTTAGCAGCAACATCTTCCTTTCCCCGGACATGTCCGCTTTTCCGGTGCTGTCCTGGGCGTCCTCCCCAAGCTGCAGCTCATGTTTACCAGACGTCAGCCCAAGTGTAGCTTTAAGTATGAAACACGAAGTAAGTTTCCTTCATTCCATCCCGGTCATGACTAATGTGTGGCGGAGAGCACCGTACTTTTAGCTGGCAGATTTGCTTGTGTATATCAGGCGAAGAATGCTACTTTTTATTTTCTATAACTTTGAATAGAAAAATTATACTTATTTTCTCAGAATGTAATTTCAGATTTTGGTGTACTTTTTATCCTGTAACGGGAGCTATTATTGTTATAGGTTTATTTTCTAATACAGAAGATTAATTATTTCTGTTTCGATTTTAAAGTCATTTCTGTAATGGTTGACTTGTAAAAGCTGATCTGAGGTTTATTTAATTTTTATTGTTTTAAAAAAGTAAACAGAATGCCATTGTTGTGTTTAAGGATTGGACCAAGTTTACTTTTTTATGGAAATAAAAATAGGGTCACCCTATATTATATTTAAATTGCCAGCACACATTCCCTTTAGCTCTCATTGAAAATATGCCCTTGATATGATTATGAAGCATATTTTGGACACATGTTGGTTGTTATTTGTGGTTTGACATAAACAAAACACAGGACATCAATTGGTTTGGATGCTTCAATTAATTGAAACTGAATGGATTTAAGAGTAGAAATTAGCCATGGAAGGAATGAAGAAAAAACCTAAATGGGAAAAAATATGCAACAAAAATAGTTGTTTTATAATTGAATCGTAGCACCTGAATCGTAATTGAACCAAAATCGTGAGGCACCCAAGATGGCACACCCCTATTTTCCATTCTATTCTATTCTTTTCTGTTCTTTTCTATTCTTATCTCTTCTTTTCTACAGTGAGCAAGATTATTAATAAATGTAAAACATTTAAGATAGTTGCCAGTCTTCGTCAACCCATGTGGAAGCCATTGATTTATCTTAGTCTAATGGGAACATACATCGGTTGTGCCACGTTGTGGCACGTCTTTTAACATTTTCAACGCAGGTCAAACGTGTTACACTGAAGTGCGCTGAATCAAAAAGATAGCTAATTCTGAGTATTTTAGCCAAACAGTTTTGAATTTATCACATTAGGTGGCACAGTCTACCATAAGAAAGATAAATAAATCACTTATTGCACTAAAGTTTATTCAATATACTTTCAAAATACTAACTTAGCATTCCTTATTTTATCCTCAGGTAAAATAGATTCCCGCCTAAATATCCAACTTAGTGAGAGCAACATCATTTTTTGCTATTGTCTGTACAATGACAACACTGAGTCAAATCTGTGGATGTTGTTGAGCCTCATCTATTTTGAACTACAACACCATAGAACAATGGAGCACAAAATTAGAGTAGCTACGGGAGCCAGAATGTAGTCACATTTCTATTTATTTTCCATTCAGCAGCATTGACGCTCTGTAATAGAACAGGCCTGAAAAGGATAACTGGGCTTGGAGTGTCAGCTGGAAACCAGATGTTGCCAGTGTTGGTATGTTATAGAAAATAATAGAGCTGTATTTTTGACATGCCTCTGAACCCACCTGTATGCGGTCTTAAGGGTCTTAGTTAGAATGTTAAAGTTTATGACAGTAAGATTGGAGAAACAAGGATGTCTTGTTTGTAAATGCTGCTAAAAGAAAGACCCTTGTCAACAATTGGTCTATGGCTACACAAAAGAGGTTCACAAAATGGCTCTAAATAAGACCAAAGCAGAGATATTTGGTCATTAGGCACAGCTCCACCTTTGGTGAAAACCAAAAACAACTTCTTGTAAATTATTTTGATTTTCTTGAAGAGTATGTATTGTTCCCTACTTATTAGTTTTGCCCTAATTAAGGCAGTAAAGTATTGCAGTACTGTAATTACCGTAATTATATTTTTAGCTCTTAAGTAAAGAGATTCCAGTGCCTTTTAAAATAATATTGATGCTGTATAGAAAATGGTATCCAGTAGTTTTCTTGGTCTCTGTGTCAAGTTTGAAATGTTGGTATTATGACAACCGTATCAGGGACATGAACACAACAAAACAAACAGTATTTAGATAGAACTTGAACTGAATAGTAAATTTAGTCTCATTCTGTCCTAATTCAAAGGGCCTTACATCTTGCGACAGTAATTCCAAATGTTTTAGCCAACAGCTGGTTTGCCATAAAAGCCAAAGCATCACAAGCCTCAATTATTGCAGTCCCGCTCTGTCATGTTTTGCAGCTTTAATATGCATTTTTACAGTGTGTGCCATGCTGTTTTCTTCAGCTTCAGTCTGAAGGAAAGTTATTATAGTGTATGCTCAAAAGACTGGAGCCATGTAGAGTAATGTAATGCCACCAAGCAATACATGGTAAACAACAATCATACGAAAAAGAATACAAAGCATTTGATTAAGAACGGTGATCCAAATAAAAACAATTTAAGTACATTAAAATATCACATCTAAAGGCAATGCCAATGTTAATCAAATTAGCTATAAAAATCTACTTTTTTAAGAGCCAGGTTAACCCAACTTTTGTGAACATGTTTGCATGGGCGGAAAAATAGTCACATAGCTGCCAAGCAGGCAGTGAAATGAGCAACTAGCCACACAACATGCCAATGCTTCACTCTTTGCCAGCCTTGCAGAAACTGGGAACTGATCCAATCAACAGGGAGTAACGTAACAGATGTGCTGCATAGTGGGTGAGACCTGTCTTTTAAAATTACAGTCAAAGCTCAAATGACTGCCAAATGTATTATTTTCATTACAAATGAGAATAATTACAACTGTTTAAAGTCAATTATGTCAAATTATAACACTGTGTCTGGAAATCACACACTAAAAGGATAAATGGCTAAAAGCGGTATACACTGGTCAACTAAGACAATTATAGCCAGGGTAAGTAGTTTGAATGTCAATTTGTAACATGTAGGGATGGGCATTCGATTAAACTGTCTTCATCGATCATCGGAGAATTAAGGATCGATTTTCGATTAATCATTGATATTTTTATATTAAAATTCAGTGTTCATAGGCTATATTAAAATGCAGGGAGAATAGAAAAATAGCGTGTTTCCTCATTGAGATCTTCATTACAAGTGGGACACCTCTTGTGGCAGTTAAACGGAATTAATTCACGGTAGTTGCACAAAGAAAATATGCGCTATAAGCAGCAAAGCCGACAGCTAAAAGACGGTACTCATTAACACAACTGACGCTCATATTTTTTTTCTTCTCAAAAAAAAAAAAGTCATGTTAAACAATAACTTAATAAAATATATATATATATATACATATATAATACTTATAGGTCTGATAGTTTTGTGTTAGATTTGGCAAAAGAGTCGAGAAAGAGGATGAGAGAGATCAGCGTACCTAACAATGAATTAGGCTCATTAATGGAGTAAAAAAGACCAAAAAAAAGAAACCGTAACTTATATACAACTTTAGCACCAGTCTACTGATTTTTGTTGAGAAAGATGAGCATGTTAACATGTGCTGGGGTCAGACGCGAAAGCAGCCTGGTGGTCAGACTGACGGTCATCAGGCTGCTGTCGCGTCTGACCTGCAGCGCTGAGATCACCTGCTGTGAGGGACAGACGTCGCTGTGACACACATACCTCCATGCTAACTTGGCAAGCCTCTGGAATCTTGTTTAATTCATTTTCCACCAGTCTGTAGTGGTGCAATCCAGGGGTGGCGGAGCCTCCCTCAGAAAGTAATCGGTGAGTAAGTTTCTCTGCTGGTTGTGCATCTCGGCTCCTCCGTGCTAACACCGACTTCATGCTAGGTTGAGACCAAGAGCAGGATGCTCCGCTTCTAACCAGGGTTGGAAGTGCGTTCAAGTACTTCTACACAGCTTCGCGGTGTTGGCAGAGAACCAAGACTTTTTTGTTTGTTTATTTTTTTTAGTCAAATGGTCCCACGCCACACTTTGCTGCGACCTCTTCATGACAATGCTACTTTTGAAATACACAAAAACTCACAAGAAACTGAGTCGGCCTGTGGGTTTTATTTTTTTAGTCATCGCCCTCGTGTGGTGAAGTGTTTAATTACTGCCACATAGCAAAATTAATTGCATTCCTTCAAAACTCACACTACGCAACAGAACATGCGTTAATTGATCGGTAAAAAAAATGTCATCGATTAAATCCTTAATGATCAATTAATCGATCGTCGATTAAGTATGCCCATCCCTAGTAACATATAACATGTATGAATAGAGATGCATCAAGACTAAGTGACAAAAAGTAGATGATTTTTTGCTCGACTGGACCTGATCAGGGATCAACCAACTAAAATACTTTTTCTGATCAGTGAATGCACCTTACTTAAGCGCTGGACATTATGAATATTTGTGACCCTAATATTCTGAGAAAAGGTATTCACCCGCCTACAGGTTTCTCTTTTTGCATTCGGTCACACTTAAGTGGTTCTGATCAAAAATATGTTTTCAAATGATTCTTTCATTAATGAAGGGGGGGGGACTATCCAAATCAACCTGGAAATATGGGAAAGAGGATGCCAGGACCCATTCCCCACCTGCCCAATCCAAAGCCATTTATAAGGCTTTGGGACTCTAGTGAACCACACTGAGAACCATTATCCAGCAGTGACCAGCCAACCAAAATTATTCCAGGAGGTCACAAGGGAACCCAAAAGACCATCTAAAGCACTGCAGGCCTCATTTGGCTCATTAAGGTCACTGATGATTTAACTCATGATTTAACATTGAGAGACTGAGCAAAAACGGCTCCCGTAGGAGAGATTTCGGTCAAAAACCACTGCTGACCGACAGACAAACATGGTGATCGTTGTGTGATGGACGTAGGCTGCTTTGCTACTTTGAGACTTGGACTACCTGTCACAATTAATACGTTTATTAATTCTGCTCTCTGGAAGAAAATCCTACAGGAGATCTTAAGCTTAAGAACACCTGAGCAGCACAAAGCACACCAGGAAGTTCACCTGTGAATGACTCCAAAATAACAAAATTGCATCTTAGGGGTGGCTTAGACAAAGTACAGACGTAAAACCTATTTAGTTGTAGTTGCATGACCTTCAACAGGCCAATCATGCTTGGAAACCTTCCAATGTAGCTGAAGTGAAACAACTTCAAAGAAGAGAGGGCCAAAACTCCTTGCAAGCGATGTAAAAGTCTCACTTCCAGTGGTTTAAAGAATGACAACCAATTATTAGGTTCATGGGGTGATTACTCTCTCATATAGAGATGGGTTGTATCGGACAGCTATGTATTCATTCAGGTTTGTTTGAAACAATTATGTGTGGGGAAAAAGAGCAAAGACAGGTGAAATTTTGAAGGGGAAAATATTTTTGCACACCACCGTATCTCTCAAACCTATGGGTCTGATGATGTTTTGCAAGTTTTGTTAAAATGCCACAAACTCAGAAATAAATTATAAATAATAAGGCAGCTATTTATTGCTGACTAGCCCCTACATTATTTACCCCCATGGAGACCCATCACCTTTGAGCTGAGCAGGACACACACACACACACTCAGAAACCCTCCTCCTCTACATAATGTCTCCAGAGACCTGTGATTTATTTATCTAATTGAAAGGGACGAGATTCCTTTATGTCAGCAATTTAGGATGCAGAAAAAGAAGTCTTTATATTTACCTCTCTGTGTATTTACATTTTACAGTGGGGTAAAAAAATATTTAGTCAGCCACCAATTGTGCAAGTTCTCCCGCTTAAAAAGATGAGAGAGGCCTGTCATTTTCATCACAGGTATACCTCAACTATGAGAGACAAAATCACTGGGGGAAAAATCCAGAAAATCACATGGTCTGATTTTTAAAGAATTTATTTCCAAATTATGGTGGAAAATAAGTATTTGGTCACCTACAAACAAGAAAGATTTCTGGCTCTCATAGAGCTGAAACTTCTTCTGTAAGAGGCTCTTCTGTCCTCCACTCGTTACCTGTATTAATGGCACCTGTTTGAACTTATCAGTTTAAAAGACACCTGTCCACAACCTCAAACAGTCACAATCCAAACTCCACTATGACCAAGACCAAAGAGCTGTCAAAGGACACCAGAAACAAAATTGTAGACCTGAACCAGGCTGGGAAGACTGAATCTGCAATAAGTAAACAGCTTGGTGTGAAGAAATCAACGGTGGGAGCAATTATTAGAAAATGGAAGGCATACAAGACCACTGATAATCTCCCTCTATCTGGGGGTCCACGCTAGATCTCACCCTGTGGAGTCAAAATGATCACAACAACGGTGAGCAAAAACCCTAGAACCACACGGGGGGCCAAAGTGAATGACCTGCAGAGAGCTGGGACCAAAGTAACAAAGGCTACCATCAGTAACACTTACAGAAAACGTTTGACCTCTGTCATTGCCAACAAAGGGTATACAACAAAGTATTGAGATGAACTTTTGTTATTGACCAAATACTTATTTTCCACCATAATTTGGAAATAAATTCTTTAAAAGTCAGACCATGTGATTTTCTGGATTTTTCCCCCTTCATTTTGTCTCTCATAGTTGAGGTGTACCTATGAAGAAAATTACAGACCTCTGTCATCTTTTTAATTGGGAGAACTTGTACAATTGGTGGCTGACTAAATACATTTTACCCCACTGTATCTTGCCTTTAAGCTCCAATTCTGAGGTTAACAGCTTTTAAAAATTGAACTATTTTACTTTCAGTTAATGAACATCTTTCCTACAGAGAGCAAGCTTCGTGTTTTGATTCTGTTACCTTGACAGACCCATTTTTTTCACAGCTTGTTTTTTTTTTCTTTCCTCGCTTCCTTCCCATTCTGCAAGTCCCGTTCCCTCAAGCAGCCATAACTGTCTCTGATAGCTTTTCCTCGTTCATGCTGATTTGGGCCAATAAAGGGGCTTATAAAAAAAAGCATTCCATTTTTAAGAGCTATCACCTCTTCCTTCACCATATATTATTTTTTTTCAATTCTGGTCAAATGTAGTAACCACCTGGCCCCATTCATTAGCACATAACGGAGGACAACCACAAGCCGATAAATCAATATAAACGCACAAGCGTTACAGCACACCAAGAGCCTGTGGATTCTGCTCCAAGTGCAGAAAACGGATGCAGAGCACACAAACACAAATATTCAACAGCAGACATACCGTGAGCACATGTTCCTCTTTGCTCTGCTCATCCATTTAGACCAAAACATCCGCAAAGCAGAAGCAGGAGGGACGCAAACCAGTTCCTTCTCTATGGCGGTTGTGTGTGTTGTATGGGGGACGTCTGTGAGCCGAGCGTGAACAGCGGCGGTGTCACACTTGTCTGTTCTCTCCTCCTCTGCTCATCTCTTTATACAAAGGGAGGACGAGGCGCTTCAGAACACACAGTGCTCCGCTCTACCCCATCAGCCCCGCTCTATGCACAGCAGCCAATCCCCCCATGCCATCATGAATATTTCATTCACCCAGCCAACAGCTTATAAACACATACAGACATGCACGCTATCAGACGGAGGGCACACATTCACACTTGGAGGACATACAAGTCCTTAGCCGCTGAGGTATTCAGGTCATAAACCAAGAGTCGCCCCCCAACAAAGATAAATAGAAACAGGCATACGTGTGGGGTCGGCGTTCCCTGCAGTCTGCAGTGCATTGAAAAAGGGCAGATTGCTGTCCAAATGTCTATGACTTTGACTTATACAATCCCAGTCACAGCATCAAGGTTAGATGTGTCTTTCAACAAGTCCTAATAATTAAATAACCACAGTCTTTCTACTTCCTGAATGCATGAAAAGCTCCCACATGAGGAGGTCAGAAGAGCATATTTCTGAAATATGAGCAGTTTTTAACTACCTAATTTTTTTACTTAAAAAAAAACTATGTTGATCTCTAGCAACAGAAACACTGAACATATGGGCTAAAAAACAGCCACAGTTAATTAGTTAAAAGAATTCTCAATGGTAAATGTGAAACCAGCCTTAAATTGAAATGATCATAATATTATAATTCTAAAATAAACTTAACAGAAAGAATGACATCTAATGGCGAAATCGCTACAGAGTAGATGCATCCTAATTTAAATCTGAATATATTCTCTGAAATACTGCATATGGATTTTATTTGATCTGCCTGGTTTGAAAGATTTTGGTTTAGGAAGTTGAAAGCTTAAAAAAAATCTAATTGTTCATTTACAGTCTAGTTAAAGTAATAGTCTGTGTTTTTGTAATATATTTGGATATATAAGTATCCAATATAAATTTTAATAACACTGAATATTTTAAGTAATATGAATAAACAACTAGAACTTAAAAATTTTCTGTAATAAAAATGCAAATAAATTTGGACACCCCCACATTTATTTCTTCTTAAAATGGCTGAAATCACACAAAGGCGTATCACATCAGCTGTACATGATTAGAACATCATTACTCAGCATTTTAAAGGAGGTTTAGACATTCCGATGCCTGCAGAAAAGTGTAGCAGCTTGTAAATTTCATGAAGGACTTAAAAAGTCCTTAAACGAATTTGAAATCAGCCATTTTATGGTACGGAAAAAAGTGGAGGACATTCAAAACAACTGCTAACATGTCCAGGTCTGGCCATTTCACCAAGTTCACTCTAAAAGCAGACTGAAATATACTAAAAGGTACTAGATGAAGTATCCAAAGCTCTACAAAATCCCCCAAAAGCCTCCTTTGTCCCCCACAGCACAATATAAATCAGGTTTTGATACAGTACGAACTTTGATTAGGCCACTGTGGCACAGTATTATTTCCTATTTTACGCCACTCCGCTGGTTTCTTTCTGTACTTAGGATCATTATGTTGCTGCTGATGACTCAGTTGGACCAAGCTATTTTACAGTTATAGTTTAAAGAAAGTGCCCCTTTAATAAACTCAAGGGTTTTAATGTATGGATGGTCTGGTCTGCCTGTAGCTGTCGGGTAAAACAAACACCCGAGAACTGTTTGATTAGGCGTTCACGCATGACTCGGCTACAGCAAGATGCCGAGTCATTTGGTTGCAATAAAATCCCAAATCATCACACTGTGCTTAAACATCAGGTGTGAGGGGTGTGTCCTGATGTAAAGAATTTGGTTTTCACCAAATGAAGTAAGTGTATTATGAGGGGTAAACATCCCCGACAGTACTTTGATCTCAAAAGTATTATGGTTTGTCTAAATGTGTTTGTGACACACCAATCCACCCTTCCATATTCCCTTCAGAGAGGCTTTATCTGATTCCAAACAAACCGTATTTGTTCAGTGTTTTTCAAAGGGGTGACTCAATGGGAAGAGTGCTTGTCTCTAAGTCGGAAAGTTCTCTGTGGGCTGTACTGTTTTTGACCTTAGGGTGCCTTGGGACTTTCACTCCAGGGGGATTGGCAAATCTCTTTAACATTATTAACTTGTGGATAATATTTCTCCCTATAGAAGGATGCACCCTAGATTGTTAACAAAAACAGGTTTCTACCCTTTCCAGATTGAGACAGACTTAAATTTGTTTCTCAGATATCCTGCTTTTCTGGCTGTGCGTTAACAAAATGTCTGCTTTTAGAAGGATGCTCACAATTGCAGATGATCATATAATCAAGTGCTAATTATCCGTACTGCTGCTAGTCACCCACTAAAAGAGGAAGATTTTTCTGCTAATTAACAACATTTTTGTTGAATAAGTGAACCATAAATGAAAAGTGTAAATATATCATACTTTTGCAGACTCTATTTTCCAAAAGTCTTAGTCCCTTACATTCATTTGAAGGAAGGAAGGAAGGAGAGAAATAAGGAAACAAGGGAGGATATTTTGCAAAACATCTACTCTACCTACTGAGCCACAGTCGCCCCATAATAACGCGTAATGATCCAATGTGTGATGGCTGAATAATTTAACTGACATTTTCAAAAAGACAAAACTTTAGAGATAATTATTGGATTATTATTATTTCCGGTAAAAGGCAGATGTATGGCATCCATGATCTACGGATCTAGACGTATTATATTTAATAACACTGCCACTAATTATGTGGAATGAACCTGTGTAGTGGTCTTAGTCCTCCTGCTAAACTCATACAATGATATTACACAAAGGAAAAATTCCCACAGACTAATTGGTACACAGCACATACAGCCTCTTTGTACTGTACAGTCTACATGATTTGGGTGTACGTACTTTTAGAGACATGAGTGTGATTAAACCAGTTACAACTACTATAAGTCAAGTAATTATAACCCAAGTTTTAATGATACAATGACTGAGCAATAAAAAGTGTAATTGGGGTCGGTGTGTGTGAGTGCATTTTCAGTACAAGTTAAGCTGCTGTCATTCCACAAGAGGTGCGCATCTAGCTGTATAGATTAATACAGTGTTGCCTCTGCACCTGGTGGTCATTAAGTCCACCACCAACTCCTCTGTATACTAAAGTATTCTAGATTGAAACATAAGACCATCTGTGTGACAGCTGAAGCTTGGCCTGAATTGGGTCACGTAACAGGAGCAAATCAGGATGTCTGAAAAAAGAAAAGAATCAAGGATCTGTGACGAACTAAACAAAGTCCAGACGTCATTCTCCAGCCTGGACTTTGAGAAAGCTGCGTATAAACAACTACGCACAACTCAAAATAAGCTGGTGGAGGCTAATATATATATATACATATATTTGTTTTAAAGCAAGAGGGTCAAAATTGATTGCCAGCGCTCCGGAGGTCAGATATGATAACACAGAGGATAATATGTTGAATCTTTGCTGATAAAAGATATTGAATTATGGAGCAAACGTTATGCTTCACCAGTTGTTTTTGAATGAGTAATGACACAATCTATGATGTCATTTTTGGTTATCTGAGTGGGAATTTACATACATACATACATACATACATACATACACACATACATACATACACGCATACACGCATACACACACACATACACACATACACACATACACACATACATACACACATACATACATACATACATACATACATACATACATACATACATACATACATACATACATACATACATACATACATAACATACACACACACATACATACATACATACATACATACACACATTCACACATACATACATACATACATACATACATACATACATACATACATACATACATACATACATACATACATACATACATACACACATTCACACAGGAGAAACTAAATCCAATGTCCTGAATAACATTTCAGCAAAAATGTATTTCTTTATTTCACAGAACTCGTCTGCACAGTAAAACAAGTTCTAGAGTACGTGATGTGTGCACTAGACCTCATAGACACAATCTGATTATAAAAATTTTTTCGCCTGGGCTCTTGTGACCTTTGCACTTGCAAAGATGCACACAAAGCTTTAAAAAAAATGAAACATATGAAACCTGGAAAAAACCTGGGGAATTTTTCAAAAGGCTATACACTTTACAAATTGTCCTTTGTAGTATATACATTTAAATAAGTATATCACGATTTTTAAAAACATTTAAAAACACTCCTAAAGAAAATAATTTGACGAAAAGGCCTTGAAAACAATATAGTAACATGTTGTCTTAAAAGAAGGAAACAATTAAGCGCAAGACTAATATAAATGATTGCATAATTGTGAAGTGGAAGGAAAAAGACATGTACATGTTTGTTTTTTCCCCAAATAAACATCTGAAAAGTGCGGCATGCATATGTAATCAGACGTCTTCCCTCTGATATCCCTAGATAAAGAGCCACCAATTGCCTTCAGATAACACCTAATTGGTAAACACACTCCATCTGCGTGTATTTTACTCTCATTATAAACCTAGCTGTTCTGTGAGGTTTGTTAGAGAACACTAGTGAACAAACAGCGTCATGAAGACCAAGAAACACACCAGATGGAGCGGGGATAAAGTTGTGGCGAAGTTTAAAGCAGGGTTTCGTTATAAAACAATATCCCAAGGTGTAAACATCCCCCAGAGAACTGTTCAATTCGTCATCTGAACATTTAAAATGTATTGCACGACTACTAACCTATGAAGCCACAAGCATCTACCTAAACAGCCAGGTGGTGCAACGGAAACAATAAACAAAGAAGCAGCCATGAGGCACATGGTAACTCTAGAGGAGCTACAGAGACTCACAGCTCAGTGAATGGGTCAACAAGACAATTTTTTGTTGGGCACTTCACAAATCTGGTTGCTCTTTATGGATGAGTGGGTAAAAGAAGGCAATTGTTGGAGAAAAGCAACAAGAAGTCCGGTCTGCAGCTTGTTACAAGCCATAGGGGACATAGCAAACATGTGAAAGAAGGTGCCCTGATCAGACCACAATAAGCGCGTTTCCACTATCGGAAGGTAATTTGACCGGACTTCCATCTATCAGCCGTCGTGTCTCCATACAAAATTAGCCCTTTAAGGAATTAGCTAAGATGTCAGCATATAACAACCGTTTCGACAGTGAGTGGCGTCAATGATCAGCGCCAAAAGGAAGAAATTACAAGAGATCAACCTGGAAGAAGCAGGGAGGATCAGCGCGTTTCTGTTTAATAAACTGCTTTGCTAGCAACTCTTCCTACTTTACAAACCCGCTTGTTTGGCAACGTCTGTTCATTTTGCTCTGAAATAAAACTAGTCAGCGCAACGTAACCAGAGCTCCTGCCAAGCGAATCTACCAGGACATTTCCGAGAACCTACCCCAAAACTGGTACTCAGTTTGTTTCTTAAATGGCCCCGAAAACGTCCCTGTTGGCCCGGTGAAGTGGAGACACCCGCACACCCCGAAGTTCCGGTAAAATTATCGAAATTATAGTTTCGATAGTGGAAACACGTCTAATGTATTTTTCTAGAATACATGTGAAACACAGTGTGGCAGAAACCCCCCCCCCTACATATGACTCTGAACACAACACCCCCCCCCCCCCCTCTTTAGCAAGGGAGACTGAGCATTATGTTTGATTTATTCATCGTTTAAGTTGAAACCTAATTTAATTGCAGGGATATGCACATCATCATTAGTCTTTCCAGACCTTTGGTTTATCAAAACATTTTATTTGGACCTTTGAACATAAATTTGAGAACCCCTGATTTAGAAATCTGTAATCTTATCTCCTGTTTACAATGCTTGTATAGCTTCAGACCAGTTTGGGCAAAACTGAAAGGCACTTAGCTTTTAGAAATCTCATCAGAGCGTTTTACTTTTGTAGCACATTTCTCAGGCCAAGGGCAGCAAAATCCCATTTTCAAAGACCCCTCTTTATCGCATCAGAACAAAAGCCCTGGTCAGGAAGAAAACCATAAAATAACAACGTCTCCCTGTCTGAAACCACACTCATGTTTTTTTCAAACATGCATAAACAATCTGAATGCTCCATTGAAAGACAAACAATTGTGAGTTATTGGGGATATGAGTGAAAGTCCTGGGAGTTGATGAATTACTGCCTGTGTGTGTGTGTGGGGGGGGGGGGGGGGGTAAGAAGTGCACTGCAATAAGGCAACCCCACGACTTTCTGGGAATTCATGCATGTGAGCAAACACATGCAGAAGAGTAGTGGGCTACTTTACACCACCACTGATGTCACACACAGCCACTGGGCTCTTTAAACTTAGCTCTGCAGCAAGCTTCTTCTTCTTTTTCTGGTCTTAACACTGCACGGTGCGACGCTTATAACCCTATCTGTCACACTGACGTCCAGCAGAGCAGACAGGATGTGGGTATCTATTCCCACACATACCGAGAGACCTTACTGTAACGCATGTGAAAAAGGGTCATGCCTTTTCCGTTTTGTTTCTTTTCACCACTATACGTAGCCTTATCCTTCACAGTGAAATTACCAGCGGGGGGTAATCTAAAAGAAGGTGGGTGAAAATGGGTCTCGGCATCCTTTCCCTTCCACAGACTCGCTCAGCCGCAAAGCTTAATGGGACAGACGAAGTAAAGTAACGTGGCGTGTGAGCGGAAAATGCTTAAAGCGGTTAACAGCTAATCGGTCATTTACTAACAGACTTACAGAGGCAACGCAGCCGTAGCAGACTACTAATGTTTTCACATTCTAATGGTGTTTAAAGCACAGCTAATGATCAGACCTACAAGGAGCGAATGTTTTAGGTTAACTATTTATTACAGGATAGGGACGTTTTTTAACGTATCATAACGAACAAGACTTCCAGTTTAGCAACAACCCTCTGGGGGGGAAAAGAGAGATAAAAGCGCAAAGGGGCGCATATTTCCTATATTTTTTCAAATTTAGCTTTTAAAGAAAGCTAATTAACCTTACCATCTGCAAGGAGAGTAAAAGGGAAAGCCGGCCAACAACAGAAGTCACCGGGTGATTATCAAGCATCCCTTTGACTTGTGCTGTTGCTTGGCAAAAACACAGACAAAGAGCCGGACACGTACGATAATAAGCGTACATTCAAACGACTTATTCAGGGTACTCACCCTGCTAAGGAGGGGGTTCATTTGTTCTCTGGACTCGTCCATGGCTCCTACCGGTCAGTTTATCAGCACAACATCTGTCTTCAGACACCGGTTGAAGTGCAGAAAAAAGGCCGGGTGACACTTCGAAGAGGGTTGGCTTCGCATTCTGCAAACGACAGAAACACGCCTCAAAAATGGCTGACAGTGAGCTAAGCCAGTTGGCGTTCAGAACCCCGTTCTGTCGACCAATCAGTTTCAAGAACGTAACAGTGAGGCGGGATATATTTTTCTTCTGCATGGTAGAAGTACCAAGCGGGAATTTTGTATGTGTGCGTGCGCGTGTCTGTGTGTGTGAGTTCGGTGTGTGTGTGTATTGGAGTGATTTTTTTCCTCCTGTTAAAAACCTTGCTTTGCTTAGAGACGATTGTTAAAACAACAACACACAATTCAAATTGCAAGCACATTCAGGTCCTTCTCAAAAAAATTGCATATTGTGATAAAGTTCATTCTTTTCCATAATGTAATGATAAAAATTAAACTTTCATATATTTTAGATTCATTGCACACCAACTGAAATATTTCAGGTCTTTTATTGTTTTAAAACTGATGATTTTGGCATACAGCTCATGAAAACCCAAAATTCCTATCTAAAAAAATTAGCATATTTCATCTGACCAATAAAAGAAAAGTGTTTTTTTAATAAAAAAGTCAACCTTCAAATAATTATGTTCAGTTATGCACTCAATACTTGGTCGGGAATCCTTTTGCAGAAATGACTGCTTCAATGCGGCGTGGCATGGAGGCAATCAGCCTGTGGCACTGCTGAGGTGTTATGGAGGCCCAAGATGCTTCGATAGCGGCCTGAAGCTCATCCAGAGTGTTGGGTCTTGCGTCTATCAACTTCCTCTTCACAATATCCCACAGATTCTCTATGGGGTTCAGGTCAGGAGAGTTGGCAGGCCAATTGAGCACAGTAATACCATGGTCAGTAAACCATTTACCAGTGGTTTTGGTACTGTGAGCAGGGGCCAGGTCGTGCTGAAAAACGAAATCTTCATCTCCATAAACCTTTTGCAGCAGATGGAAGCATGAAGTGCTCCAAAATCTCCTGATAGCTAGCTGCATTGACCCTGCCCTTGATAAAACACAGTGGACCAACACCAGCAGCTGACATGGCACCCCAGACCATCACTGACTGTGGGTACTTGACACTGGACTTCAGGCATTTTGGCATTTCCTTCTCCCCAGTCTTCCTCCAGACTCTGGCACCTTGATTTCCGAATGACATGCAAAATTTGCTTTCATCCGAAAAAAGTACTTTGGACCACTGAGCAACAGTCCAGTGCTGCTTCTCTGTAGCCCAGGTCAGGCGCTTCTGCCGCTGTTTCTGGTTCAAAAGTGGCTTGACCTGGAGAATGCGGCACCTGTAGCCCATTTCCTGCACACGCCTGTGCACGGTGGCTCTGGATGTTTCTACTCCAGACTCAGTCCACTGCTTCCGCAGGTCCCCCAAGGTCTGGAATCGGTCCTTCTCCACAATCTTCCTCAGGGTCCGGTCACCTCTTCTCGTTGTGCAGTGTTTTCTGCCACACTTTTTCCTTCCCACAGACTTCCCACTGAGGTGCCTTGATACAGCACTCTGGGAACAGCCTATTCGTTCAGTAATTTCTTTCTGTGTCTTACCCTCTTGGTTGAGGGTGTCAATGATGGCCTTCTTGGCAGCAGTCAGTCTTACCCATGATTGCGGTTTTGAGTGAACCAGGCTGGGAGTTTTTAAAAGCCTCAGGAATCTTTTGCAGGTGTTTAGAGTTAATTAGTTGATTCAGATGATTAGGTTAATAGCTCGTTTAGAGAACCATTACATGATATGCTAATTTTTTGAAATAGGAATTTTGGGTTTTCATGAGCTGAATGCCAAAATCATCAGTTTTGAAACAATAAAAGACCTGAAATATTTCAGTTGGTGTGCAATGAATCTAAAATATATGAAAGTTTAATTTTTATCATTACATTATGGAAAAGAATTAACTTTATCACAATATGCACATTTTTTGAGAAGGACCTGTAGTTAGATTCAATTGAGCTAAGTTAATTATTATAGAGCAGTTCACAAAGAATCATCTCGAGGCTCTTTATAAAACAAATAAGTCTGTTATGATCCAGTTACAGGTGCATCTCACTAAATTAGTGTATAATCGGGAGTATTTAATTCAAAAAGTAAAACTCACATAAAACGATACATCAATTCTTTACACCCAGTAACATGTTTTAGGGTGGATTTTTTTCGTTAATTCTGATTATGCTTAAATATAATATAAACCTGATTACATCAGGCCAATAATTTAAATAAATGTTTTTTATTTCACAAATATGTGATCACATAATTATGGCAACGACTGCTGATTCAACAATTCTCCAGCACACAGTTACTGACAACCTCCAAAAGAAGGATAAGCCACAAAATGTCATTGTTAAAGAAGCTAATTGTTCAGTACCGCATCCAAGCATATAAATTAAAAGTTGAGTGGAAGGAAAAATTGTTGTAGAATACGGTGAACAAGCAGTAGGGGCATAACCATAGAGGGTTGTGGAGAGGATTGTGAAGCAAAGCCCATTTATTTTGGGAGAGGTTAACAAGGCAAGGATTGCAACTGGAGTCGGTGCTTCCGTGCTCATTCATTGCATACAATTGGACATTTATAAATTGTTAATAGACCATTGATTGCTTTGCATCCATAGTTTCTGGTTGATTTCTTCATGTGGGTCAGGAATTTAAACATGGACATAACTCCAAGAGTCACTAGACACAGACATTTTTACAACAAAGGCTTTAATTGCTGCATTCCTTGTGTTAAGCCACTCATGAAAATATAGACATCAGAAGCATCTTACTTGAGCTAAGGGGAAAAACCAAAGGACTGCTGCTCAGTGGTCCAAGGTGATCTTATAAGATTGAAGTAAATGTATTTTATTTTGAAATAAATATCCCAGAGTGCGGGGGAAGGGTAGGGAGGCAGTCAATCAAAGCTGTTTGAGGTCTACTGTGAAGTTTCCACAGTTTTTGGTCATATGATGAGGTTTTTCCTCTGTTGGAGTTGGTTCACTGTGTTTAATCAAGTTCAAACTCAGAGCAGCCCTTTACCAAGACATTTTAGAGCATGCCATCTTTCCCTCCAGTGGCGTCGACAGACAATTTTGCCAGGGCTTCAGCCCCGAATGTTTTCAGTCTAGCCCTGGATGTTTTAAGTCTGTTGTTTCACTCACCAGCCACAGGCTCACAGCTCCCTCAATCACACACAATGGGCCAGGTGTGCTCTATGCCGCTGACTTGACTTGGTGTCAGGGTACAGTCAAGTATGGTAAGCCATCAGTATCAAAAACAAGACGTGTATTAACGCCTTATTAAGGTATTAACGTCCAACGCTTTTGTTAACACCTTGCCATAGTCAGTATTGCGCTACCGTGGGCACACGGCCCTTCCCCTCTCCTAACGAGGCAGCTCTGTAAAAAACGCATGCGCAGAAAACTGCATAGTGCCAAACGAGAAGAAATATGATTAGCAACATTTCTAAGACCAACAGAAATCAATGGTTCATAAAAAGAATTACGAAAAAAACAGTTGCAACTCCTTAGCTTTTTCTAGAGAGGGGCCAAGGGCAAGAATGTATCTTTGTAAAGTGAAGTGATTCACAAAGTACCCACCCAGAAAATGTTAAAGTTGTCTGTAAAAGCAATGTTGTGCATCACGAATCTGGCAGAGGAAAGCCAGGTGTTCAGAGACAAAAGTCTGCTAAAACGGCCAATTCCTCTGTGGGAGTGGGGCTACAGATAAAAACAGACACGTGAGTTTTTTAAAAATTTAAAAAGGAGGATAAAAATCACCCTTGGATAAAAAGCTCAGACTGCTGCTTATGAATGTTGTTGGTGCCAGCGTGAATTACAAGTTTACTCACATGTGTGGAGTTGAATTAGGTCCAGGATATTTTCTGTGATGTCCATCACAATGGCTCCAGGGAAAGACAGAGTGAGGACTCCTCTTGTCCTCATGTTCCTTACTATGGAGTTGCTGATGATGAGCGTGGTGGGGGACGGGTCTGCAAGCTGTGGACTCATGTTCATTCACTGTCTCAGACTTGCTGTATGCCAGGTTGGGAAGCATCCCCAGGACTTCAGCGATGTGTGCTTAGCGCCGTGGGGTCGTTCCGGCTCGTTCCAGCTGGGATCCAGGGCTTTCAGAGGAGGAAAGTCCTGAACCAGGGCACTGTATTTGTTCATTAATAGCAGGCAGGTGGAAGGAGAGCGGTGGCAACTGCAACCCCACAGCGGCCAGACCCAACCTTGGACCAGGCACCCAGCAGGATCGGAGTGGAATTGATCAGGGCTTTTGGCTTTGCCCCGTGCTGAAACCAGCGGTCTTCCTTTGCAGCAGGAGTCACACTGGCGTTTGGCATCCTGAGTCCGCTTTCAGACCCAGCAGTGGACCCACTCTCCACAGCTTCACCGGGCTGGTAGAGGATTGTGTCAGCAAGCTGAGCACTATTGGCGGCAACAGTGAAAGTCCGGCACCAGGATAATGTCCACGTCGTGCTCATGCTCTTACATTTGGTGTACAGTTGTAATCCTCTGCTCCAACTCGACAACAGTCTGACTTAACTTAACACAGCTATCACACTCAGGGCTGCAGGCAAGTGAAGGCATGGTGTGGGGAGAGAAGTAGTCCACACACTGCTTACGGATTAAAACACCCTCGATAAAAGCATCTGATGATTAAAAAAGTCCACAGAGTGATGTTAAAAGGCAAGGTGTAACGATGTTTTCCAGTCTTTTATCGGAAAACGATTTAAAACCAGATAAACCCGTATTTGTTAGGTAGCTGGTCTTGGCGCGTCTCACAGACACTGACACATGCACACATGATAGTAAATGCACGGTGTTTGTGAGCAATCTAATTCTAAGTAAAAAAATTGTGGGGAGTTCACTGTTGGAAGGAGAGAGATGGAAAAAGCAAAGACAAATGGAAAAAAGAAAGAGACATTCATGTAAAGAAGAGAAAAGGGAGACCAACAGAAGCAAGGGAAGAAAGATTAATGAAACTAAATTATTAAATTAAATTAAAATTAAATTTGCTGTTTTCAGATGTAAATGGATTTAACCTAATACTTAATAATACTTATTACTTAAGATGTAGTTTTCCAAAACACAAAACAGTGAACATTAAACACTAATTGAACATTATATATAAAATTATACGCCATTGTATATTAGATGACACATTACACTGTTTTGACACGCATGCATTTAAAATACATTATAATTTAGGCACCTAACTACATAAGATATAGCCTATAATCTAATGAAACACTTTCTTTCCCTTTTTATCACATCTTGTCTGGCCAAGCCCAGGTACTCCTTAAAGGCTGGAGACGCCCCTGCTTCCCTCTGCTGACAAGCTTTACGGAGATGGTGATTTCATTTTTCAGCAGCACTTGGCACCTGCCCACATTGCCAAATATACCAATACGTGCTTTGATGTACAATGTATCACTCAAGCACATCCTCCTGTCATAAACCTCAGAGAATATGTGTATTGTTAGCAGGAATATAAGACACATCAGAGCTGACACTGCAGCAAAAAAGCAACCAGGGCATCTGGAAAGCCACGGGCTGATCACCTTTCTAAAGAAAGTTCTTCCTGTTATTGGTTCTGATCTTGTTCAAATAGTGAACTCATCACTGCTATCAGGTGTCTTCCCTCAGGCTTTAAAAACAGCAGTTATTAAACCACTGCTAAAGAAGAAAAATCTGGACAACACGTTAATGCAGAACTACAGGCCAATCTCTAATCTCCCATTCATCAGTAAGATTATTGAAAAATCTGTGTTTCAGCAGTTAAATGGCTTCATAACAATGACAAACCGTTTTGATGCTTTTCAGTCTGGTTTCCGCGCTCACCACAGCACCGAGACTGTCCTCGTCAAAGTATTTAATGACATCCGCATAAATACAGACTGTGGAAGAACCACAGTGCTGGTTCTGTTGGACCTCAGTGCAGCATTTGACACTGTTGATCATGATATTTTATTGGAACTACTGGAGAGCTGGGTCGGACTCTCTGGTACAGTACTTGGCTGGTCCGAGTCTTACCTAAAGAACAGGGACTTCTATGTTTCAATAGGAAACTTTTCATCAGAACGAACAGAAATCACATGTGGGGTGCCCCAGGGCTCCATCCTGGGGCCCCTCTTATTTAATATCTACATGCTCCCACTAGGCAAGATTATAGCGACCAATAACATTAGCTACCATAACTACGCGGATGACACTCAGCTCTACATTACAATGTCACCAGGTGACTCTGAACCCATTCAAACCCTAAATCAATGCATTGACCAAATAAATGGATGGATGTGCCATAACTTTCTCCAGCTGAATAGAAACAAAACTGAAGTGATTATTTTTGGACCCAAGGAGGAACGATCAAGAGTCAGCACACAGCTTCAATTAATACAGCTAGAAACTACTGATCAGGTTCGTTACACTTACACTGGCTCCCTGTAGCTCAGAGAATAGACTTTAAAATACTTTTACTAGTTTATAAATCATTACATGGCTTAGCACCAAAATATGTTGAAGACCTGTTGTCATGGTACCAACCACCAAGACCACTCAGGTCCTCCAACTCTAGCCTACTAAACATCCCTAGACTCAGAACTAAACATGGAGAAGCAGCTTTCAGTTTCTATGCTCCCCTTATCTGGAACGGACTTCCTGACGAGTGTAGAGCTGCTGAAACTCTGAACTGCTTTAAATCGAGACTAAAAACCAATCTGTTTAGAATTGCCTTTGAGTAAATGCTTGATGTTATATGTATGAAATGTGTTCATGCTCTCTTGCTTTTTTTATTTTTCTCTTGCTTTATTGTGTATCATGTGTAATGTGTGTTTCTTTTATGTGTTTCTTTTAAATCACCAAATCATGTAAAGCACCTTGAATTGCCCTGCTGTTGAAAGTGTGCTATACAAATAAAATTGCCTTGCCTCCATGCCATGCTGAGTTTATGGAGTTATTCATTCGAAAGTAGCTCTGAACAAGTATTGAGTGCATACAGTATGGACACCCTTTTAATAAAGATGACATTTCTGTATTAAAAGTCCCTTTTTAAATGACTTATATATTAGAAAAATTTATTTTTGATTTTTTGTTAAAGTAAAAAAAAAGATGTTAATGCTAAATTAAACATATTACTCTGTTTGTATTAATTCTGTATAAGAGATTCACCACAAAACAACATCTCTCAGATACAAAATGCACATTCAAAGAAACATAACAAAGCATTGATCCAGTCTACTCAACATCCCTAGAATCAGAACCAAACATGGAGAAGCAGCTTTCAGTTTCTATGCTCCTCTAATCTGGAACAAACTTCTAGAAAACTCCAAAACTGCTGAAACACTGAGTTCTTTTAAATCACAACTAAAAACGTATCTGTTTAGAGTTGCCTTTGAGTAATGCTTTGTTGTATCATGTTTTGTGTATTCTTCTTGTTTTACTGCTGTTTTTAGTTTAAAGCTTTGTCTGTGTTTTACTGCTATTTTTATTTGACCACTTAATCATGTAAAGTACCTTGAATTACCTTGTTGTTGAAAGTGTGCTATACAAATAAAATTGCCTTGCCTTGTCTAGAAAGTCAATGAAAATTCTAAGATTAAAACTAAAAAAGACCAATCATTAGCAAGATCATCGATCAAAACATTTAGGTTCAAATAGTTGTGCATTTGATGTAAACCATGTTTAAAAGTTATTTAAGATCACCACCTGAGATTAGTTCAATTTTGGAGCTGACTCATGGAGTCAGTCATGCTTCCTTTTTCCAATAACTCAATAAGAGCTCTTGACGCAGTGGTAACAATGGGTTATGTGAAGTAATGTTTAACTTCCTATGGGGGATGTAGAAAGCTGGATATGATCATTCTGTTCTAGAGCACAGCATACAGTAATAAGTTAAGAGTTTGTAAGAAAAATCAATTTTAGACTAGACCAAATGCAGTAAAGAGGCCTCTCTCAGAAATCACATCTTTGTAGTCAAGCAATGACATGACAGTAGCAGAAATTAGCCCTTTCTTGACTTAAAAAGCAAGAAAAGACTTGATTATGTACAGAAGAAACAGAATTTAGGTTAGTTGTCCAGCACACAGTCATTACCACCCTCCACAAGCAGGATTATCTGCAAAAGTCCTTTAAAAGGAGCTAGCTGTTCAGAGTTCTGTATCCAAAAGTATTAATAGAGAGTTGATCGGAAGGAAAGTCTGGCAGAAAAAGGTGAGTAAGTAACCAGGATAGGCACAGATATGAGGGGATTGTGAAGCTAAGTCCTTTCAGAGTTTAGAGGAGATTTGATGGAAAGGCATGGACATCAGCTGAAGTATGTGCTTCAATAGCCATATGAAAGTAAAATGGGCTTCCTAAAAACCTAAATCATAGAAGTAGCAGAAATTTGTAATTTAATTCTCAAGAGCAAACAAAAGGTGCATAACTGGAGTGCATGTGATGTATTGCTTAGAAAAAAAGGCAGTCCCAGGTCTAAACAGAGTTCTGTAATAGTTGTGTTCCAAGTTTTTTTCTGAACAAGTCTGCAGCCCTTTGGTTTGAAATATCTGTTACTTGTATACATTATGCTTAATACCTTGCAATTTGTCAAGCTTGTTAAGTTCTTTCTTCCTAAAACTTTGATTCTTCTTTACTGACTTATTCTCCACAACACCTCAGTGTTTCAACACAGTCTGGAAAAAATGTGACATTTGTTTTACGTATTCCAAGAAAAAAAAAAAGAAAACAAATGAAAACAAACAAAAATAATTATATTTCTATGTTTTATTACCTGTTTGTTCCGCTTTCTGAAAATATCCAAAAGTTCATTGATCTATTATTTCCCTGTCAAGTATCCGTCCATCTATCCATCCAATTGCTCATTCTCCTATATTGTCTGTTTTTGCAGGTTCCATATTTAAAGCCTGAATACTCTGGAAGCCTCTGGCATAAATTATTGCAAGCTTTTGTTTACATGCTTTAAAAAGTGCAATAAAAAAAGACGGAGAACTATAAATGTAAGTCTGGAAAAGTGTGAAATTTCAAAGCAGAAAATGCTTGGGAACCCAGTATGTTGTTGAAATTGGATCTGGAAGTCTTCCAACATCTTTGCGAGCTTCTCTCTCTTTAACTCAACTTCCAATCTATACCTTGTACAAAAATTTCAGTATCAGCCTCTTTCTTTATCTGCCGCGTGTTTACAGACAGACAGGCACTTTGGCACAGTGATAGTGGCAGCAGCTGCTATACTTAGAGCAGAAGCTCAGCAGTTGAAATCCTGGTCGGGGCAAAACTCCAGCTACATTGTACTTTACTAAAATGGGAGACCTACCACTAGAGCCATTCAAGCTCAGACATCTCTTGGATTAAGGACGTCTGTATTAGATTGTAGGGCCAACCAAGATATGAGGGTGACTGTAGCTGAAGGCACAAAGCATTTTTTATTTATTTCTGGCTAAATTAAGACAAACATAATTTAAAGCACACTTCCTGGACAAACACACCACCCAGATTTGTATAGGTAAATAAACAAACCCTCCATTCAAAAATGTTTTGGAGATGTTTAAGACAGGAACCAGTTCTTTCACATAAACCGACTATTAATGTAACTTCCAATTCCTAAAAGCATTTAGAACCAGAACAATCCAATTCTGTTTACATGTTTGTGTATGAAATCATAATTACAGTTAATGCAAGCTTTATTCAAAAGCTATAAAGGTGATCTGATCAAGTATCTCGGAGTGTTTGATGTTAAGCTGTTAAAATGAACAAAAACAAAGCGTACCTTTCTTTAACCCATAATTTTCCTGCATAATCAAGCTTGAGTGATATTCAGTCTGAACTGGAAATTACTAAAATGCTTTTTGTTTGTAATTCAAAATAAAAACGTGCAGACCTTCTAAAATCTATGTAGTTGTTGCTCTTTTACCTTAGACCCAGTTAGGGTAGTTGTAAACCTGCTTTCATCATAGTCACATGATCACTTTAAGCTTTTAAACCAATTTTACCTGCACCTGTGATCTGGTCTCAGCATGCTAACATATTCCTGACTAAATCCTCTTTGCTCAACTAGAAGTCTTAGTATTAGGGAATATTTATGAAACTACAAGAATTGCATTACTATCTACTATTATTATATATGTATTTATCAACATAAAACTAATTTGTTGCATTGTTTACCAACATATGTCCTTGGAAAGGTGCAAATTAACAAAGAAAACCCATCAGATGGTTGAATGGTTGCACAGTTCCTATTCTTATTTTAAACACTGAATGACTTTATTTTTGGAAACCAGCACAACCTTTACATTACTCTTACTTTCTTAGAAAGGCTTGAACATGTTTCAGGGATCAAAGGAACAGCACTAGACTGGTTTAGATCTTATTTGTCCGGCAGATTCCAGTTTGTTCCTCTAAATGATAAATCTTCTTCACACTCTAGGGTTACTTGTGGCGTACAAAGGGTTTGGTGCTTGGACCAATTCTTTTTACCATATATATGCTTCCAATTGGTAAAATCATGAGACAGCATGGGATAAATTTCCACAATTTCGACGATATGTCCATAAATCCTGATTAAACGAATCAGTTAGGTAGATTACAGGCATGTCTTGAATACATAAAAAGATGGAGGAGTCTAAACTTCCTGCTTTTGAAATTAGAATAATCCTGTCCAGGAGTGATGCTGAAAAATGAGTCCATGCATTTGTTACTTCAAGGCTGGACTACTGTGATTCATTACTATCAGGAAGTACACAAAATGCCTTCAGTTGATCCAAAATGCTGCAGCAAGGGTTCTGCTGAATACTAAAAAGAGAGATCACATTTCTCCTGTTTTAGCCTCTCTTCATTCCCTTCATAAATTCAGAATAAAATTTAAGATCCTCGTTCTTACATATAAAGCCCTTAATAATCAAGCTCCATTATACATCAGTGATCTGATTGTTCTATAAGTTCCTAACAGTGCACTTAGCCCTCAGACTGCAGGTTTACTGCTGGTTCCTAGGATTTCTAAAAGTAGAATGGGAGGCAGATCTTTTAGTTATCAGGCTCCTCTCCTGTGAAACCAGCTCCCAGTTTTAGTCCGTGAGGCAGAAACCCTGTCTACTTTTAAGACTGGACTTAAAAGTTTCATTTTTGATTAAGCTTATAGTTAGAGGGGCTTAGGTTATCCTGAGCTATCTCTGTAGCCATAAGACTGTTCAACAGCGACAATCAACATGTTTCTTAAATTATTATTCTTTTAAAAAAAATCTAATATATATCTAAATATGTGAGCACTGGACAAAATCAATATCCCCTCTTAGGGATAAAAAAGTATCTATCTAATCTAATGTAATCTATCTAGTTATGCTGGTACTGATGGAGGACAGACTCACCACTTTTCTTCACTTCACTACTTTTCTCTTCTACTACTCTCCAGTTGCATTATTTGCTGTTATTTTGACTGTTAACTTTGTTTTCTCTCAGTGTTTTTCTCTTTATAGAAGCTACACCTGGTCTGGTATCTTGCTTACCTGTGATGCCTCATCGGAGGGGGCATCAGCTGGGATGATGCTCTCAGTAGCTGAATGTCCTCTGGGACCTGTTATCAACTTTTAATTTTCTTTAACATAGAAAGTACTCTTACATCAGTTCTTCTGTTTTTTTTGTGTCTCTGCTCTGTCTTCTCGAACCCCCAGACAGTCGTGACAGATGGCCACTAGTACTGAACCAGGTTCTGCTGGAGGTTTTTCCCTGTTAAAGGGTTTCCTCTCCACTGTCGCGATATGCTTGTGCAGTATGAGGGATTGCTGTGAAGCCAACGACACAACGCAGGTGACCGTCTACTGTTCCGTTTGTTGAGGAGTGAATGCTGCAAGTCAATGCATTGACACAATCTGCCAGGATTCCTTTAAAAGAAACTTTTAAACTGATTGAAATGTATTCACAATTGAATTGAGATGACTTTTCTTGTGCAGTGCCCTGAGATGACATCTGTTATGAGTTGGAGCTATATAAACAAACAGAATTGAATTACTTTAGATTTTAGCCAAAGTGTAAAAAAGAAATATGTAGACATTTTACATTGGGTGTTATCCTTGACTCGAATTTGTAAAACTAATGTCAGAAAGATGGAATTACATTAAAATTCAAACTTTCAAACTTTATATACAGAACAAATTATCTCACTGTAGACAGAACAAGGCTAGGTTTTAATGCAATGATTAAATGTGAGCATCACTTTGGATCAAAAAAAAGAAGAACTTAGTAAATACTATAGTTTAACTTCATATTTCAAGATTTAATGAATTGTTCAGTAGTTTAACTCCTCCCTCTTGAATTGAACAATAATTTTACATTGTGCTCCGAAGAAACAACACTAACAACGTATTAAATTTAAAATAAAATTATTGGATTACTTCACAGCAAATTCCCACTAATCTACAGCGGGGCAAAAAAGTATTTGTCAGCCAAAAAAATTTTTTATCAGTGTTTTACTATTTAATCTCATCTACTCTTTATTTTAATATTTTAACCTGGTATTTTAATCTTCCTTCCAGTGTTTCCTCTGTGGGAGCCCTCTGCCTCGGGAGCGGTGGTTCGGCTTTGGCTGCCTTGGTGCTCTCCAGGTAGAGCTTGGGTGGAGATGGGGGCCTCAGTCTTCCCTCCGCTGGGTGCCTCGGCTGTTGCTGTTGATCTGCTGCTGCCGATGCAGATGGCTCCCCTGATGGCATTTCCGTACGTGGCTCATCTGTACTCGGCCCAGTGTCCTTGTTAACTGTTGCGCTTTATAAATGAAGCTTGATTTGATTTGGATTTGAAAGAACTGAAATTTAACGTTAACGTTAACGTTTTGATAATTTGCAGATAAATTGCCGCCGGGAAACAGGCAAGCTGCCTACAATTTAGTCTGCCCTCGGACAAGTAATGTGTAATAACTAAATCCCACCAGCAGATGGCAACCGTGCATCAAGAAAAACGTCCAAGCTTGCATGGCAACACTTCAGTCCAAGAAATTAAGATTTGTAGCAGATTTAATTAGCATGTTTTCTTAATGCGAAGCAATAAAATGATTTTTTTTAAAAAGCAAAACATATTGGAAAAAGCAAAGTACAAAAAAATAAAGGTGAAAAGAAATTAAGATATTTTGCTTAGGCTATGCAAGCCCTTTAAAGCTTTAAAAATTAAATAAATGTATTCTTATGTTACAAAAACGCCTCCTTGGCAGATCATTATTACATAATCATTGAGCGATCATGTGATAAACTTTAGCAACTGAATTCAGTTGTGATAGATCTCAGACAGGTGCAAACAGCTCAGAGTGTATGCTTTCAGAAGTTCTCGTCAGTGTCTTCCTTTAAATAGAGGCCCTTCCTCACCCGCCCGTCAACTTCCAACATAATCATGCAGCAGCTCAGAAATAGAACTGCGAGGTGGGAGATCAAACTATCACCTCTTAATTGTACCCCGAGTCTTAAAGATGCTGAGAGCTTATTAGCGCACAAAGAAGTGTGGTGTTTACTGCTCCCTGGAACATGCATCAGTATAATGCAGCTGGGAGATGAGTCAGAAGTTAAACAAGTGGAAGAAGCACCACACTGGCTTCCACCTGTGCTGGGACTCATGTAAAGAGATGCAAACTGTGAGGTGTGGTAGCTGACGAGAAAGAAAGTTTTCCTTCCCTTATACAGAAAAAAAAGAAAAAGAGTTCATTTAAACTGAACTTAATTTGGAAAAATCGACACATCTTACTGTAAAACAATTGGTGGAAAAAAACAGTTATCTCCATCATATTTAAGGTTTTAGAGTAAATGACAAAGATTTTTTGGCAGGTCGTTCCAATTCCTCCAATTTAAAGGAGTGGCTGACATGCAAAAATATTTACACTCCTTGAGGTTTTCACATTTGATCAAATTACAACATTAAGTTTCAGTTTATTTTATTTTGATGCCGTGAGATATACCAACAAAAACCAGAATATAATTGTGTGTAATTAAAGAATCATATATTGTTTTCAGAATCCAAAGACATAGCATGGATATGTCTTCAGACTCCTTCAACACTGTTTAGATTACCTGAAATTACAGCTGCAAGTGTTTACCAGTTTTTAACATCTCGAAACTGACAGTTTTAACCAGTTTCTCTGTGCAAAATGGCTCTAGCACTGTCAGATTGTATGGAGAGGTTCAATGAGTTTTCTGCAATGTTTTGCATGTATGCCAAACAGTTAAAACACTTACAAATTTGATTAAACTTTGTTCAAGTGAACTCTTTTTTTATAACTAAGTGACTTCTAAATGCAATTGTTTGCTCAGGATTTTTATTTAGTTGTATCAGATCAAAAGGGTCTGAATACAAATCCACACTCCACTTCTAGGATTTCGTTTTTATTTCACAATTATGAGTTACATTGTTTTGGTCTGTCAATGACAATTAGAATAAAATACATTGAAGTTTGTGAAATCGTTCAAGGGGTGATATTACCTGTGCAATGCACTGTTGGAGCAAGCAAAAAAACAAAACATTTATTGTGTCATGTTTTGCTTAAATACCATCTTTCCCCAAAGGGATTAAAATATGTTGTTTTTGTCAGTGGTGAAGACATCAGATGGTGCCACGAGAGAAAGGGAGAAATGTTAAATTCCCAAATCTGTTAAAGAGTTCCATAAAAGTGCCAATGCATTGATTTTGACCACAGTTTTTTCCGCCTTGCTGCTTCTGCAAGCCCAAATGCTGCCTTCAAAACATTGGTCCATTGGGAGCCTTTGTCCCCTTGAATTTCGTTAAGCTCCTCTGGGAAACTTGAAAGATGGGGATTTGAGGCCAGTGACAAGCATAGTGTACCTAAATCAACACTAGAAGGAAGGCAATGGGGGGAGGGGGGTGGTGGAGACTGTAAATAGTCATAGTAATCAGAAGAAGGTGAAAAGAGGGATGAGCAGGAGAGGGGGGTTTGGCCTGTTGAATTGCATTCCACTGCCCTCCAGAGGAAAAACAGGGGTTTAAAATCAATGTACTGTTAAGTGCAGCTTTGCCGCGGGATACTCTCCAGCATTATCCATGCACCAGCGCATCAAGGCCCTGCCTGCTTGCTGCAGCGCCATCTGAGGCTACCGACGTGAGGCTCTTCAGCACCTCAAGTTCCTTTCACCTCCGCACTCTATTCCAACACTCAACACCCTTCTCCAAACAGTTGTGCCCCTGCTAACTGTGAGACTCATCTCACAACAGGGTCTCACGCCAACAGGCCTTTGAGCATCATACCAGTAGTGTAGTTCATCCACCCCCATCCAATGCTGATGAACCAGTTCCAAAGGAGGCAGTGAGCATCTCTGTTAAGCACACAAACACCTGGGGGGAGCTAAAGAAGTGCCACAGCAAGCATGCTTAGACCACAAAATTAAAAGTATTGTGTTTAACAGATACTTCATAATTCCCAAATGAGAAAAGACCAGGGTTTCGCTTCCATTTCTGGAGATGATTTTTAAAGAGAAAAAAAACAAAGAAATCCCTGCATGTTGTAAGAAATCCCTTGAAACTAAATCTGGGCAACATATGATCCTTGCTCTACAGCTATCTAGCCATTAATATCCTAGGATTAAAAAAAACAAAGCAACAAAAAAAAAAAATCATTATTCATATTTCTGAAAGCATTCTTTGTTTACATTATTTTTTTCACAACTGCCTAAAATATATATATATATAGTACTGTTAAACATTTAAACAAAACAGCGAAACATCAATTCTTTTGAAGGAACTCAGCTGGTAGGTTGTTCCAAACATCTTGGAGACCTAACCACAGATCTTCTGTGGATGTAGGCTACCTCACATCCTTCGGTCTCTTCATGTAATCCCAGACACAGGAGATGATGTTGAGATCAGGGCCAGACCATCACTTCAAGGACTTCTTGTTCTTCTTTACGCTGAAGATAGTTGACTTTGGCTGTGTATGCTTGGGGTTGTTGTCCTGCTGCAGAATAAATTTAGGGCAAATCATACACCTCCCTGATGGTAATGCATGATGGATAAATATCTGCCTGTATTTCTCAGCATTGAGAACACCATTAATCCAGACCAAATCTCCAACTCCATTTGCAGCCCCAAACGTTCAAGGAACCTCTATTTCACTGTTGCCTGCGGACACTCATTATTGTACCGCTCTTTAGCCCTTCTGCCCAAACTGCCTTCTGCTACAGCCAAATATTTCAAATTTTGAATCATCAGTCCGGAGCACCTGCTGCCACTTTTCTGCACCCCAGTTCCTATGTATTTGTGCATACTTGAGTTGCTTGGCATTGTTTCCATGTCGGAGGTATGGGTTTTTGGCTGAAACTCTTCCATGAAGACCCCTTCTGGCCAGACTTCTCCGGACAGTCGATGGGTGTACCTGGGTCCCACTGGTTTCTGGCAGTTCTGAACTGATGGCACTGCTGGACATCTTCCGATTTCGTAGGGTAATAAGCTTGATGTGTCTTTCGTCTGCTAAGCACAAAGCTTCCTTGGCCAACCACTGCGTCTACGATTCCTCAGAATTGCCCTTTTCTTTGAGCTTCTTTAAAAGAGCTTGAACACCACATCTTAAAACTCCTCTGCTTTGAAATATTTGTCTGGGAGAGACCCTGCTAATGCAGAATAACTACCTTGTGTCTTGTTTCTGTGCTCAAGATGTGCAAACTATTTTCCACAGCCTCACCTTGGTAGCAGAATTTGACTGTTCCTCACCCAGTTTTAAGCCTCCTACACAGCTGTTTCTGTTTCAGTTAATGACTGTGTTTCAACCTACGTGCGACATTGACGATCATTAGCAGCTGTTTGGTATAATTCATTGATCATACCCCAGACTACAATCATACAAAATCCCTGACTTTGTGCAAGTGTATCTACAGAATAAGAATTGATGCTGTTTTGAAGGCAAAAGGCAGTAACACCAAATATTGATTTGATTTTGATTTTCCTTTTTTTTTTGCTCACTTTGCATTTTATAAATAGATAAAAACAAACAATCATTATTTAAATTACTGAAAGCATCCTCTGCTAACAGCATTTTCTCATACCTGCCTAAACGTTTGCATATATATATATATATATATATATATATATATGTATATATATATATATATATAAGGTACTGTGAAAAGGTTTTAGGCAGGTGAGAAAATATTTTGTAATGTGTTAATCATTTATTTACAAAAAAACAACAAAGCTGTTTCCTTGGGACATAACTGGATAATTGAAGTTTTGGGTTCAACTGGAGTTTTGGTCAAATTTGAATATAAGCACGCTTTTGAAGAACAGTTTATAGTAGAATGACATAATTCTAGAAGGAGAGGGGAATATATAATTTCAATTCAATTCGATTAAGGGTTCAAATTCCACTTTAAACACAGACAGCAAGATTAAGGCACTGAAAAGTGAAATAGTAAACATACAAGAAACACATTTTTTTCTTTTTAACTGAGACCTAACAACAGAAACATATATAGACTCTGCTCAGTCAGACGCTACTGTCAGAGAGCAGCCACATACAGAGCGGTAAGACTAAAGAAAGTTTGGCCCCAACAGAAGTTTGATTCAAATTCAATTCAATTCAAAAATACTTTATTGATCCCAGAGGGAAATCATGCATTGTGAAATGTACAATGTAAATAACCTGTTCTGTACCCAATATCCTTCCCTGAGAAGGTTCTCATGTGTCACAGTCTATCAATAATGACTATGATGTCACTTGCACAGTTCTTGCTAGGCTAAAGCTAGGGACAAACTGCATAACGTTCACAGTCTTTGCAGAGTTTGACAAGACTTATGGAAGACACTAATTTTCTGGTTTCAGAAGATTTTTGAATGGCGACTCAAAGTCTTAGGATCACAATGCTTGACAACTGAACCTAATGAGGGAGTGCAGGCTCCATGACATGCCAAACCAACAAAAACCAACAGAATGCATCAAACATTAAAAAGGTAAACAAACTTATCACTTAAGCTAGTAATATGTTGACAATGCAAGATGATGGTGAGAGTCTTATAGAAAAATTCCATTCAGTTCTTTTCCCCTCACACACAGTCAGATTTTTGTGTCAATTAGTCATGCTGATCGGCCCTTACTAGTGCAGACTGGTGAATACTTTAATCAAACTGGGAATTGAGGTTAAAATGCTGAAATAAATCTTGTGATGTGTCTTCTAATAGATTCAATGTGATCTCTGAAGATTTGAGCTGCTCTTGTTTGTTCTCCCCTTTGTTATGGAAGAAAATATATTCTGCCTTTCATAATGATGAGGCTGGAGTCTGGATCGGCGTTTCTCATATTTTAATACAGCCAGTCTTGTACATGAGCCTGTCTGGGCCAACGCTCAAACTCTCTCGCACCCCCAATCATATCTGCCCTCTCTGCAAGCAGCTTCTGGCTTCAGTCTCCTAATGTTATGTCTTCATTGCAAGGTTAACCAAAACGCTCCTCACATCTGAGGAGTCACGCAGTTAGATCAGAGTATTTGAAAGGCCTCTTCCCTGACTAATAATTATGTCATATTCCCCAGATACATTTACAAATAATTACTTAATCAATCAATTGACATAACATTGAAATGTTATGACCTCCCTGCCCCTTCGGACGGCCACACTTCGTCTCGTCATCTGTCAGGACTTTATAAAAAATCCAACAGAGAGAGATGATATGTAGCCCTTTTTAGCACGTCTCAATGTGATATTAAATCTGGACTCAGTGATGAACTGTGCAAGCTTCCCTTGTAGCTGCTCCTTCACCTCTGGTCCTCCTCAGTCTCTGTGTCCCCTTGAAAGAGAAGGATCTCCAATCTGAGTTATTAAGTGTTAGAGCATGCTTGTCCAAACATACTTGAGCTAATTCAATGATTAGTTAGTCGATTATAAGCAAGCGATTAGGTTAGATAGAATTGGCAGATGTGGGAGTTTGGTTCAGATTACCTTGATGCGGCTGCTGCATCAAGCAATCCTAAACGAGCTCCACAACTTAAGTTAATGAGCCACACTTCATTAACTCTTTATGCAAGAGGAAATCAATCAAGAATCTGTGTTTAGATAGTTATCATTAAAGAAGGTCTTTAGTTTTTATGCTCAAAAACCCAAAGATCCTCCTACCCGTAGAGCCCTTTAAGCTCATCCAGTTTATCACCCAAGGATTTCACACTCCCCAGTTGTTGATCTGCGATGCCATCTCAACTAATTGTCTAGACTTGGCGTTTCAGCAAAGGCCATTGCCTTGGAACGCCAGCTGCTTACACGTTTAAACACATTTTCTATTTTGTACTTAAAAATGCATTAAAACAAATGCTGGAAAAGTGGCAAAAATAACACTGGAAAACATAATAGCTGAACAGCACTCAGTTTAGGTAAGTGAGATGTATCAAAGATTCATGTTTTTTAAACATGGAAAGATTTTAGCTATTGAGGTAACCCATATATGAAGTCCTGGTGGGCTGCAACATATTCCCAAAAAGATCTTGATTTCTCCTTTGATTCAGCAGAATACTGTGCATTATTTCTACAACACTTCAAACAACTGGATACTGACTAATGTAGACTACTGACATTAACCTCAAGATATCTAAATACCAAGCCTTTTTAAAATAAAACTGATTAACAAGATCACAAGTGAATGCATCACAAACAATTGAGTTGCCGCATGAGACTCAAATAGTCCCTGAGGAACAATTCTGGATAATTCTAACAGGCTCGATAATCATTTAGGAGAGGTGACATTTATCAACACATCAAAAGGGAAAATGTAGTGTGAAGAGGAAACATAATTGTGACTGTCTCAGTCATGCCTGATGTTACTTTTTTTTCTTTAAAAAAAGGGTTAAAGAAAATAAATCCTGACCTAGACACATGTCTCCCTGTGGCTGCATTTAGTCAGTGAAAGCAGTAATAGCGTGTGACTGAAGGTGAGGAAACAGCCTTAGGCCCTCATCCCTGTTTAGATGTCAGTCCTCTTTGGGTACAATATCTTCATAGCCTCCCCAGCACCTCCTTACATGAAGTCTCAACATGGAAACCAGAAGAAGGCCTCTGGGAAGGTCAAACACACATGACACTGTTCATGCACACACTCATAAAACATGAACTTTTAAAGATACACTGCTATCTTTTTTATTAGATCTACAAACCCTTTACTGGGTCCTCTTGGGCCTTGTGTTGCTGAGAACACCCTTAAATGGATGATCTGTGGACCCCATTGCAACAAAATTTCGATTGTAAAGATTGTAGCCAGAAATGTTAACAACAATAGAGCTCTGAGAGCAGTTTTTAGAAGGTATCCCAATGCGCACATCTCCTTTAAGGTAACATGGACTGAATTTCTGGAAGCATGCTGTAGAGGTGTCTATTGATTACTGTACTTCTTGCATGAGTGGATGAGAAAGACACAACTATTGACTTACCCCTGGCTTTTTGGAGACAGGAGATGCTCTAAAGAGTCACATGTTTAGATTCAAAATGGTCCAAAAATAATGCGTAATTAGGTAATTGGATGTTTCTACTTGCCCTTTGTTATGTTACAACCAGAAGTTTAAAAGTTTTTTTAAGGAGATGTCATGTGAAAGACCAATACAAAGTAGGACATAATTGGGAAGTGGAACGAAAAGGACACCTGTTTTTTTTGTTTTTTTTTACTAAATGAAATAGTGTGTTATGCATTTGCTTTTACCCTAATACCCCTAAACAAAAATCTGGAAAACCATTTGCCTTCAAAGATTACATAATTAGTAAATACACTTCACTTGTGTTGTCATTTAATCTCTGTACAAAAATCCACTGTTCCTTGAAAGCCTCCAGAGTTTGTTGGAGAACAAACAGTATTATGAGGAACCAGAACAGTGGTCTGTGGGTACTGAACCACAAGTAGCTCTTTGGATCTTCCACAATGGCCTTGTGGCTGTGGGTAAAATGATAAAAAACCAACTAAAGTTTTTAAACACAGATATAATATCAAATGTAGATTTGAGCTATTTTCCCCCCCATATTTTCTGTGTTCCTTTATTTCAAACCTTAACACTGAAAATAAAGTTGCGGTTCTTTAGAAACGACAGTAAATTTCCTGTTGTAGATGTTTATCAAAACTTCCACATTGGCTTTTTTTTCTTTCAAAGGTCATGTAACACTTGTGGCTCTAAATATATGTTTTATTTAGCTGGACTGGAGGTAAAAAATACTATTTGGATTGTAAAGTTTGTAGACCTCCAATCAAGAACAACACTGGGAAGGATAGGGATGAAGTTCTGCAGAACTTTAAAGAAATATGAAAATGTCAGAAAATGATATGCTAAGATTCAAACATCTCAGACTACTGCTAGGTTCATCATTAAAAATAGAAAGAGTGACGCACACTGCAAACAAGGTTAGAGCACCTAAACTGAGAAAGGTAAGTAGTTAAAGGTAAGTAGTTACCAGAGAAGCAGCCAACAGGCCCATGGTAACCTTTGAGGAAGTACAGACACCTACTGCTCAGCTGGGAATATCTGTCAAAAGGATGACAATCAAATGTGCCCTCCACAAATCTGGCCCTTATGGAAGCTATGGAATCCATTGTTAAAATGAAGCCATAAGAAGTCATAAGCCATAGACACATAGCAAACATGTGAAATAATGCACTCTGTTCCAATCAGACCGTAATGTAACTTTTTGGGCCACATGGAAGACCTGAAACATTAAAAGCTATTCTGTACTATGTCACTATGAAGAAGCCATCACCACCATTAAACATAGTAGTGGCAGCATCATGCTGTGAGAATGCTATTCTTCAGAAAGGTCCTGGACGTTGGTACAAGTGGATGGGAAGATAGATGGAGCTAAATACACAGCAACCGTGAAAGAAAACCTGTAAGAGAGAGTGAATGACTAGAGACTCGGGTGGCAGCTCACCTTCAAACATAACAACACTAAACATATGGCGACAGCTACAATGGAAAGGTTTAGATCAAAGTATACTCATGTGTTGGAATGACCCAATCAAAGTCCAGACCTAAATCCAATTGAGAATCAATGACTATGATTGAAAATATTTGTTCAAATGGGCAGCCATTTCAGTCATTGCATATACAAAACTGGAAGAAACATTCCTCAAAAAGACTTACAGCTGTAATAACTGCATCAACTGGTTCTAAACAGAGTAAAGAGGGCTAAATAAAAATGCATTTACAGTATTTGAAAAAAAAAAAAAATCTAACAATTTAAACCAATATATCATTTTCCTGCGGCTTTGCGAATTATGCATTACTTTGTGGCACATAATCACATACAATGTAAAAAAGTCCATGTGTGAGCATTTTGCAAGACATTGCACATATAGCTTTCAATGAGCTACTTGTGAACAGGATTTATATTAACCACAGATAACCTTTGCTGTATCTAACTATGAATATAGCTTATAAATACAGTATACACATAAAGAAAGTGTACTAGAGGTAGCTGAGTTTGCAGCCTGTTGAGGAAGTACTGTGCTGTGCAATACTTTTAGGATCCTCAGATATTGACATTATCTATAACAAAAATGCTATGAAAAAATAAGATGATTTCCCCAGCATGAAAATAACCTCAAATGTACATAAATAAAGGCCAACTTTAAGCAGTAAGAGGAACATTAAGTTGAAGTAGAGCCATACTTATTTGATAAGAGAGGGCTCAGTAAGTTATTTTGGAGATTGTAACTGCAAGACACACAATTGCTATTTCCAGAAATGCTTCTTTCCTCAATTGTCACGCATCTCTGCCGCTATTCTTTCCGGTGAGCGTGGCTGCCATGCTTGTCCGATTATAATCTTGACAGCTGTTCTCTGTATCACAACAAATTATCAACAGGGGTCAGGACATGAAAAAGGGGGAAGAAAAACACCCTCAGCTGCTCTAAAGCACAATTTGCTGACATGTACAAGTGAAAACATTCTTATTTTTGCGGCCCAAACCTCCCACCTCAACCCTAGAGTCTTTTTTTTTCTTACAGCTTTCCTGAGAGGCCGGGGCAATCAAGCACTCTACCTTGTTAGGAGGTGTTAATTGGAGTTAGTCAGACTCCTCACTTTGTCAAGGAGTCTGACAACAGAATTAATTAGAATTTGAGTATGTAAATCAATTCAAATTGGGGTCCTCATAGGGGAGGATGTGAAGTATTTTTGCTGAGGGAAAAAGCAGGTGCCTCAAACATGAGCCAAGTGCCTATTATGACTTCCGTTTTTATAGATCTTATGTTCGCAAATGAAATTTTGGAGAGGCCGAAGACATACGGTATAAATAGAGGTGTTGAGCGGAGGGTAACATGTAGATGGATTACTGCTGGATCCCTTTTTTTGCCTGTTTTTCACATTTTATGTGTACATGCCTTGCATGCATGTTGCATTGCTTAGGTTAATGATAAAATGTGTGAAAACACCATGGCAACAACAGAAACAGGACTCTGTGCTTTTCTGCACCTTTATAAGCCAATGTTGTCAGTCATGTCAAGTTAGATTTGTAATTCTTGTAAATCTATATTTATATCACTATTTGTTCACTTGAAATAGGAGCTGCAGGTGTTAGTGTGGCATTTATTTACAGAAAAATATTCCTCCACACTTTTTATACAAATATACAGAGACAGAGAAAAAGGAAATCCATTCTAATTGTATGCTTTATTTTGATATACTGTGTACCTTTCTGTCTTTGTCATGCTTGTATTTAAAAAAAAGAGGTTTCTTTTAAGTCCATTTGTGTCTTAATGAAGTGCATAGTTATTTTCTTTCACAAACTAATATATTAAAGTGAGATTCAATTATTTTGCCACCTCAATTGAAAAGTATGATCTATTTTCCAAACAAAATTACACTGCACATTTTATACTGTAATAATAAAATATTTTTATGTGCATATTTTTGAGATATACCTCTTTAAAAAGGTTAGTACAATTACTTTAGACTGTATGAATATATATCAGTAAATATCTTTTATAAAAAAATTCAGAATGCTGTTTATGTGTGCTGTTTTTATAGTACATACAAAGTATTACTGTTTGGTTTTAAAAATGACATAACCTCAAAATGTTTAGGTATCAGTTTTGATAAAATGAAGAAAAAAAAACATTGAGAAAACCAGATATTTATACCCAAAGAAAGCAAGTATCTTGCATATTTTTCTGCAAATGGACATATCTTTGTTTCTGTATTACATGCAAACTGAATAATTGTGAAATAAATTAATATAACCTTAAGTGTATACCTCTTTTTGCTTTCGCTGTCTTTTATAGTTGGATCACAATGTCGGGTATCTAATTATGTATAAACTTGCCAAACGTAATCCATAATACCAAATGTTCAAATTTAGGTACAGGGATTTCTGTGATGTCTTCCTGTTTTAAAAAGTTGATTACTTTCCTTAAAACCTGGTGTATAAAGTAAATGTTGTCAAAAATATAACTTTCTGTATAAACATGCTGTTTCAGTGTGCCATGTGTTTTGTATAAAGTACACAAAGAATTGATTATCACAATACTGGAAAATGTGAATGCATATAGACCAAGCCTAATGTATCAAAAAATGTGTTACAATACAATAAACCAACCAGACAAAGCTTCAAAAACATTTTTGAAAAACTGTCTATAATTGTCTCAGGTTCGAAAATGTTTAAATGTTAAATAAGAAATTCTTTAACTCTGCTTTTTTAAGCATCAACTAAAATATTTTAAACACTTTCTTGTTTCTGGTACAACTATCCGATTTCAAGTGTACAAATCTATTTTTATTTGCAGCTTGTTAATGTCAGCGAGCGGAAAGCGGCTTATGAAGTGCCATACTTCCTTATAAAACATACCGAGAAAGACATGTTCGACAATGCTTTATGAAAAGCCATTTTATTATTCCATTTAATAACACTCCCAAGAAGACAATTTATACAAGATACATCACATTCTAAAGTGCACGAATACTGTACAACAAAAAATTACTTAAATAAGGAGGGGTGGCAGGGTAGAAATCACATTTGTTTAAAAAGAAAATTGTAAAAAATAATTTCATTAGATTGAACATGCTTCTTTTTCGAAAACAACAATCACTATGCATGTTTCTGCTCATGTGACAGGGGTTGGCCTGGGAAAATAACCTTGTGCAGCTTGCTTGGGGAAACACTAAGCTTTGGCACCTTTAGAGAAAAGAGAAAAAAAAAGACATTAACAAGGACTGGAGATCACTCAATGATAAAACCAAATAATTATATTTAGCTTAAATAAATACAGTCTTAGGGGCTTGTGTAGAATGCATAATAACCCATGCCTTTTGGGTTGTCCTTGTTGTACTCCTCCGCAGTCAAATCCTCGCACTTGATGGTGGGAGAGTTCTCTGTACTTGAGCCCCCTGGGGACATCCTGCGCCTCTTGCACACCATGGAGTATACGCCAGAATCGCTAGAGTCCACTGATTTCAATGAGTGGGACGTCTCGATCCAGGTTGAGGTGGGCTGAGCATTTTCCTCCGGCAGCTTTTCCTTAGCGGTCCCCAGCTGGTCCTCTGCAAAAGCCGGAGGGCTCGGGCGGGGGGACCAGGGCAGGCCTGTTGTCATTTTGCGCTGGTAGGAGCTCCTAGTTCCCCAGCCTGCAGCCATGGAGGCAAAGGCTGAGTCTGGGTAGTAGCTGAGGGCATGGGAGGTCTGCAGGGACAGAGGCTTGATGCCGTACGACAGCAGGCTGCTGGTTGAATAGTCATTCTCATAGGAAAGATCCAGCTTGTTGGAGCCAGGCTGCTGAACTGGGGGGACAAACCAGCGCTGGGCGGAAGCAGCAGCACTGGGATCCTCACCCTGAGGGGAGAGAAGGCTGTTGGTTTGGGGGACGGCCCGTTCACTGGTGTAGAATCGGTTCTGAGGCAGGTTGTTGACAAACTGGTCCTGAAAGAAAGGCTGCATGGCATAGCGAGCGCCGGGTACAATCTGGGTAGAGCGCGGCGAGTCTGTTGGTGACGGAGTCAGCCTGTCACTCTCTGGGGCTGTATACATCCTGTTGACAAGGAAATGCATATTTAACAAAAAACACAAAAAAAAAACAAAAAAAAAACTCTGCAAGGCCCTTAACATGCATCAGAAAAAGAAAGAAGTTCAGTGCTTGAAGTATAGGACACTTACGAGTCATAATTGTCCCTGAAGCCTTTTGCAAATGGGTTGTGATCTATCTTCAGCTGTGTGATCTGAAACAAAATACAAAAGTCCCAGAATTAATAATTGACATTTTAACATAAGCAACTATTAGAAATTCAAAACCTTTATATGTAAGCAGGTCAAGATAAAAGTAAACAAAATGCTGCATTTAAATAGATTTAAATATATACATATTTGGAAAAGCTTACATCTGTGTTCTGGTAGGCTGTGACGGCTATAAACTGGTTCTCTGGGAAGGTGAAGGTTTGAGTTCTGGCCTCGTTGTTCATGTCCTCCACCCCATCCTCGGTCACCTCCACAATGTGCAATCGTGGTTGGTATTTATGAAGCGACTGCAAGACTATCATCTGAAAACAGGAAATGGTAAAATGTTTCACACTCTTCTTTTCAACAAGTTTTTCAGTTGCATGTCCTTTTCAGTCGGTTAAAATAAGAAAAAATATATTCCTCTTTAAAACAAAACAAAAAAAACAAACGAACAAATAAATAAAAAACAAAACAAAAAGGGAATCATACAAACAGATCCTCCGATTACCAAAAGCAGAAATAAACAGAATTAGCAATTAAACACAATGAAAAAGGTGTTGGAAATAAATTCCTAACCTGTGTGTTGTTGTTGTTGGCTCCTTTATTGTTGGTTAGTTTTAACTTGCCAAATGAAATTTCTTGCCTCATCCAGTGAGCACCAGTGTTGGGAGATTCAGGATGGACATACACTTTGTTACCTGAAATAAAATTAAAAAAAGATAGATTGTATGAAAAACCACCAAATACAAGAGCATGGACAAAGCACATCATAATATAAAACTGACTATTTTGTTTACTTCTGTCAATTATATTAAATAGAATTGTTGAGAATGGAGGCAAAAATGTTAAGCTTTTGTTTTCTTTTACCATGAAGTATCGTTTTGAAAAATAACTTAAACATTGTTTAGATATTTTTTCATAGATAAAATTTAAAAGTAAAAAGATGTTGTTTTAAAACATTATAGAAGCAAAATGTAGATTTAAAATCTATTAAAGATAAAACTTTGTTTTGGAACTATATAGCAGTTGAATTGATTTAGGCCTGTTAATCCACCAATTTCAAAACGGGCACATTTGATTTCTTTCAAAAAACGAGCTTACATCCAGCCAATAGCAAAAACTGTATTCCAAATTTTAAAGAATGAAAAACTAGTGTTTTATTTTTATGCACGTCTTTTTATGCAAAATTTGATCCAGTTACATCTAATTGTAAAATTTTTCACACACATTCTTATTAATTCTCCTTTTTTTTCTCCTCACAAAGAACTGTTAAAATATTACTAAATGATGTAAATCACCTTGCATATTATTGTCTGCTTTTCCACAAGTGACCCACTTGCCACCCTGAAAACGCCAGTGATTCGGGTCGGCCAAAACAATCTCTACAAACACATTGTAATGGGCCGTGAGATTCAGTCCGGTGATGTTGAAACTGAGGAATGGGAACATCCGTCTGTGAAAAAACAAAACAAAACAATAACATACTTATTTCTTTTGGAAAATTAGGCAAAAATAAAATCCCACAAATTATCTTTGCGTTTTTCAGTAGCCTACAGCCTGGTTCATCAGGACTTCCCCCCCCAAATTAACAAACTTATCAAATTTCAAGATTTAAATTGTCATGCAGAATTTTCTCTTAAGTTATAGTTTTAGACTTAAACTATGAGCTGCGATACAACATGAGATAAAAACCAATAAAAAGTGTAAATTACGAATTAAATCCGTTTGTTAAAGCCACTTCTCAGTCCGTTTACCTGCCCTGTTTGGTGATGATCATCTCGGTCTGGTGCCGGTGAAACTTCAACCATAGAGGCCGGTTGCACAGATAAACCTGCGCCCTCGCTCCGGCTGCGGAGCCCGGTAGAGACATGGACCCGATCCCCGTCCCGGTCCCGGAGTAGGACGGGTACAAACAGCCCGGACCCTGGCTGAACTGGTACCCTCCGCTGCCGAACTGGCTCCGGCCGCTGCACACGGACGGGGCGGAGAAGCCCGCGGGCGGCAGCACAGATCCGTAGTGTAGTGAGGCCGGGTATCTGGAGCCGCTGGAGCCGGTGTACACCGAGCCCGTCTGTCCTGTGTAGGGAAACAGGGAACAGGGGCTTGCCATGTCGGAGCTGGTCTGGGAGGAAGAGATGAAGTATCTGTCTGAACCGAGCTCGTCTATGTTGTACCGCCGGCCGCTCGTCAGCTCGTCCTCCCCCAGCACCGGGGAGCCTTTCCTCCCGTCGGCCTTATTATTATAGGAGTCCCCCTCTGCCTCGCCCAGCATTCCGTTCCCCACCCCGCTCAGGTACTTTTTGGGAGCGCTGCTGGACTCTGACTCTGTGCGCTCCACCTCCTGGTAGTCGAGCTGAGAGGACGGTCTGGGGCTGTTGTTTGCGCTGTCCGACGAGGACAGGTTGTAAAAGGTCTTGGGTAAACTGATGCTAGCGCTGGGAAGAATATTCTCTAACTGCATCGTTTTGTTCAAGTTCTCGCAAATAGAGTTTAAACGGAGTCCAGAGAGGTGGAATCTCAGAGCCGCGGAGGTGCCACCGGCGCCCGGGTTGGTCTCAGTTTCTTTAGCCCACCTCCCCTTTCACCAACGATGGACGTAAGAGCCTCTCCTCGCCTACAGATTTTCAGATTTGATCAAATAATGGCTTGGATAGGAGATGCTGAGCGGCTCTTATATGATTCGCTCATACAACGGATTGTAAACGTCCGGGGAGGAGTTTTGGAGAGGGGAGCAGTCGCTTTCCACAGCCAATAACAGAGCTGCCGTGGTTCAATTAGAAAACATATTATAGCCTACTAGAAGTGGGTTTAACTAGGCTACACTTACATTTTTAATCCGATATGGACGTCGATTCACCTGAAGTTAAACTAAAAGTGTACCTCAATAAATTAGAGTCAATAATTCAGATCAAAAAGTAAAACTAATATAGCCTAGGTTTATTACACAGAGTGACAGAGGCTATGTCAAGCATTTATTTGATTATAGCAAAAAAAAGGAAAAAAGAGGAAAAGATGAATACATTAATATGTTGTCAACACATTCAGGGGAAGGCTGCTGTGTTTGTAGTCACTGACACGCTCCAAAAAGAGAGTAAGTCACAAAAAGACGCTGCAAGAAGCCGTCTGTGCACAGAGAGTGTTGTATCCAAACATATTAATGGGAAGTTACGTGGAAGAAAAAACTGTGGCAGAAAAATGTGCTTGTGAAGCAGGACCCATTCAAGAGTTTAGGTCTGATTTACAAGGGGCTGACTGAGGCTGGAGTCAGAGCTTTAAGGTCCACCATGGACAGATATTTCAATGACATGGACCACATCTTACAATCATTGATTCCAAAGTCAGTAGCCTAGCCATCTCCCTGGAGGTTATAAAGTACTTCATGCTTCCCTCTCGTGACAAACTTTATAGGGATGCTGATTTCATTTTCTTGGCACTTACCCACACAGCCAGGGATGGCAATACCTGTTTAATGACAATAGTATTAGCTTCCTTATCTTCTCAGAAGAGCGGCAGGCTGAGTGGCTCCGTGCCACGCTGCATTGATACAGTAATTCATGTAAAAAGAGCCCCGACCAAGTATTGAGTGTATACATTTTACACTACAGGGACATAGTTTTCAGTAAGCTGTCGTTTCTACATTAGACATCTTTTTTATTGGTTTTGTGTAATGTTGCAATTTCCTAAGATATTAAGTTGTGTGTTTACATTAGCAATAGGCCACAGTCCTCAAGATAACAAAAAATAACTTCCTCTAAACAGAAATTGTTAAACAAAGAGTTTAATTTATTCTTTGTAATGATAAAAAATAGACAGTTCAAACAATCTTTGGGTCTTTATTTTAAGTGTCAGTTTGGAGTTATTTATCTAAAATTTCTGCAGTTAGGCTTAAGGAAAAACTGTATGCTTTCCAATTAATAGTTTTTCTTATATTAATTCCTCAATATCAAGCTTAATCAAAAAGAAAATATTTAATTCAGAGGAAAGCCCTGTTAGGCATTTGCAAATATAAGATACTCAAATCATGGGATACCCCGATATCATGGTTCAAAGTGTTGCACAAAAATGTTTGTGATGGCATTTCTTTTTAAAACTGAAAACCAACAGTTCTTCCTATACTTCTCTTGGTATAACATGCTTAGTCTTATTATTTATAGCAAACATTCGTTCATTGAGACAACCGTTTAGAACACACACTAGTGTTTGTTGTCAAGTCCAGATTATTACACAGAATTGTATATCTTTTTGCTATTTTGTTCTTTTAGAGTATAGGCTACCATTATCAATAAAAAACAAAATAATCACAGAGCTATCAAATTTGCAAAGCATCATTGTTTCAGTCAATTGTTTCAAGTGTGCAGGAACATGTGACTGAAGGGCTTAATCAACACTGAGTTATTCAAAGCTCTATAGATCCAGAGAAAACTTTGGACAGCAGCACTTTCAGTGGATGATTTTTATTAGGAGATCCGTAAACTGTAGGAATGGTATGAAAGAAAAATTGAGCATTTCTTTAGAAAATGTATGCAAGCAAACTTTATTCAAATGGCTTGACACTGGGAACCAATCAGGCACTACATATGATCTGTTAAGTTTACATTATGAAGGAAGATCAATGCGTTTCTCCTGTACAAAGCTTAATTTAACAATCATGCAAAAACGGTTTATTTACCAAATCTAATTACAAAAGTATGAAGCTCAGAAACAAGCCGCAAAAACATCTTTAAATATCTTATGTGAGCAATTAAAAGGTTAACCTATCATGAGTGAATAAATATTTTCTTGGCGTGCCCGGACCAGCAGGGGGCCCTAAGTAAGCGCAAACACCGCCTATACCTTGGATTGGCCCTGCATGAGCTCGTTTCCCAAATGAGCAATTAAAATATATATATATATATATATATATATATATATATATTACCATTGGCTCGAATATAAAACGGTCAAAAGTGAAAACCATCGCGCACGCTAACACTGTGCGCACGTGGACACACGGACGCGCAAACAAAACGCCTTAAACCTGCCAGCGTCGGCATCAAGCCGCCACCATCTAACAGCAAGATGAGAACAATCCGCATTCAGTCAGATGCTGCTTTTCATAGCGCTTCTATTAACTCACCCCCAGAAAGGCAGCGCAGGCAGACCCCACTTCCCTGCGCGAAAACACTCCTGCCCCTGAAGAAAAAACAGAAGCCCTCACATGTGCACCTTGTTTCCTATAATTGGACTTCACCGCCTCTTCAGCACCAGCGTTAATAAAAATATCGGCTGCCAAAACCTGCTGAAAATAAAGCTCCAAAAACTAAGAGACGGTTATTTCAATTTCACACTTGTTAGAGAGACGCTCGACTGAAGCCTGTGAATTTATTTTTTTTGCTAAAGTTTTTCTTCTGCTTTTTTTTACTCCGTAGACAAATAAAATACTGCTATTTTATTTCCGTTCAGAAACGAAAAAGAAATATATTTTGCGTTAAAAAAAAGACGTAAAACGTATTGCCTATTCAAGAATTAATCAACAAAATAAAACAAAAAACAAAACAAAAAACTTACTTGGATAAATTTTTTTTTTTACAAATTTATTGAAATGCACAATTTAAATAGGCCTACATATAGATAAACTGGATTGAAATTGAATTGAAATTGATTTACTTATTTCGTTTAGCAAAAACAATAAAATGTGTTCAAATAAGTGATGCAGATTTAAGATGTTTTTGTGAAATGTTGCTTCATTCCCCAAATTAAAAAGTAAGTACTTACGAGCCAGGGAAAAAGTAGTTAAAAAATGTTTTATGTTTTTTCAATATATTAGTGTTCCGCAATTTTCACAAATCTGCAAATCAGATCAAAATATCTGGAAAAAATAATATGGCAATAGTCAAAACAGAATTAATTTGCTTGAGGAATATTAAAACGCAACAACAACAATAATATTAATAATGAAATATAATAATTTCTGTGACAGAAACACGTCTAAGTTATAAATAAATATCCGTTCACACACTAATAATGAAAACTGAGTGCAAACACTCTCCTATCTAGATTTTTTTTAAAAGGAGGAGGAGAAAATATTCTTTATCCAGGCCTCATGGTGAGGGGGGCTTAACAGGATTTGCAGAGACAGCGCTCTCTAGTGACCGGGCAGGACACTGGGTAATATCCCCCTTCCCTGGTTATATTAGAAAAAACTCAACCTGTAAGAAGTCACCTACCCTCACGTCTTAAAGTTGTTTCTCACTTTACATAATCCTCAACTCAATTTACTGTTTGCATCCTTGTGTTTTGGAGTGTGTGTTGGGGCAGTTTGTGCATGTGTGAGCTTTAAAGAAAGCTGCGGGGAGGAAGGGGGGAATGGGGGGCAGTATAAGAGGGGGGTGAGATGAATTTGGGGAAAATGGGGATACAAATCTGTGAAAAGCTAAGGGAGAGTCTCGGCTGGAGGCAGATTGGCTGGTGTCATAAATGGGACAGCAAAGCTGGGTGACTGGGCCATCAGGGGACCGGAGCGACATACATACAGCACACAGCCTGTCAATCAGGAAAGAAGACCTCCTCAGCACACACACCAACATCAGACAGCTGAAAACTGAGATAAAGCATATTTTTTCAAATAAACTGAAAGCTGTTTTGTTGTGTTTATTGCAAAAAAAAAAAAAAATTGCTTGCAGACAAAGTCCATGCAAACTCCACATCACAGGGATCCTCACAGGCTTGTGAAGTTGATTTAAATTTAAACATAACAAGAACATGTTCCTGTGTATTTATGTCCACCCTGTTTCACTCAATTCTCTGTAGCTGCATGGTTCCTGCTATAGTAAGTGAGTAAATCTTTAGTTCAAAGAAATAGCATTTGTATTCAAACCACATTTCAGTATTTCACACCTAAGCTGTCAACACCTTATTAAACAATCATCCCTTATAGCTTTTCTTTCTCTCGTCTTTTTTTTAAGATAATCAGCAAATTCACCAGTTAGAGTTGGTGAAGGTAGCTATATATTTATGAGAGATTTTGGTTTTATCACCCCTGTGCAGGGCCAGGTTCCTTGTCCTTTACATGCGATTTCCTTGTGAGACTTGTTTCACAGCTGATTGTTGGACATTACTGCTTTATTTCATGAGCTAATTGACAGATAATCCTGCTAAAACAGTTACACTGTTATTGCTTTAATGACTGCAGTCTGAAACATGTAGGTCCTCCTCATGCCTGTAAAGACTTTAAAACTAGAAAACAAAATAAAGCTGATTTATGGGCCACCTATAAATAAACTACATCCAAATGAGGTGAATGTATAGATCTTACTCATAAAGGAGCTCCCACTAGTGACCTGTCAGCATGTTTCTTGACCACCTATAAAAGTCCAAGTGTGTCTGAGATGACCCTGTTTGGCCCCAGGCCAGGGCCTGCGCGACAGGGGAAGGGAAGTCCTACCATATTGTTGTCAGAGTAGATCATCAACACGGAACATGAAAGGCATGCATTCCCGGGTTTATGGACCAAGGTTGCTGCAGAAGCCTTTGCTCGGGAGTGAATTCATGTGCCCCATTGCAAGGATTAATAACGCGAGTCTCATTAGAGATCCTCGCCACCGAGACCCCTGGAGGGAGGGGTGCTGGGAAAAGGACTAAGAGCAGTGTGTACCATGCCAGGACCACGCTCCTCCGCAAATCATCATCCTCAACAACGTTTTTATTGGAAAGAATTTATTTCACAAGCTTATCAACAATGTCCCCCATATATATTCTCCAGTGTGCAGGGATTGCTAACATTTAATCAAAGCTGTAGTCTTTAAACACGGAAAGCTTGTGTTACAGACATGCTGCTGTCTTCAAAGATGCAACGGTGACAGCTTCATGAATTTCGCTTAAGTACATCGTATTTGCCTCTATAATTTATTTTGTGATCTAAAAAAATATATTAACTTCGGTAAATAATAGCCTTTTTTTGCATCTATTCAAAAAACATTAGATTGAACGTGTAAAGAATACTCATAGTGTTGCAGCAGAGAAAATCATCTCAGAATGGGAATTGTCTCCATCTGTAACCAGTCAAAGAGTGACACCTTCGGGATTTCTCTCCGTACACATGCATGGTATTTGGATAAAAAAACAACAACATTCAAATACAGCCGAGTGCTTAAACTCAACCAATGGTATTTTGCGTAAATCAGCCTGAGTCCTTGTCAGATGCTGCTGTAATGCATGCATGTATGCCTGTTTCGGTTGTTTTTCCCGTGGAAGAAGCAGCGGTGGATTACTGTAGAAATGTATCTGGGGGATATGTGAGCCCAATGCACAGGTTGATAATCCACTGCATTAAGACCCATCCTATAAAAATAAGGCACACTGGTTGCATTCAGGGAAATAGGATTGAAGTTGCTTTACTGTTTGATTCCCTTAAGGTTAGACAACATGGTTTTCGGATTACTGTTTTAAATAACGTGCCACCAAGGGCTTATAGGGAAAGAAACAACAGGTAAAATTATGGTAGCAGCTTTTTATCTTGTCCAGGCATTTGTTACAGAGACAAGCATTCAAGTAAGAGACATTTCCCAAAATCTTGTATATTTTCAATAAGTTGAATAACTATGTAATTTCTGTCTTGTAGAAGCATTTATTGACACTGAACATTTAACATTTCTTTGTATTACAGTCAAAAACTTAACAACATTGGGCTTTTATGTAATAGACCAACAGAGAGTAGAGCATAATTATGAAGTGCAAGGGCAATAAATAATAGTTTTTAATTATTCTGGGTTGTTTTCTGCTGGAAGGTAAACCTTTGCAATGATTCCATGATTGCCCTATATTTAGCTCCATGCATTTTCTCATCAACTCTGACCAGTTTGCATGTCCATGCAGAAGACGGTTTCACCACAGCAACATACTGTCATTACTATGTTTCACAGAAGGTATGATCTTTTCAGGGTGATGTACAGTGTTATTTTTACATCATAAATATTGGTTTGCATGTAGATCAAAAGTTTAATTTTGCTCTCATTTGACCATAACAGCATCTTCCACATATTTTCTATGTCATATACCGTACTTGTGGCAAACTGCTTATGGCGTTCTTTCAACACTGAATTTCTTGACTGTGAATGGTTTTGCAAAGCAAGAACAAGTCATCACAGTAGTTCATTTCCCAAATCTTATATAAGGAAATTACAAGCAGCACAGAGTTAACTACAAACTAGTGAACTGAAAATGACACATCTACGCTTTAGCTATTACTTTTACTTGTACTTTTACTCACTCTGTCGTCACAGAACAAGTGACTAACAATGCCAAAAGGGGATGGCTGTCCATTGGCCCTTGCCTCACCCTCATTCCCATTTTAGCATCAACCTTTGTTGACCCAGTTCTCCGAGCCCATTCTACTCAAACACCAGAGGAATTGACATAGCCTGAGAGACCAAAGCAAAATAGCAGGTGCTAAAAGTTTGACAGCGTAGACTGGGTATATGTGTTCCCTGGAACGTGAGGTGTAAGGGAGGGTGGTGGAGTTGTATCGACTCGGCATTAAGCCTTCCAAGATAACACGACCTCTTTAACAGTCTCATGGTTGGGGACGGTAGGATTGAGCTGGTGAGGGATGGGAATGTCTGCTCCCCACCACTCGAGCTTGTCAAGTAACTGGCAATCAGTAAGATTGTCCATCAAGACGCACAAGCTCCACTCAACTCACCCCTGGTTCCCCTACCTTTCCCATAGCACTATTAGTGCCAAACAAGCTGGGCTTTTATCACATTCCTAACCCTGACTCAGAAACTGCATTTCAGGAGGGCTGTGTATTTTTTGTTTTTGTCTTGCCTTTTTTTTTGGACAGGGAACACAAACAGATTTACACCACAGGAGTATTCTGCTGCTGGTCCTGCCTCAATGTGGTTAAATCAGTGAGTCAGAAGTGAGAATGTAGAGTTTTAACACTTCTCTCTCCTGGTATGAAAGCTTCTAGATCGACACAGAGGAAAGCCCTAACTGACTTACTGTCTACCAGCCAGAGGCATATACTAGTGGGAGGGAGGCTATGTAGAAATGAGTTATGGTTAAAGGTTGACCCCCCCCCCCCCAAGGGAAATAGGAATGTTGCAGAGGCAACTTCGGCTGCCTCTGGAGAGAAGGAACTGAATTCACAGTGCTATGAGGCCCTCTGATGCTTCAGACAAAAACAAGTAATTCTCAAACCTGTAAATCTGATTAGGATCAAATTGTGATCCAGATGTCTTTATTTCATCATATACCAAACTAAGCGATAAAATGCCATGGTACTCATATGAAAGGCTCCTATTTGTGCAGTAGAGAAATGCATCCAGCAGCCATTAGATATAATTAGAGACCACAGAATGGTTTTGTATTAAAACATTTGCAGCAATTTGGCAGCTGTATAATTTAGATGTACTGGATCATGCCATGGACATACATGGAAACACAAAAACGTGTGTGTGTGCTCGCTCACACACAATCATATACCCTCATCGGCATGTACTCTCACATGCTCATATATGCACACACACAGGGACCTCAGTGCAGCGGACACCTTCAATATTGAACCCAGACCCAGGCCTGGGCTCTGTATTTACATGTAAATGGTATACAACAATCTGTGGCCCTTTTTGTCTGCTCTGTCCCTCCAGCCGTCTGGGCCCGGGAAGGAGAGCTGGTAGTCAGATGGGGAGGGGGGACCACATCAGATGGGCTCCCATAGTTATGGAGCCAAGTGCTCGGAAGAAAGAGGGAAGAGGCTGACTGACTGGCAGCCACTGAAACAGCAGGGACTCCCACATAGCATGGAATAAATCCATGGACTTGTGTCCTTCTCTGACTGGAGAGCATGATAGAGATGAAAAGGACAAAGAAAAAGGCCTTCCTGTCTAACAACTGAAGACCAAAACAGATGTCTTGTAAGGAGAGGTCCACTTGACACGCTTTCTGAAAATAAGCAAATCTAGCTGAGATGGTTAGGTCTGGTTTTCTGGAGGAGGACTTAGAACCTGGTCTTTTCCTTGTGGGAAGAGGTGTCATATTTGACAAGTGTATATGTGGATGTGGAGGGGTGGGTGTCAATGATAAGAAATTACGAACAGCAGTTAGCGTGCATATCCAAGTCACATGGTGGTGGGAAGAAGCCTGTCTGTATTTGTTCCTCATGATCGTCTGTCGAGTGTTTGTGTATCCTTCTGTGCTGGCGGGTCAGACATGGTGGAGGTCTAGACACATGGACCAAAAGCTCTGTCTGAGGAAGGATGCTTGTTTCGAGATTCCTCTGATAGTTGTAGACCTTGATACAACAGACCAGCCGAGACAGGCTGGACCCATACTTACTGTTAATGGTCCAGACTTTGTTATTTTTTTTATTTTAGAAAATCTGGTGTCTATTGCGCTAATGCTCCTTCTAGAATGTTATGTGAACAGTCTCTAGATATTAATGGTTAACTTACTGAAGAGACAGAACAATACCTTTTTTTGGAACAATTGAAGCACAAAATATTTTACTGGCTGGGTGAATTCACCCCTTTTCCCAAATCATACACCCGTTTCGGACCTGCACATTGCCATTTTGCACAAAAACCATGGTGCGTTAGCTCATGTTAATGTGTATTTATGCATTTAAATCAATCATGAAGAACGAATTCCTCTCTAAAAAGTGATTAACAGATTCAAATGGTAGGCATAATTTAATTGAATCAGAAGCTGGTTATGAAAATGTTAAATTACATCCTATTTCATTTCTTTGTTGTTTTTCTCATTTCTTATCCAGCTTTTCAGGTACAAAGCTATCTGCTGTGAAAAGCAATGCTTTATGCTGCATATATTTTTAGGGGGGCAAACTATTTTTTTTTACAAAAAGCCTGGCTATGGTTTTCTTTGTCACAAATGTATTTGATAATCTAATAGCATTGATAGTTTGCTGCACTGATGTGCAAAGAAGGGGACCTTCTTTAAATAACTCAACATTCATTTGTATCCAGTTGTTGAACAAATCTTAATCTCAAAATTTAAAAATGCGTTTTTACAGTAAGTGCACATCAGGGGCCTTTCTGTTACCTGGGAACAACTGGCCTCTATAGTGTGGTTAGCAGGGGATGGTAAAAGCTGTGTGGTACATCTTTGTAACACATGGAGTAATTGCCAACGACATTTTGAAGATGAAAGAAAAATCAAGTTCTCTTGGTCTTGTCCAGTTCAGAAATTGGAAGTTACAACGCAATACAGTTACGTAAAGGTAAAACACCATTTCTGTAACTAGTCAAGAAATCCATTCCAATAAGTATTTTTCATTTGCTGTAATACTGTTTTATACATTACCCCAAAATGTCACATTGTAGTGACATTTTGGAGTTATTTGTTTAATCCAGCATTTTATGCCTAGATTTTCCAATAGATGGCTTTTCTTTGGTTTTAAACTGTAAACAAGTCTTGACTCAAGATATGCCTAAAATGCTTTGTCTTGATGAAGTGATATCACAAATAGTCGGTGAATAGTAAGTACATTTACTCGTTTACCTTTACATGAGTAAGTAACAAAAAGTTTTAAGAGTAGTTCTACTACACCTTAGTTTTTACTTTTGTTTGAGTAATATTGTTATGTAGTTTTACTTGAGTAAACATTTCTGGCAACTCTACCCACTGCAAGTAACTTTAATGAATAAAGTAGAAATGCGTTTTAACCAAAAATGAAGCACACATAGACACACAACTACAGCTTATAGTTTAGTTATTTACTGAGCCTGTTGTGGCATTTACAATGTTCCATTATATACACACTACCAAAGTGTAAATATTGGCTTCAAAAGCTTTTATGTTGAAAAAAGTTTGATTTAGAAAAATCTTTCTTCTGCCTGAAATTGTTATTTTGTTATTATGCTTATTATATATATCCACAATTTACCCCTAACTTTTGTCTGACTGATGAGATCATTTTTAGTGATTAAATTCAATGTTTTGATCAATTACTTAGTGGTTGAGTAGCCTTTATACCAAATGCCTTTTTACTCTTTCTCAGGTAGTTTCTTGGGCAGCTAGATTTTACTTTTACCTGAGTAAAAATATGTTGAAGTAGTGCTACTTGTCAGGGAAATGCGGTGTGGTGCATGGACCCAAACACAGACGCTGGTTGAAAGTGCAATGTTGTTTACTGAGGTGCTGTCAGTGGAGGCGGTGATGATGATGGTCATGGCAGGAACGGGAAGACAGGACATCGAGCAGGAAGGAGATGGCAGGGAAACACACCATGGGGACATCAACAAGACAATGATCCGGCGCTGAGTGAGGGGAAGTGAAGGGTTATAAGGGCAGAAGGTAAGGAGGATCAGGTGTGGTTGATGGGAGAGACACAGGTGAGGACAATGATGAGGAGAGGGTGATTAGGGCAGCATGACACTACCCTTACTTGAGCATCATTTTTCGATGCTGTGCCCACCTCTGCAAACAGAAACAACTAGGGAATGTAAAGGTTAAGAAAAGTTACTGAATGAGTCAAAATGGAAATTATTTGGTGTTATTGTTTTTCTCCGCTGCTTGAGGGATAACATAAAAAAGCTTTTGTTAATATAGGACATACATACAGAATAACTTAATAAGCAGGATACTTTTTTATTGTTACAAGAACTGTGACATGTACTCTTGGCCCAAAAGCCCCCATTAACCGTCAGATGATTCATGCTGCTCTAGGGCATTTTTACTGTGCATATTTTATATCTAAAAAAAATTATGTTCCATGCATAAATTTGAGAAAAATTTGGGTCTGATCTTCTGCATATCTACTTTTAACATTTTAATAACCAAAAATAGGCGCGTGTTCGGAGAGCAAAGATAACTGCATATTATAATACTGCACAAAAAAGTTTTTATTTTTTATTTTTAGAGATTATGACATTTCTTCTCCTTGTTTTTGTTCAGTCGTGCTTCTTGGGTCTGAATAAGTAATTCTGGTGAACATTTTAAAAGTAGAACTGCAAAATGTCAGCCCTGGGAGATATTTGTCAGTGACAACTGATTTCCATCTATATTGACTTTCCTTGCACACTGACTATATTTTATTTGGTTTTAGAAGTGTCTACAGTGAAGGTCTGCACTGATTGGTAGGAACGCATTCCCCAAAAAATTTAATAATTCTGCAGCTCATTTATTGGAAAACATAAAAATTACAATAAGATAATTTGAACTTATTTTTATAATTTTAATTTTTGTTGTGTTGATTAAAACTGCTCCAAAAATGAAGTGGGAGATTGATAGGCGTACTGGTAAGGCGTCTGCAGTGATGCGGGCACTGTACCGGTCTGCCGAGAAGAAAGACCTGAGCCGAAAGGCAAGGCTTTCGATTTACCGGTCGATCTACGTTCCTACCCTCATCTATGGTCACAAATTCTGGGTGGAGATGAGATCACGGATACATGCAGCTGAAATTAGTTTCCTACGCAGGGTGTCTGGGCTCTCCCTTAGAGATAGGATGAGAAGCTCGGTCATCAGAGTAGAGCCGCTGCTCCTCCACATTGAGAGAAGTCAGTTGAGGTGGCTTGGTCATCTGGTTAGGAGGCCAACTGGACGCCTCCCTGGTGGGAGTTCCAGGCACGTCCCACCGGGAGGAGGCCCAGAGGATGAACCAGGACACGCTGGAGGGACTAGGTTTCTCAACTGGCCTGGGAGCGCCTTGGAATTCCTCCCAAGGAGCTGGCCCAAGTAGCTGCATGGGTAGAGGGAAGTCTGGGTCTCCCTGCTTAAGCTGCTGCCCCCGCGACCCGACCCCAGATAAGTGGAAGAAGATGGATGGATGGATGGATGGATGGATGGATGGATGCATGAATGAATGGATGGATGGATGGATGGATGGATGGATGGATGGATGGATGGATGGATGGATGGATGGATGGATGGATGGATGGATGGATGGATGGATGGATGATTAAAACTGTGTACTCCCACCAGATTGAATTTACACTAAGGTATATATAACTAAATGTGTTTGAAACTGTTTTTAAATAAAACAAAGTAAACTTTTGTTCAATGCATTTTGTTCGGTTTTATTTGCTAATTTAAGAAATAGCAAATAATAATATAACATCCACTTCATAAGAAACCTTACGGGGAGCTATAAGTTCACTTAATAATAAGGGCCCATCAGTGCTTTGATTAATGTGTCAAGGGGATCCCCATGAGATGGCAAAACCTCTATTAAGATATAATTCGCAGGAGGAGGACGAACCTAATACCTTCCACCTCTCCACGGAAGAATGTCCCCCACCTCCTCATAGGCACAACGAGCGATAACACCTTCAGTGCAGAGTCAGACAGAAAGGGGAGCCCCAGGCTGATGTGGTCTTCGTATGTATGTGTGAGCGTGTGTGGGTCTCTATGTGTTTCTTGCTGTGCGCCTGTGTATATGTGAATAGCTGTGTAGGGGACAATGCGACACGTTAAACCAATGTGGGAGGTGTGAAGACAGGGGATCTGCTGCAGTCAAAATGAACAAAGAGGAGAAGTGCTTCTGCTTTGTTTTCTTCTCTTGTGAAGCTGCAGATAATTATGTTTATTTGGTAGTTTTTCCTTTTGGAGGGTTTGTTATTTTTGTTCAGAGCTGTTAATTGTCAAATGCCTGGAATAATAGTCCACAGAGAAAACAATCACAGCCACCTGAAACATTCAGAACAGGGGAACGGGGAGAAATCAGTGCTTAACCCCTGACGAAAAAAAGCTTTTTTTTGTTTCTCTTTTGAATCACATCTTATAGGCGTTTGGGGCAGAGCTACGGTATTACCTTTGTGGTTGGTTGGCAGTGACTCACCCAGAACTGCAGAGGATGTGAGTGGGTGGTCTCGTACGATGGTAGAGCTATTTTCTATTTCACTTTTTCAAGTGGGTTTCACTGAATCTGGTCCAACATCAGCAGGGAGGGAGTTGTTTTTCAAACTCTGATGATAGCGACAGTTGACCGTTGCAGTTAACAGCTGTATTCTAAACATTTCCAGAACAGATTGCTCTCCTTCAGTGTGACTGCCGTGAAAACAGTTGTGTGAAATTGGCAATGAGATCTTCATCCTTCTGTTATTGGCAGAGATGTTCACAAGTCATTTTTTCCAAGTCCAAGTCAAGTCTCAAGTCTCGAAGGGGCTGAAATCAACATTCTTTCATGCGTACATACTGTGGATCTTATAAACGTTGACACCCCTGTACATTGCCAGATTTTTGTGAGTTAAAAAAAACTTTAATTAGACCATTCCAAATGATTTCCAGCAATTACTGGCTTTGATGTGGGCCATACTTTGTTATAATTCAACTAAAAAACTGTCATCCAGATAATGCCACTGTAATGTTCAAAGTTTTATTGCAGATCATCAAACAATAAAAAAATATATTTGAACCAACCTGATCCAATGTGAGAAGAATATGTTTCCTTGTCAACTCATACATTAAGAATGATTAGCCACATACAAAGGCCTGAAAGCTGCCATACAAGTAGAATCAGGAAATTACTTAAAGAGTAACTAAACCCCAAAACAACTTTTTTTTCTTCTAAACTGTATAAATGGGTCTTTACCAATCCAATCATTCAGTTTCTGGGATTTTTTTACATTTTCGTGTAAACTTGTTTAATTCTACACTTTTTAGTCTAAAAACGTCTTAGTGCTGCCCTCTTAGGGTTGAAGTGTGGCTACTGCATTTGAATTTTGTGATTGGCGGAGAGCGGTACATCTTTTCCACTCTTAACGTCACAGGCATGGTCTCACAGACACGCCCCGTGGGTTTTGGTATAAAACCATCTCTCAGAGACACTCTCTCAGCCTATGTTAGCATTACCACTCAGAGACTGTACTCCTTCTATCTCCCTCTGCCTCAGCAGCTGGCCTCGAGCAGCGCTTTCCCCCCATGTTCCCCCCTCCGCTCATCCTCCACACTTGGCCACGCCCCTCAGTGCCTCCTGGCACTACCCACTTTGGTAGAATTTTTCAAATGTTGTCTGGGGGCGGGCTTATGGTTTGTAATGGGGTTCAGTTCCACTTTAAGTAGAACCTGACAAAATCAAGAAGTCTCAATGATCTAAAATGGAAAGCGAAACATCATTCCCTGGTAAGATATTCACTTACAGAATAGGGGTACAAAGTATATTTATAAGAATCATTTTTCACAAACGGAGCCAACATGGAATAGTTGACCCAGAACAACATCCAAAGCACAGCCCACATTTGCCTCAGTTAAAGTTAGGGTTTATAAATCAACAATTAGAAAGAGACGTGGGAGAAATGTTATCCCTGAAAGGGTTTTAAGTTTAAACCCATTGCTGAAAAGTATTTTTCATCTGCCTATTACTGGACAGGCCCTTTTCCTACATTTTTGAGTTTGGAAACATGCCAACCAAAAACTTCAATGATAGCTCAGTTCTAATTGAGTGAACCAACATGCTTAATAAAAAAAAAATTATTCCTCATCTTCTTATCCTGATTTCTGAGTGAATTTAAGTACAACGTGGTGCAGTTCAGTACCAAAGAGCACACTGCATGAATTGACATAGAACAAATCTTACACTGGAGCCCTTGAGTCATGAGTCAGTGTGTCATCTGTTGATTGATGCTGAAATTGTAGCAGGTATGAGAAATTTATGTTTGCCAGTAGTTAGATAATGAATGTTAGGTGCATGGTGTTTCAATGTTTCTTTCAAACATGGTGATTCTTGTGCATTCAGCTGCTCCTTTGGGGCCCAAAAACCAACTGTGACCCAGCCTGAATACATGCCTTTACACAGAGAACATACATCTTAAAATGTAAGATTTATTGATACATTTGTCAAAAATAAGCCTACATTAAAAAGTTCTTTGGAGGTTTATGCAATTTAAATACAATTAAAATTTTAATAAAAAATCTTGATTTATTTAGTACTTTGTAGATTTGAGTAATGCACTGGTTGAAATTATAGAGAAAAACCTTCATAGCTTGTTAGTAATTTTACCATTATTTAATGTCTCATTTAATCCCTTTTGCTGATTGTGTTTTTGCTGGAATCAAACTTCACACAATATAACTGGGTAGAAATGGTTGATCGTAAAATGGATCCTATTCCCTGAATCTGTCGAGTTCAGATTTCTACCTTTGCATTTTGTGACCAAAAATGATGACATTTGCTTTTGACATTGCTCACAGACACTGTGCTCATTCATACACTATTCATCTATTGCTGTCTCTCTCTGTCTTTATCTCTAGCTGTTGTCTCTTCTCTTCTCCCGCTCATCACTTGGTCTTCTCTCATCATTAATACTGTGTTGGTTAGCCTGTTTGGCTCTGTCAATAATACCATAATGGTAAATGAGCAAATACGGTAAAGCAAAACTTTACTTATTTCATTTATTTAGTCTTCAATGATGCACCGTTACTGACCCGTTTTGAATTTGCTTCCATCTATATTTTAATAGGTGTCATGAAAGTTGGAATTAAAGGACATTTTCTTGTTAATTATCTATAACACAATGTTAGAATATTTAATTGTTATCTGTTCACGTGCCTAATAATGATGCTGGTGCCTCTGCTGGAGGTGCAGCTACAGGTCCTCTCTCCTACCCTCGGTCAATGACATCAGAATTAAGTGTGCAAAGTATGATTATGGTGTTATATTATGATTATATATATACACAGTGGCTTGTAAAAGTATTCGGCCCCTTTGAACTTTTCCACATTTCGTCACATTACAGCCAATTCAATTCAGTTTATTTATATAGTGCTAATTCACAACAGATGTCATCTCGAGGCACTTAAAAAGAAGTCATTTCAATACATTTATACAAATATTCCAATCAGTTAAAAAGTTTCCTATTTAAGGAATACCAGCAGATTGCGTCAGTCATTGGCATTGGGCAGACTTTCCAACCACAGCAATCCTTCAGCAATCCCTCATACTGAGCAAGCATGTAGCGACGGTGGAGAGGAAAAACTCCCCTTTAACAGGAAGAAACCTCCAACAGAACCAGGCTCAGTAGGAGCGGCCATCTGCCACGACCGTCTTGGGGTTTGAGAAGACAGAGCAGAGACACAGAAGGAACAGAAGATCTGATATAAGAGTACTTTCTATGTTACAGAAAGTAAAAAGTTGATAACAGGACACAGTGTATGTTCAGCCACTGGGAGCATCATCCCAGTCTATGCCCCCCGTCCAACAGGGTATTGCAGCCAAGCAGGATACCAGACCAGGTATATCTTCTATGGAGAGAAAAACACTGAGAGAAAACAAAGTTAACAGTCGAAATAGCAGAATGTACTGTAATACAACTGGAGAGTAGTAGTAGAAAAGGAAGTAGCAGAGTGAAGAAAATTGGCAAGTCTGTCCTCCAGCAGTCTAAGCCTATAGCAGCATAACTACAGAGCTAGCTCAGGATGACCTAAGCCACTCTAACTATAAGCTTTATCAAAAAGGAAAGTTTTAAGCCTGGCCTTAAAAGTAAACAGAGTTTCTGCCTCATGGACTAAAGCTGGGAGCTGGTTCCACAGGAGAGGAGCCTGATAACTAAAAGATCTGCCTCCCATTCCACTTTTAGAAATCCTAGGAACTACAAGTAAACCTGCAGTCTGAGAGCGAAGTGCTCTGTTGGGAACATATGAAACAATTAGATTTCTGATATATGATGGAGCTTGATTATTAAGGGCTTTGCATGTAAGAAGAAGGATCTTAAATTCTATTCTGGATTTAACAGGGAGCCAATGAAGGGAAGCTAAAACAGGAGAAATGTGATCTCTCTTTTTAATATTCATCAAAACTCTCGCTGCCGCATTTTGGATCAACTGAAGGCTTTTAATGGCATTTTGTGGACTACATGATAGTAAAGAATTACAGTAGTCCAGCCTTGAGGTAACAAATGCATGGACTAGTTTCTCAGCATCAGTCCTGGACAGGATGTTTCTAATTTTAGCAATATTCCGGAGGTGAAAGAAAGAAATCCTAGAAACCTGTTTAATATGGGATTTAAATGTCAAGTCTTGGTCAAAAATAACGCAGAGGTTCTTTACGTTATTACTTGAGGCCAATTAAATGCCATCCAGATGAAGTGATTGACTAATCAGTTTCTGTTTTAGAACTTCTGGTCCAAAGACAGCAACTTCTGTCTTGTCAGAATTTAAAAGCAAAAAGTTTAGATTCATCCATGTTTTTATGTCTTCCAGACATCCCTGTAATCTACCTAACTGACTGGATTCATCAGGATTTATATATAAATATAGTTGTGTATCATCGGCATAGCTGTGGAAATTTGACCCATGCTGTCTAATGATTCACCAATTGGAAGCATATATATGGTGAAAACAACTGGTCCAAGCACAGAACCCTGTGGAACTCCACAAGTAACCCTTGAAAGTGAAGAAGATTGATCACTTAGATGAACAAACTGGAATCTGCCAGAAAAATATGATTTAAACCAGCCTAGTGCTTTTCCTTTGATCCCTGCAACATGTTCAAGCCTTTCTAAGAGAATATTATGATCGACTGTGTCAAAAGCAGCACTGAGATCTAACAAAACTAGAACAGACACAAGTCCATTATCTGAGGCCATGAGAATATCATTAGTAACCTTCACCAGTGCTGTTTCAGTGCTATGATGAGCTCTAAAACCTGACTGAAACTCTTCAAACAGCTCGTTACTGTTTAGATGCTCACAGACTTGATTAGCAACAATTTTCTCAAGGATTTTGGATAAGAAAGGAAGATTAGATATAGGTCTGTAATTCACCAAGTCATCAAGGGATCAAGGGAAGGTTTCTTGAGTAAAGGTTTAATTACAGCTATTTTAAATTCTTGTGGTACGTATCCGTTTACTAAGGATAGATTAATCATATCCAAAATGGGGCCAGGAACCAAATGGAACACTTCTTTAAATAATTTGGTTGGGATTGGGTCCAACATACAAGTTGAAGGTTTAGATGAGGCTAATATTTTTGATAATTCCGAAAGCTCGTCTGAATCAAAACAGCCTAAGCACAAATGAGGTTCTACAGTTCTTTCCGATGCTGCCTCATTTACTGAGGAAGAAGTAATGTTTGGGAGGATGCCAATGATATTATTTTTAATAGAATTAATTTTATTTATGAAGAAACCCATAAAATCATCACTGCTAAGAGCTGGGGGAATTGTTGGCTCAACAGAGCTATGACTCTGTGTGAGTTTGGCAACTGTACTAAAAAGAAACCTAGGATTGTTTTTATTCGCCTCTATTAATGATGAAAAATATACTGTTCTAGGGTCTTTTTATACAGCAATAGACTGTTATTCCGGGTTAAATAGGAATCCTCTAGATGTGTAGAGAGCCATTTTCTCTCCAACTTCGTAGTATTCTGCTTTAAAGTATGCAATTCTGCGTTAAACCAAGGAGTCAGCCTCCTATGGCTAGCCACTTTCTTTTTTAAGGGGGCTACACTATCTAATGCCAAACGCAATGAGGACGTAACGTTGTGAACCAGACCATCAATTTCTGAAGGGCTAGAGATAGAATTGCTGCCATCCACTGTGTTACTCTGAGACACTGAGGAAAGTAATAATGGAACAGATGCTTTAAAAATTGTTACAGCATTGTCTGATAAAGCTCTACTATAATGAAATTTTCTTTCAGATTTAAGATGGTCAGTTAAAGTAAATTCAAAAGTTATTAAGAAGTGGTCAGACAGGACCGGGTTATGTGGGTGGACTGTTATTTCCTCACACTCAATACCGTATGTCAGTACAAGGTCCAAAGTGTGTTTGCCCGAATGGGTCGATCCCTGTACTTTTTGAGTAAAGCCAATTGAGTTTTTAGGCTATCACTTTCCATATCCACATGAATATTGAAGTCCCCCACTATAATGACCCTATCAGTATTTAATACTAAATCAGATAAAAAATGTGAGATCTGATCCAAGAATTGAGAGTAAGGGCCTGGTGGACGATACAAAACCACAAACAAAAATGGTCTTAATGTTTTGCAACTTGGATGAGGAAAATTAAGGGTTAGATGTTCAAAAGAACTGTAGTTATCAATTGGTCTGGGACTAATTAGTAAATCAGAACGAAAAATGGTTGCAACTCCTCCTCCTCGCCCAGTATTTCTAGGAATGTGAACATTTAAATGACTGAAAGTAGTTGACTCATTTATGCCGACATTATCCTCAGTGGCGGATTTAGCAAATTGGGGGCCCAAGGCGAAGGTATGTATGGGCCCCCCCCTCATACAATTAAACGAATGAGGAAGTAAAAGTAAAGGTCATTGGAGAGGGGAAAAAACCTTGCCCATTAAACGCAACATACTCTTTACGCCAAAATGAAAATAGAAAACAAAGTGTGTAGCACTACACAAAGTAATAGTCACGGTTGAACATCAGAGAATAAGATTTCAGATAACAACTCTTTGCCAAAATGCCAGGAAAACCAGCACTGTTTATTGAACTGTTTCAAAACTATAAACATCCTACAAACATACTATATACATGATTGTGAGTGAGCCTATGAGAGAGAAGAGAAATTGAAGAGAAATTGTCATCCATATCAGTCCTACTTGTTGACCTCTTCTTACAGCCTTCACACCAACATCCCAACTGTTTTATATTTTATAGGCTGTACCTATAAAATAATAATAATAATAAAAAAAACATTCTCAATAACAATATGGTCTATGAACAAATTGACTGTGGACCAATTTTTGGTCAAATAAAAGGTTAAGTCAATTACCTTAGCTATCCAGAGGTTGGTGGTTGGCTTCTTTCTTCTACTATGAAGTGGGAGATAACAAAAAACAACAGCAGTCAATCATTGGGATTATAATATAATGTGATTTGTTGTATTGTTAAATGATTACCTTTTCCCTGTTATGTCTCTGTCCCTTCCTTTCTCTCTTCCTCATCCTCATGCCCGTGTTTACTCTTTTGCTCTCTTTCTTCATCTTCATCTCCTCTCTTTTCTGTTCTTCTCCTGCTCTCGATAGCCGTTTTCAGACAGAAGTTCTGGAATATTTGCGGACAATTTCATCCGGTCTTTGACAGGAGTTGTGTTTTCAAATAGACCACTTTTTTCCGGAACATTGCCTTTTGGCTCCTTTCACACAGCAAGAAATGTACCGGAGGATCCTGGTGAATGTCTGGGGGGTGAGGGGGTGTGGGGGGTTGTATGTGGATATTACGTAAACTTAGTGCGGCGGGCGTACATGTCATTTCCCCAAACAAATGGATTATTGCAAAGATGGTCGACGAAACAGCAGATCTACTCGCAGTGCTCCCCTTTGTGATGTGTGCGATTTTGCGCACATGGAAACACTTAAGAGACATCGACGAAGAAAATGAAAGGAAAATAGTGACATTTATACATCATCAATGTGTGCGCTCACAGCGTTCCCTGCATAGACATATATAAAGATAAATAAAATAAAAAATATATATTCTTTATATATGTCTATGGTTCCCTGCCCCTTTCCCCACCGCCCCACACCCCTCCAGCTTTCCCGGAACATTACCTGACAGTCTGAACGCAAACCCCATACCGCAAAAAGTCCGCTCTTGTTACTAGGTCTTCATCCGTAAAATTACCGGTAAAGGATATCTGGAAAAAGTCCGGAAGATTGCTTTCAGACACAAAAGCGAAACAGACGAAGTCCGGAAAATTACCGTTTTTCATGGCTTGTTTGAAAGGGGCTTAAGACTGTATTTGATGCAGTAGTTATTACTGGCAAATCTCCGCCCCTCTTGACTTTTGGGGAATACTATACTGACTTGTATGGGACCTTTGCGAACAATTGCACAACGCTCCTCAGCTGTGAGGTTTTTATGCCAGAGAGCTGAGTCATCTGTGAGCAAGCCTTCAGTGTTTTGGTTGGTGGCAAAGCTAGGCGGTTAACACACCAAATTGTCGTCATTGTCAAGGTTGGTAACTCTGCTGTCTGTGGCGGTAATCACGGGCAGCAACAGGCTGATGTCCTCCTTACCTGGTGGCACTTTCACAGCTAGCTGATGCTGCTGTAGCTTCATGCTCAACATCAGCAATGTTCCTATATGTATTATCATCCCAACAGTTGTGGACAGTGTTGCCAATACCTGTCAGCATCTTTTCTTTTCTTCCGCTTATTTGATCTGCTTGGGTAGGTCCGTTTCATTTTCACTCTCCTGTCACTTCTTCCTTCTTCTTCTTTTATTAGGGTCATGGCGGTTGGCAACTCGCTTTAACAGTGCATTAGCGCCACCAGCTGGACTGGGGTGTAGGTCACTTATGTTTTTCGTCGGACACTGCCACGAACTAGAGGACTAGTCCATTTCATTTTGAAAATAGGGGGGTGCATGTGTAGGGAAATATAACCATGAAATGGGCTTTGTAACTACTACTTCAACGTTTCAATGTATTTCTTAAGAATATTAATAAAATTGACATTGCTTTTAAAGCATTCATGATGAGATGGTTTTATTTTCTATTCTTTTTTTTTTCATTTTTAGGTTGGTCGGGGCCCCCCCTAGCACGGCCAATGGTGGGGGCCCCAGGCAGCCGCCTACCTATGCCTCTATGTTAAGACCGCCTATGATTATCCTCCTGCTGCAACCAGGTTTCTGTGAGACAAAGCAAATCAATGTGATTATCACCAATCAAGTCATTTACTAACAAAGTCTTTGAGGAGAGAGATCTTATGTTTAATAAACCACATTTAATAGATTTATTTTTCTGTTCAGTCAAAGTTGTATTTATCTTAATAAGATTTCCATAATTTGTTTTTGTTGGCTTAACTTTTAGTCCATTTAATTTTGGCCGTGGGCAAGACACTTTTTCTATAGGGTAATGGATGGGTAACAGTACGGAAGCAGCAGAGAGGTGGGTTAAACTACGACTCTGCTTCCTGGTCTGGACCCTGGGTTGTCAGTGTTTTGGAGGACTAATAAATTCGGCCATATTCCTAGAAAGAAGAACTGCTCCATCCAAAGTGGGATGGATGCCGTCTCTCCGGATCAGACCAGGTTTTCCCCAAATAGTACGCCAGTTATCAATGTAGCCCACAGCATTCGCAGGACCTAGACAACCATTGATGGAATGACAGCATGCGGCTAAACATGTCGTCACTGGTCCGATCAGGCAGGGGACCAGAAAAGATTACCGAGTCTGACATTGCTTTGGAAAACTTACACACTGAAGCAACACTAATTTTAGTGACCTCCGATTGGGATAACCGGGTGTCATTACCGCCAGCGTGAATAACAATCTTACTGTATTTATGCTTATCTTTAGCCAGCAGTTTCAGGTAGGATTTGATGTCGCCCGTTCTGGCACCTGACAAGCACTTGACTATGGTCAATGGTGTCTCTAATGCCACTTTTCTGACTATGGAGCTGCCAATTACCAGGGTCGGCTTCTCAGCGGGTGTGTCGCAGACGGGGGCAAAATTTGTTAGAAACGCGGACCGGTTGGTGGTGGCCCGTGGGCTGGGTCCTAGAACTATGCTTCCTACGTACAGTCACCCAGCCGGCCTGAGGTCCCGGCTGCGCGGGCTGTACCGGAGGACAGCTAGGGTGTTCTATCCTTGTTGGCTCCACGCTGGCTAATGGGCTTCGGCTATCTGCTGGGTTTTCAACAGCGCGGAGCCGTGCTTCTAATTCTGAAACCGTAGCCATAGCCGCAATGAAGCTAAGCTAACTGAGCTAGCGAGACCTTACCACCCCAAGAAAAGCTGTGTGAAACACAAGGAGTTCCCAAAACGTAATGTACACCACCACAAAACGTGTGTTTTAGTGTGCTTGTGTGTTAAAATAACTTAGAGAGGCCTCAGCACAGAGAAAACAAGATCAATTCAAGAGAGTCTGAACAACAGCTCCACGAAGCACAACAGTGACAACAGGAAATGACGCAATACGGCTTACCCCGTCACAGAGTCGTGAATCAAACATGAATCAATTTTATTGGAATTCCACGTGAAAGATCAATACAAAGTGGTGTACACGTGAGAAGTGGAACAAAAATCATATATGATTCCAAACATTTTTTACAAATAAATAACTGAAAAGTGGGGTGTGCGTAATTATTCAGCCCCCTTTGGTCTGAGTGCAGACAGTTGCCCATGGGCATTGCCTGATGAGTGCTAATGACTAAATAGAGTGCACCTGTGTGTAATATAATGTCAGTTCAAATACAGCTGCCCTGTGACGGCCTCAGAGGTTGTCTAAGAGAATGTTGGGAGCAACAACACCATGAAGTCCAAAGAACACACCAGACAGGTCAGGGATAAAGTTATTGAGAAATTTAAAGCAGGCTACGCTACAAAAAGATTTCCCAAGCCTTGAACATCCCACGGAGCACTGTTCAAGCGATCATTCAGAAATGGAAGGAGTATGGCACAACTGTAAACCTACCAAGACAAGGCCGTCCACCTAAACTCAGGCCGAACAAGGAGAGCGCTGATCAGAGATGCAGCCAAGAGGCCCATGGTGACTCTGGACGAGCTGGAGAGATCTACAGCTCAGGTGGGGGAATCTGTCCATAGGACAACTATTAGTCGTGCACTGCACAAAGTTGGCCTTTATGGAAGAGTGGCAAGAAGAAAGCCATTGTTAAAAGAAAACCATAAGAAGTCCCGTTTGCAGTTTGCCACAAGCCATGTGGGGGACACAGCAAAAATGTGGAAGAAGGTGCTCTGGTCAGATGAGACCAAAATGCAAAACGCTATGTGTGGCGGAAAACTAACACTGCACATCACTCTGAACACACCATCCCCACTGTGAAATATGGTGGTGGCAGCATCATGCTCTAGGGGTGCTTCTCTTCAGCAGGGACAGGAAAGCTGGTCAGAGTTGATGGGAAGATGGATGGAGCCAAATACAGGGCAATCTTGAAAGAAAACCTCTTGGAGTCTGCAAAAGACTTGAGACTGGGGTGGAGGTTCACCTTCCAGCAGGACAACGACCTTAAACATAAAGCCAGGGCAACAATGGAATGGTTTAAAACAAAACATATCCATGTGTTAGAATGGCCTAGTCAAAGTCCAGATCTAAATCCAATCGAGAATCTGTAGTAAGATCTGAAAAATGCTGTTCACAAACGCTGTCTATCTAATCTGACTGAGCTGAGGCTGTTTTGCAAAGAAGAATGGGCAAGAATTTCAGTCTCTAGATGTGCAAAGCTGGTAGAGACATACCCTAAAGGACTGGCAGCTGTAATTGCAGCAGACGGTGGTTCTACAAAGTATTGACTCAGAGGGCTGAATAATTATGCACACCCCACTTTTCAGTTATTTATTTGTAAAAAATGTTTGGAATCATGTATGATTTTCGTTCCACTGCTCACGTGTACACCACTTTGTATTGGTCTTTCATGTGGAATTCCAATAAAATTGATTCATGTTTGTGGCAGTAATGTGTCAAAATTTGGAAAAGTTCAAGTTGGTCGAATACTTTTGCAAGCCACTGTATATATATATATATATATATATATATATATATATATATATATATATATATATATATATATATATATATATATATATATATATATATATATATATATATATATATATATATATATATATATTGCTGCTTTTTGTTGCTTTTGTATTAGTAATTTTTCATGACTTTCCTTAGTCAATGTGCTTACTAAGGATAACTAGTTGGCCACCAACATGACCCCTAAAGAAAATTATGCATAAGCCAACATTTGCCCTTGTGAATCACTTCATTTTACAAAGATACATTCTTACCCTTGATAACTCTCTAAAAACAGCAGAATTGCAACAGTTTGTTTGGTAATTTTTCTATGATAAATGGATTTCTGTTAGTGTAGTACTCCCCCTGACCTGAGGAAGAAATAGAGAGAGCCTCGATGGTTTCAGTGTTTTTACTTCAAGATTCATTTAGAATCTAACAGTGCCAATACGCCGTGAAAATAAACAGAAAACACAAAATACATCTACTTAGATGCTCATTCTTAGAATAAACTTACTAAAAGTAAGGGGTCTTATTTTTGATACCGATGGCTTGCCATAACTGACTGTAACCTGACACCAAGTCAAGTCAGCGGCAGCACTGATCAGAGAAAAGAACACCAGGTCCGAGTGATTGAGGGAACGGTGAGCCTGCACCTGGTGAGTGACGCTTTGGGCTGAAGCCCCAGCAAAATGGTCTGACGACGCCACTGCACAGCACCTAGTAAAATCAAGCTAGAGGTTTCTCAAGCATTGCTGTTAAGATGTATACCTTTCTAGACAGTTACTAGTAAGGTTTTTTCTTTGTTTTTACAAAGAAGTTAATTTCTTGATATTGTTAAAAATGGTAGGTTAGATATGGGCCTGTAACTTCTCATTTGTCTACTCTGTTCTTCATCCGAACAAACTGAATCAGAATCTTTGACCCAACGTTTGGTTAAAAGTACCAAACATCTGACCTTGAAGCATTACCTCAAGTAACTAAGTTAAAGTTGAACCCAGCTAGCATGACATTCTGCAGACATGAGTCAGTGCTCAACATACGGATAAACAAGCATCAGGCAATTTGTGCCAATTTAACAGCATTCCACTCCTCTCACTGCTCTTTGATTCCTACTGTAAGGTGGGTAACTGGCTGTGCTACCTCCCACCTTTAACCCTGCCAACATGTGAGCAAACTTAGCCATGACTCTCATTGTAGGATGGTGTGTGTGTGTGTATGAGGGTTTGTGTAGAGTGCTTCATTCTGCTGGCCTTCCTCCCTGCCGAGGCCAGAAGGCATGGTCCCTAAGTCCTGCCTGCTTCTCTGCAGTCTTAGGCCACTGATGTCAGAGTGGCAGGAGCTTGTAGGCGGCTGCTAATAGTGAGTCCTCTTCACGCCGGATTCTGGACTTCCATCAGCTGCTTGTGTAACTTGTTTCTTTTGGGACAGGGAGGATGGAAATTGTCTGCATTGCGAAGCATCTTTAGGAGAAGGGGAGCTGTGAGGAGTAGGGGGGCGGGGGTAACTTTTGGCTCTAACTTGTGGCAGCCTGAGTGGATGTTGATTCTACTGTCATGAAGAGATCCAGATATTTCTGTGTTGGTTGTGCTGGAGAAACGAAAACCCTGAAATAAAAACCAGTGGTGATGTTTGATGAGAACACCTCTGAACAGCTGTCCTACCTGTGACTGTGTTTATGGTTCAGTCCCGTCTCCTGTATAGAGCAGCAGCAGGGGCGAACCATCACATTTGGTGCCCAGCGTGGGGGCGGTTGGTGAGCTGTCGAGCTCCAACTATCCCATGGAGCTTTTCCTCCGTCTTTTCAGTGCAATTTTGACTAACCTCATTTGCATCTGCTAATTAGATCCTGTTAGCATAATTCATACACATGACACCCTTTTGAAGCTAATGAATAGATACATCTCCAGACAACTCACAAAGAGCATATAATGAGACCAACTTATGCAAGAGTTCCTCATACTAAGAGAAAGAAACTTGAGACAGATATTCAGACATTACATTCTCTACCTTAAAATCAGGTGGGAGTTTGGCATGAAAACCTGCTAATGCAATAATGTTTCCAATCTAATAAATCTCCTGAAAAGCACTGTGTATACATACAACTATGTGTTCACTTCATTATAACATGCTCTTTCCTTTTTAACACTGAATATAATTTCAAATAGAAATTGATTTTGTACTTACATAAAGCTCTGTGCAAATGGAAGGCCACTGAAATGCCTTGAATCTTTGAGCAGCTATTTCTATTTATAAATTGTATGCAAAACATTAAATTATGAATATTCATTAGCTAAAATGTAAAAGATGTGATTCATCTTATACAGCTGGCTATTATTCACAGACAAAATGTGTAGAAAAGAGCAGAGCCTTCCTGTCAGGTTGTCAATAACAGGAAAAAACTGGCACAAGCATTCGCATATCTAATTTTCTAATCATTTTATTTGTTTAAGGGCAGTTTTTTTTTCATTTAATCAAAATCCATTAATTGTAAGGGTTTTGCAATGACACAAACATCTATTCATCAAACAAACATTTTTAATGTGCATCTTTTAACTTTTGTCTGAGAACTGTTGCAATCTTGTGTTTTACCACCAAAGGACTGTTTATGTATAAGTTTTACAATCCTACACACATTTACAGTGTGTATAGGGGTAACATTTATTGATAGAAATATGTGAACACATTAAGTTTCTTCAGAAGAATGCACACTTTTAAATGTGTTCATTTCCAGTGAAATTGTTCCGTTGTTATCGTCATATTTTTTAAGTGAAGTTTTAGTTTTTTTGTCAAAGCTTCTCAAGACATTTGTTCCATGTCCATTTAAAAGTATTCTCAAATTGCTTTTGATTTTTTGATTTAATCATTCAACAAGTGAAAATTTGATTTCTCTTGTGGAATCATTAGAAAAATACATTTTAAAAGCCCTTTAGAGTAAACAAGAAGCTCCAAAGTAGAAGGTAGCATGATCCTCATAGGTGGCTAATCTTTTGCCAGTTGTGATATGCAAACATTGCTAAGATTAGCCTATTCAAAGATGGACCATAAAAAAAAACATGAACCCGCTTGCGAAACATTAACTTATTCACACTTATTCACATATACCATCTAAATATCAATCATTCACAGTCTTGTTTTGCATTATTACAAATTATGTATCAGCAGAACAAAAAGATTTATCTGTAAACCTGATTTGTGTGGCAAATCTAGTGCCCTTGATAGCACCCTGTTAGTTTGGATGCTCCAGCATCAACTTATTTAACTTACGTATAGGGTTGGCTCTGTCTGAAACAAAGAAATAAACCAATATGCGATGGTTAAATTCAGGGGTAAGAAATGGAATTTGAAGTACAAACTGCCAAAGTGCAAAGTGACCCCAGAGTTGAGAGCATATCAACTCTTGCTAGTATTTATGACTAAAACTTTTTTTTTTTGTTTCTGTGGTTCCTTTCAGTGCAGATACTGTTAAGGAAGATCATTTTACTTACAAACATTTTACAGTCTTTAAATGTCCAAGAGCACAAAACAAATCTTGCTCTGTGCAGGTGCTCAGCTACCAGAGGCACGTAGGATGCTTAACACACTGGGAAAATTACAGATTACAGAGGGTATGTCAGCAGGCAGCAGGCAGTGTGTCACTCTCTTCAGGGCCTCGGCGCATTGTTGCACATACAGAGAGATTGATTAGAAATACTCCAGAGCTGTGCTAATCAATCACACCTAATATTGTGCCCTGAACTACTCTGATCCACCCCCTCCCCACAAAGTGCCAGATCACACCTAAAAGAGTTATTAAGTCTTCAAGCTGATGTCACAAATGGCATATCACGTCTGTAGTAAAGGAATGTATTTTATAAATAGAATTTAAGGATAAATTCTGCTCATACAATTTGAATTTATTTCCACACTCAGCAGCTTTAGCAGGGAGTGTTGGAGTTCTGCTGTCACTCTGCTGTGCAGCTCCACCTCGCTGATGGAGTGAGGACTCAGCGGGGAGCCTTGAATCATCTCAGCTGAGGCCTCATGGCTTGGCCTGGCTGGAGCCCTCATGATGTGATACGACGATGAGCCAGGCCTTAGTGTGTGTCAGTGTGGGGAGTGTGTGTGTGTGTGTGTGTGTGTGCGTGTGTGTGTGTGAAGTGTGGGTGTGTTTGCCTGTTTCTGAGAAGCGCTGCGCAGATGAATTTGATCTCAGAGTCAGTGTGTATGCGTATGGATGCGTACACACATGCACACGTGTGTCATTGTGCAGTCGATAAGTGTATGTGCACTTGAGTGTGTGTGATTGCTCCCGTCTGCTCCCTCCAACCGATTGATCTTTCACATTTTGCACGGGCAGGAGGGACAGGAGGCTGCCAGGCTGCGCCCGGAGCCTGGGTACAGTACAGTTAGCAATGCCCGGCATTCATTAGCACCTCCCAAGCTGTCTGCACTTTTACCAAACGTTCTAGCTAGCTAACACGCACTGGCTCCCTGCACCCTGCTCTTGTCACCCCGGCGAAGGCCTTCACCAAGCATTGGCTCCACTCAGCCACAGCTGAGGCCTCCACTCTTGGCTTGGGCCATTTCAACTTTGTAACAGTTCAGCGTGGTGACACAATGGCAGTTTTGTCAGAGTTTCTAAAACTTTACAAACAACAATATCAGCATAGATATTAAGTATTTTAAATGTTGTTATTTTTATAGAAAGATATTTGCTTAAATAATGTTATGAATTTAGCCAGAACTGGATTTATATAAAAGCACACATTAATGGATAGAATCAGCAGTGAGTATGATAAAATAACATAAAGTTCAAACTAACATTGATTTCCACTGCCACAAACTGAAAAATGTATTTCAGAGAAAATAACCTTTGTTCAATTCAAGAAACTTTAAGAATGTATCTGCCAACATTCAGATGCAAATGATTGTAGCGAGGTTAATAACCAAATGTTACAAATGTTTTCAGCGTTTTTAGATTGAATAAGAAAACATCCTTTTTAGACCAAAAGTGTCTCCTGTATCAGCATATGCCATGCAAGATTTTAATTTTTCCAATCATATTTAATCAAAAGGTATTGTTTGTTTATGACACCAATTAAATAAAAATAAATAAAAATGAAAGCAAATTTCAATTTTATTGTCATTACTATATTAAAAACCTGAAAGTGAAGTCAGTTTGGTCAAAATGTAATGCAAGCTTGTTATATATGACTGCAAGTATCTGAAGTTTAATTTTAGACTCAAGGAGTAAAATGCTCATAGTTTGAGTAAATTATAACATACCCTGAGGTGGCAGGTAAGATTATAAAATAACCATTCTGTTTTTACTTTCTGTAACATAGAAAGTTCTCTTATATCGGATCTTCTGTTCCTTCTGTGTTCTGCTCTGTCTTCTCAAACCCCCAGACGGTCGTGGCAGATGGCCGCTCCTACTGAGCCTGGTTCTGTTGGAGGTTTCTTCCTGTTAAAGGGGAGTTTTTCCTCTCCACTGTCGCTACATGCTTGCTCAGTATGAGGGATTGCTGAAGGATTGCTGTGGTTGGAAATCTGCCCAACCTCACGCCAATGACTGACGCAATCTGCTGGGATTCCTTAAATTGGAAACTTTTTAACTGATTGGAATGTTTGTATAATTGTATTGAAATGACTTCTTGTTAAGTGCCTTGAGATGACATCTGTTGTGAATTGGCGCTATATAAATAAACTGAATTGAAACTGAATTGAATTAATTCCTAAAGCTAAAAACTTTCATTTAATTCACGCTATGACATGTGAACATGGGCCTAATGATAAATCTGCAAATGCCACCAAGTGATTATCTGTGCTAGTTGGTTTGTCTTGTTACTTGCAGCTTACAGTTTGCCCTCAGATCCAAAGGTTTTTTCAAATCTGATTTTTAACATGGTTTAAAACCCCGTTTAGATTGTTCAGGTGCAACCCAGTCATTTCTGCTCCAGGTTTTAAGCATATTTAAAAAACATAAATATATTTCTAGAAAAACACAAAACAACTATAAATTATAACATTTTGATAGCTGTTACATAATTATTTTAAACGTTATCTGATTTTTTGGCAAATTTTAATAACAGAGTTAATATTCTGCCTATTCAAACTAAAAAAAATTAGTCTACAGGTCCTTCTCAAAAATTAGCATATTGTGATAAAGTTCATTATTTTCCATAATGTAATGATAAAAATTAATCTTTCATATATTTTAGATTCATTGCACACCAACTGAAATATTTCAGGTCTTTTATTGTTTTAAAGCCCAAAATTCCTATCTCAAAAAATTAGCATATCATGAAAAGGTTCTCTAAATGAGCTATTAACCTAATCATCTAAATCAACTAATTAACTCTAAACACCTCCAAAATATTCCTGAGGCTTTTAAAAACTCACAGTCTGGTTCATTACTCAAAACCGCAATCATGGGTAAGACTGCCGACCTGACTGCTGCCCAGAAGGCCATCATTGACACCCTCAAGCAAGAGGGTAAGACACAGAAAGAAATTTCTGAACGAATAGGCTGTTCTCAGGGTGCTGTATCAAGGCACCTCAGTGGGAAGTCTGTGGGAAGGAAAAAGTGTGGCAGAAAACGCTGCACAACGAGAAGAGGTGACCGGACCCTGAGGAAGATTGTGGAGAAGGACCGATTCCAGACCTTGGGGGACCTGCGGAAGCAGTGGACTGAGTCTGGAGTAGAAACATCCAGAGCCACCGTGCACAGGCGTGTGCAGGAAATGGGCTACAGGTGCCGCATTCCACAGGTCAAGCCACTTTTGAATCAGAAACAGCGGCAGAAGCGCCTGACCTGGGCTACAGAGAAGCAGCACTGGACTGTTGCTCAGTGGTCCAAAGTACTTGCATGTCATTCGGAAATCAAGGTGCCAGAGTCTGGAGGAAGACTGGGGAGAAGGAAATGCCAAAATGCCTGAAGTCCAGTGTCAAGTACCCACAGTCAGTGATGGTCTGGGGTGCCATGTCAGCTGCTGGTGTTGGTCCACTGTTTTATCAAGGGCAGGGTCAATGCAGCTAGCTATCAGGAGATTTTGGAGCACTTCATGCTTCCATTTGCTGAAAAGCTTTATGGAGATGAAGATTTTTATTTTTCAGCACGACCTGGCACCTGCTCACAGTGCCAAAACCACTGGTAAATGGTTTACTGACCATGGTATTACTGTGCTCAATTGGCCTGCCAACTCTCCTGACCTGAACCCCATACAGAATCTGTGGGATATTGTGAAGAGGAAGTTGAGAGACGCAAGACCCAACACTCTGGATGAGCTTAAGGCCGCTATCGAAGCATCCTTGGCCTCCATAACACCTCAGGAGTGCCACAGGTTGATTGCCTCCATGCCACGCCGCATTGAAGCAGTCATTTCTGCAAAAGGATTCCCGACCAAGTATTGAGTGCATAACTGAACATAATTATTTGAAGGTTGACTTTTTTATATTAAAAACACTTTTCTTTTATTGGTCAGATGAAATATGCTAATTTTTTGAGAGAGGAATTTTGGGTTTTCATGAGCTGTATGCCGAAATCATCAGTTTTAAAACAATAAAAGACCTGAAATATTTCAGTTGGTGTGCAATGAATCTAAAATATATGAAAGTTAAATTTTTATCATGACATTATGGAAAATAATGAACTTTATCACAATATGCTAATTTTTTGAGAAGGACCTGTAAGTACGATGCAAAAAAGAAGGTTCTCACTATTGGTAACCTTTCATCCAACTTCCTGTCTTTTTCACTCCTTGTCGTTTTTCTGAGGATCTTTCTGCCGCATGTAATGTAATGTCACTAATGAATGAATCAAATCAAATCTTGCAATGTGCATTCTTCTTTTTATTTATTTTCTTTTTTTCAGGTCTCCATTTTTTTTTTACCAGGGAATTTAGCTTGTAATTTTCTTAAGATTTGTGAGGGAGAGAGAGCACTTCCTTTGCATCATGACTAACACATATCAACCTAATCTAAAAAGTGATTTGCACAAGATCTTAAAAATATGAAGAAAAATGTGTTCTCACTTTAATCCAAAACATATCTTTTGAGTTTAAAATACAATTCATGGAAAATCAATGAATGCAGAGGAACTGGAAAAAGAATCTAAGCAAGGTACTGTGGGGAGGCAGAATAATGGCCACAGGAGAAACTGAAATGGAAACACAGAGAATCTAAATACAAACACAAGCAAATCCAAATCACTGTGGCAGAAGGAATGCACAGAAACTGAGGAAGGGACTATAAGGAACTATAAATGAAGGAGGAAAGACTAACAGGTGTGACCAGTCCCTGGTCACTGGGTGAGAGGTGGGTTCACCCTGGACAGCTCGGCAGGCCATCAGGAGGCAACACAACGACACACAGGAAAAACAATCATGCACACACATATCTAAGGATAATTTAGAGAGAACAATTTACATAACAGTTATGTCTTTGGACAGTGGGAGGAAGCCAAAGTACCCAGAGTGAACCCATGCATGCAAGGGGGAGAACATGCAAACTCTATGCAGAAAGACCCCAGGCCGGGATTCGAACCCAGAATCTTCTTGTTGCAAGGCAACAGTGCTTCCAACTGTGGCACTGTGTGGTCGGTAGTGTGCAACAATAGTAACATTAAAATGACGAATAGAGAAACAAAAGAGAGAACAAACACACAAACACGTAACAAGTTAAATGTATTTTATACACTTTTAACCACCATCACATTTGCATTGGGTGGTTAATTACAGAGATGATAAAGATTATATAAATAGGAAACTGAGGTAAGAGAAGATTCACCACCAATAATCTTGCTGTGTAAAATACACATTGCTCACTGATCATGTAAAGGGTAGCTGTCCATTATAAAAGTGTAAATTCCAATAAAATAGCATTCACCTGAACTGCCAAGAACATTTTTGGCAGTTCAGGTGAATGCCACACAAACCACACAAACACATCAGACCTTTTTTGCTAGTTAGTTTAAATGGTGTAGTAGTACCATTGATTAAGTCAAAGCAAAAACATCAGGAATTTATGACTTTCCAAAGATTTCGATTACCCTATTTGTACATTTCTCTAAGATGAGACTGAGCAAAGAGTTATAAAAGGTTAATATTTTTCTTAAATTTAGAAACTTGGAAATCTTACATGATCAACTATATGCTAAAATCTTTTGCCTGGGGGGGTCACTTGAACTGGATTTAAACTGAATGAAGAGGATATTTATAGAATAACTATCTGCTACCGAAATCCTGAACTAAGCGTTTCAGTTCTTACACCTCATATGAAAAAGAAGTACTCTCTCAGCACCTGTTTCACACAGGAAGATAATTGGTGATGCACCACCCTCTGCCTCCATTTGCCATGTGAATTATTTTCTCTGTAAAATACCACCCAATGCAAACATAGTCTGATATTAATGGTTCATAAAACTGCTTTGATGTTTTTGAAACTGAAGTCTGATTTGGTCTGACCCCTTTCGGACTTTCCATTAGCTTCAAGAAAATATTATAGAACTTACAAGCGTTACAAATGACCTAATAAAGTAGTAATGAATACACTCATGTATTTTTTGTTTGAACGTGCAAGAAACGAAAGCTGCAATATCTTCATATTTGATATTTAAATAAAAACTGAAAATCATAGCTATTACTTAAAGGGAACATATAATGAAAATTCCACTTTTCTGGCCCTTAATGCTTTGTGTAGTGAACTTAGAGTGTCTAGGAGTGCAAAAAGCATACATTTGTCCCTCCATGTGTTGTGGAGATATTTTTGTAAAATGTTTTGGGTCATATTTTTTAAGCTGTTCAGTTTTCTCTATTATCTATTATGTTTTTTTAACTATTACGTCACAGTACTTGCACTGGAACTGCCAAACTTGGTCATGGATTTCCACTTAAACGGTGAGCGAATCCGCCATCTTTATTTCTCGCTGTGAGTTTATAGTCCAAGTTTAGGTATGCTGAAAGTACAAGTGTCAAAATGTTCTGTTATTGGGTGTAATAACCTGCACAACTCTTTACACTGTCTCCCAGCATCAGAACCGCTTCGAAGTGCGTGGTTAAGTTTTATTTTTAATGGTACTGTGCCCGAATCTGTGGCTAAAGTGGTTTTTGTTTGCTCTCACACTTCAAAGACGAGTGCTTCAGTAACCTCCGCCAGTATCAACAAGGGTTTTCTGAAAGACTTAATCTTTTCAAGGGCTCAATCCCTTCTGAATATGAAAATGGTGGACAGAGCACATTGGTAAGCTCCAATTAACGCTACAATGACAGCTAACTGTATTTTTGGATATACATTTAATGCCTCTTGGACATTGTTTTGATAGCATTAGCATTAGACTTTCTGCTTATATTAGCGCTATGTGCTAGATGTTTTATCTCCCCGATTACATATGCCTTTTTAATACTACCATCACAGGTAAAGGTAGAGTATAATTTATTACGTATGCCTAATTTGACGAATAAAAAGTTTTTGCAGTGCTATGTTGCCGGTTCTCTATCAAACTACAAAAATGGCTGAATGGGATGGAGTGAAAGGTTCAGCGACCTGGAGGGGTGCGTATGCAGCACGTCCTACACATTTAAAGGGACCGCACCAAAACAAGTCATTCGGCAAACCCTGTTCAGACTCCTCCGAACAGGAGTAGAAGAGGAGCCTATAGAACTACAATAATAAAAAATGCCGACCTAATAACTGCAATTCCACTATATATAGACCACAACTAAATGATTTAGATGTAAAAATTAAGAATTTAAAAGCATGATATGTCCACTTAAAAAAAAAAATGTATGCAACAATTTATGTATATGATTGGAAAGGTAAATTAGAATGACTGACCTTTACACTTCAAAATAACCAATATTGTGAAAAGACCATCATGGATGTGTAAATGTACTGGCCAGAAATGAAATGACAAAACTCAGGAAAACTTTTAAAAACCTTCTGAAATCCAAGAAAACAATTATTTATCATTTACACCATTTACAATATATCTTTTTACACAAAAATGTTTAATACATTCTGCATTTTTCACAAAAATGTTTCTATTTGCACACAATCATATTTAGCATGCTGCTGAGTTGGTCACCTCCTTTTTTTTTACACTACACAATAACATGACTTAATGACAGTTCTCAGAGAAGGAGTGAAAAAGCTGGACAGGAATTCAACATGCAGACCTGAGGGCTGAAACTGCAGCAGAAAACATACAAGGTGTGTCTTACTTCATCAAACTCAGCTGTTTCTTTTTACACTTCTGTTGCTTTTACCCACTCTCTCTGGCACATCATATTATCTATCTCTCGCCACATTCCTTCTCTCTTTTGGTCCTCACTTCTTCCCTCACAAGTTCAACAGGCTGGGAATACCTCTGGGAGCTGCGACCGGAGTGCAAAGAACGCAGCAGGAGTGGTATTCGCCGATCCTCGCAGTTTCTCATGAAGCCTGAATATGCTCATTCTGAATTTGTAAAAAAAGTCACATTATCTTGTATGCTTTGATATGAGTATTATTGAGTAATAATGTGTGAATAAGTACAACACAGAAATTAATGTTCTGATCTGACTTATTTAAGAATAGGTGTTGTCAAAAACAGAGTCTGTATCTGATACTTTGTGATAAAAATTAGGGCTGTGTATTTGCTTAAAAATTGTCAATAATCTATGTTATTACACCTGACTTTCATACCAGTTACACTCTGAAATCTATGCAGTAGCAAATTTTGTTGGATATCTAGTCCTAGTCAGAGTTTGTGCAGGACAGCCTCGATTTGCTGCAAGGTATTCTTGTTGGCCCTATGACGATTTTTGCACGAGACAGAGCTGTTGCTTGTGATAGACATTTCGGAACACTTATCATTCCGATTTTTATTTCTCCTCTTTTTAAGAAAAATCATGAAAAGATTTGCAATGTCAAAAAAAGTCGAACGTTGTCTTTTCAGTCCTGGGTTTGTTAACGGTTTTCAGGTTAGCAGCTGTAAAGGATAAACTCATCCCACAGACCTTGGTACAGTTAATGTGTCTCATTGAACCAAATTCTCATTCCCAATGCTTGTTTTATGTTGTTCATGTTGATTCCACTTTTGAACTGATCCACCATTCACCCCAATTTTAAAGTCTTTTCAGGTTTTTTCTTGCCTTTAAGAAGTTATTAGTTAAAAACTTTGACATTTAACTTTTGCATTTACATTTTTTTACTCTTCTTTTTTATTGCCTACTTACTGTAATTCTGAATTCTCCCAATGCTAATTTAATTAATAGCAATATGGTTTCAATCCAGACTAGGGCCTTTCTGTGGGAAGTTTGCATGTTTTTTTTACATTTACCCAAGTAGTCTGACTTTTATCTTCTGTCTAAAAACCAACCAGTTAGATTAATTTCTCCAAACTGCCTTTCAGTGTGAGTGTGAGTTTGTCTCTGTGTTTGCGGTGTTCTGGACTGTAAACATTTCACCTGCGTTTGGCCACTGACAGCCGGAGATAGACACCAGCTTTGTTGTGATAATGCACGTCTTGAAGATAAAAAAGATTAAAGGACATACAGTGGCTCTCAAAAGCATTCATATTCATTTGCAAAAACAAATTGAATATGATGCATCAATTATGAACTTTTTTCCATAGATATTATGAAATTTCCTCTACAACTTCACAGAAAAATGAAACAAATCTGATGCAATCACCTGGTTGCATAAGTGTACACAGCCTTAATTTATACTTTGTTGCACCTCTTCATTCAAACAGCATGCCAGATCTTGACTTGCTTGCAAAGACTGGACATTTCTTGTCCACAGTCATCCTCTTGGCAGCCTCCCTGACCAGTTTTCACCCAGTCTTTTAAATAGGTCCAGGTTTTGTAACAATGCATATTTATTCTAAATCTTGATGACAGTCCTTACTGTGCCATCGTGTATAATTAATGCTGCTAAAATCTGTACTCTTCTCCTAAACAATACCTTTGTACAATGAGAACCAATGAAATATCTGTGGTCATTCCACAAAGTATGGAATTAACTGTTGATCCTTTTTCACTTAAATCAAATAGAATAATTGATACAATACATGTGGAAACATTTGAAATAATTATGGTCTCAGTTTTTTACATCATAAAAAGTTGAACAGCATTTTAGCAGGGCTGTGTAGCCTTTTTAGAGCCAATGTAGATCTGTCAACAAAACTTCTTGGTGTTTCTTTTCAAGTTGATATTACACTCCCTGTTAACTTGATCACCACAAATTGCAACCTATGTTTTGTACCTCTGGCAAAATTTGCACTGACCCAAGAACCAAGAGTTCTTGAATCAAACTTGCAACTTTAACAACAAATGATCAGAGCAAATGTTGATGATATTAACTAAAAAAACAAGGTACAATCGTTGGAGAATCCCTGTGCATGAGATGTTTTTTTTTATTGTGTGAGGATGTGTCCTTTGTTGTCAGTAGTATTGACACTTTCTCGCCTGGTAATGCTGTCTGGATCTCCTAATGCTTTTATGCTGCAGCCTTTAAACTATTGTTGCATAATCACAAACACACGGTAAATTGAAGGTATCTTAGTAAAGGGAGAAGACACTCTCACTCGTTGCAGATGTTCTGTGATTCTATAACTATTAAAATCCAATTAAAATCATTCGGCCTAAATATAATTTTGTTTATAGGGGGTTTAAACATCTTTGGTCAAATTTCAGCTTGTCTTCTGGATAGAGATTCTTATTCTCAGAGGTAAGGATATTTAGAGTAGTGTATTCTTTGGAAAGATGTTTAAAGTATGAACAATAACGATCAGTATTTATAAAAAGTTTCACAAATTGTAGCTGTAGTAGTTTATAAGTTACAGTAGCAATCCATATGGATTGGCATCCTTAGTTAAGATGTGAATAAAGCTTTTAGATAAATGAATCATTATTACTGCATCATAATCTCACAACAAAACAATTAGAAAAATGCAACCTTTATTTTGGTTGCATTCATTCAGTGGAAAGCTTTCAACTGTAATTTAAAAAAATAATAACAAAACCACAGAAATACATGTGACAGAATAATTTTTAATGTCTGTTTTACTTCTTTATTTATCCGAAAGAAATTGCAATTAGTAATTCTTGAAGGACAGATAATACCAGGTGTAGATGTCTTTGTACACATCTTTACTAGGAGTGCCAATATTGTGGAGTGCTCTGTTTATAAAGGCTGAGTTAATTTTTAATTTTATTTCAGAGAACGCTTTATTTGATTTCTGACAATCCACCAGCATAAAAAGCCACAATACAGTGTATATAATATGACTTTACTCATCCTTAACCCTTGTAATTCACTCGAACTGCTAGTTTTCAGTGTCATTTTCTCCGTCTGCAGACACAATGCTCACAACGTGCTCCTGCAGGTCATTATAACTGTGGTGTTCAAATGAACTAAAATAATATGGACTGAAGGTTTTTGCCATGGGATCAGGGAGCTGCCAGGACTCAGTCTGCTTCTTCAAGAACAAATCCATCTGTTACTCAGACTCTTTGCAGAACGCCAGTCGGCCTGACAAACACTTTTGAAGTGTAGTTTGAAGCTAATCATCCTCAATTGAAGACAACCCGAGAAAAGCTGTTCCACCACATCCTGCAGCAGCAGGGTGGGGGGGATAATGACATTTGAAAGGGAATGTATTTAACTAGTGTGCGCCGTCACTCTCTATATACTCATGATGAACGTAGATGGGGAGGGAGCACAGAATCTGAAAGCTAATTAACACTTAAGTGCATAACAGGGCTGTCATGTCTCTAATGTTGTAGACTTTAACAGATCAGCTCTGATTCAATTTTTGTAATTTTATTTTGTTTACTGAATTAATTCTTCAGATTTCCCTGTTGAAATTTGGAAGGATCTCCTTAAATTTAAGGCCTCCACAAGGACATCTCATGAATAAAACCATTAAAAATGTTCTCAGAAAATCAGAAAATCAGTTTGAACATCAACAGTGGCAAAATCTGCACAAAAAAATAAAAAACAGGCACCGATAACTTGAACTAATTTTAGGTCGATGCCATGCGCAGCACAGGACAACCTGCTGGGCCCAAAAATGGGCCTTCGCCATCCCTCGTGACAAACAAGTGGTAGGCGCAAAAGAGAAAGGGAAAATTGATAAAGGCAGCAGCCCACGCCAGTTTTTCTTTTCCAAGTGAACAATACCAACATTGTTCAGCAGGGGCTCTGGCACGACTTTGTACGGTGGCGGCTGATTGTTTTGTAAAATCAACAACTTAGAAAATAGATTTCTAAGATTTCTGGCTCTGGTTTTCAAGTGTGGGAAGACCACATACATCTTTATAAAACTATGTCACTTTACCACGCAAGCTGAAGGCTGCTTATGGTTTCAACAAAAATAAGGTTTCATTTTTTCAGAGAAATCTCTCTGAAGTGCAAGGCCTTCAATAAACTGCGTCCACACATCTACAGGCCACATCAAATCAATTATTTTTCCTCCTTCAGCTCCCTATGAGCTTTTTGGACAGATGCTAAACGTGATCCACCCCTTCACTCCGCATTGAGTCCATCAGCTTTTGTGTGCTTTAACTAAACCCCTCCACTCCATTTAATGGGCTGTTTAGTACTTATTGAAACAGAGCTAGTGCTGGAGGTTAAATACATCTTAATGCGCTGGATTAATCCTTTCATTAAAAAGAAATGTAAGGCTGGTTGAAAGCTGCAAGATTGCCTCCATTAATTAGGGGGTCTGCATGCCCTGTAGCGTTGCCCGCCATGCCGTGTGTCACCGCCTTAGATGGTGGGAGTAGGGTTGCAGAACAAGGGGGCCGTCGGTCGTGCAAACTGCTAATACAACTGGCAGAAACGGATAAAAGAGGAGCCAGTTTTATTTAGTAAGGCATCAAAAGAAGCGCTGTTTTCAGTTGTTAGTGGGAATGAAGATGAAGAAAACAAATAGGTGAGGATTAAGCTTACACTTCTTTTGCTTTCAAGTATTAAACATAAATTCACACACCAGTTCTAATTTTAACAAAAGGTTTCATACTCCTTTAACTGTCTTGCATTTTGTTACATAACAACAACCAACATCATATAATTTTAAAGGGATTTTAAGCACTAGAACCAACATGAAGTTGTGGCTGTATGTTTAGGGTCTTTGTCCTCCTTCTGGAAAGTGAACATCTGTTCCACGTATAGTGTTTTGCAGTATCTAACACGTATTCTCCCAGGATTGCCATGTATTTAGGCTTATCCTTCCCATCAACGTTGACCATCTTCCCTGTTCCCAACTGCATGATGCTGCCACTGCCATGTTGTGTTCACAGAATGGTGATGCTCAGCTAGTCATACAGAGGTCTCATTTTACCAAGGTAAGGCAAGGCAAGACAATTTTATTTGTAGAGCACATTTCAACAAGAATGCAATTCAAGGTGCTTTACATGATTAGGGGATAAAGTAAAAATACAAATAAAACACAGACAAAGCATATGACACTTAAAAGCATTCATGAATCACACACAAAACAAAACATTTTAACATTTAGTTAGAGCACCTTCTCATGCATGTTTTGAAACCAGACTTCATATGGCTTTCTTTTTACTGATCCTACTTAGAGGGCAGATTTCTGAAAAAGAAATAATGGTTGTCCTATCAACATACTTTCCCACCTGAGCTGTTGATATCTGCACCTTCTCCAGAGTTATAATGGGCCTCTTGGCTGCTTCTCTAATTATTATTGTCACACACAAACAGGTGGACACTATTTAAAATTTGTCGACTTTTGAAGGAGACTGGTTGCACTGGATTTTATTTTGGAGTATTAACAGTAAAGGAGGCTGAATACAAATGCACATCACACGTTTTAGATATTATTAGTAGATTATATACCACCTATTTTTTGGTCTATCACATAAAATGCACATCACACTTTTTAGATATTATTAGTAGATCATATACCACCTATCTTTTGGTCTATCACATAATATCCAAATAAAATACATGTTTATGTTTGTAAGGTGACCAAAATGCAGAAAAGCTGAAAGGGTAGAAATTTTTGTAAGGCCCTGTATATTGAAATGCTTGTCCAGAAAAATAGCTGCCAGGATATTTTGTCTGAGTTGGCAAATGCAACATTTTTTTAAACCTCACCCTGCTGTTCCTGACTTCTGCAAAGAGCGGCCTCTTTCTCCACGGCCCAGCATAGCCTCATCTGGGCTGCAAGCCATGCTCGATGGGTGAGGGCGTGTGGCCGCAGTACTCCTTCCACCCACTGTCTTACCCCAAAACCAGCCCGATCTCGCTCAACCTCCCACCCTCTTTCCTTCCACCGTGGTTTGGACAGCCTTGCAGCTTTGGACACGCCCCCCCCCCCCCCCCCCCCTCCCCTTTCTTCTCTTTTAATTTGTAGTTCATATAGGCTCAAGAGACAGTATACAGCTGTATAAGAAGTTGTGAATCCTGTTTGAGTTGCTACTTGTGGACTTGTTGAGCACTGAAACAACCATATACCTCATATGTCAAGAGAATTTTGAGATTGCCCAGGACGACTTCTCTCCAGAGTCAGCCATAAGCAGATTGCTGTCATCTTGAACACCGCTCTACCACCACCCACCGACAACCAACCAACCACCCCACCACCTCCCCTCCACCCTCGTCCCCCGCCCTGCTGCTGCACTCCGCTTTAATTTCCCAACACTTTGAAAGCTTTTCTCACTGTATATTTTATCACTTTTTCTTAAGACTTGCGCTCAGCTACGCCTCAGCTCCTTTTAAAATACAGAGCCAAAAAAACAAGACAATTCGCCTCTTGGATTCTCTCTCTCTCTGTGTTAATCTCCCTCATCTCATTGTGAACAGGCTTACTGGAAAGAGCACACTTAACAGAAGAATTTCACACTGTATTAGAAAAATGCATCTTTTCACACCTGTAAATATCTTGTCTGATCTGCTTGGTTACCAGCCCCTCTGAAGGAGGGCCACATGCTGTACAGCAGAGGGGAGATGGCGGAATTTGCTTTCACTGCCAGGAAACAGGAAAATAGAGCAGACAATAATGTTGCGCATTGCAATGCTTAAACTATTGAACCAATATTTAGATTCACGTCTTTAAAAACAGAGGATATTCTAAAAAAGAAAAGTCAAACAAATAGCAGCAAGGACAATCTATTAATTCCCAACATGCGGTCGAGTAATGTTATGTGATTGAAGTGTGACAAAAAGTTGTGAGGTTTATTTACTTTGTGTGTGTTGCTGCTGCGATGGAGCTGGTAGATCTGTGGGCGTGTAATCGCACCGAGGTAGAAAACACTCGAAGAGACACACATTGCATCTCGCCGTGCCAACAAGTTCAGGAGTGAAATCCTGTGGATGTGAGCACATGTAAAGTCATCATAACATTGGAACAAGGTTATCTGAGAAATGGCAGTTTATGTGGCAGTTTATGTTTTACCTTCATGAATAGAAAATATGCTGACTGATTTGGATGATTTTGCACTCACATGCTCGCCACACACACGTGTTCAAGTAAACAAAGCACGCCGCGTTACAAGCAGAGGCTGTCGAGTACACCCTAAACCACCTGATCCCTCACAACGTCCCTGGCCCACACTCACGCTGGATCTACTTCTGGGTGAACCACAGTGTCACAAAATGGACGTTTTTTTACAAGCACCAACAGTCCCAGATTCAATTTGGAGTTGATTGTCTTCACAAGTTTTAACTTGAAGTTTATTGATCGTTCTTATGATCAATGCAACAACTGCAAAGACGCTGATGAACAGGGGAAGTCTCAAGTGGACAAGTGTCAACATGCCCCAAACAAAAAAAATAGCGCTTCAAGGCTGCATCTTTGCTAACTGACCCACCTTATTGCTCTCACATCTCCCTAATTGCCAACAGACTGCACCCCAGCCACTCTCACTAAACCTTCCACCTTCTTTCTGGCCAGAGCAGGGCCACAGACAGCGGTCGGTGGACCTTGGGAGAGAGTGGTCTCGACTGGGGCCCCCTCACTAACACTCAGACCGATGTGTTAATAGATCCAATGCCATCTTATTTTCGCACTTCTGCGAGACGGCAAGGGGTGGCCAGGCGGGATCAGCAACCTGCCTCTCTGAAAGAGCTTGAACAAGAGAGGAGGAGGTGGTGGAGTGGAGTGGAGAGGAGTGGAGGGGACGATGGGGGGTTCACAGCACTCCACCAAGGAGGTCAACAAGAAGGCAGGGGGCACAAGTTCAACTGTGCAGCACAGAAAGATCGGATCAGAAGGGGAGGGGATGCATAAATGAACGCACAACAGGGTGGATGAGTGGATGCGAGGGGACTGTGCAAGGTGTTTGGTAAATGTAAATAAGAAAGAAAAGATTAGTTGAAGCATATTTCCTAACTACAGTAGAAGTAAGAACTGCTTTTTTCATCCCCTTTAACAAACTTTACCTAAAGGCGGGTTCTGCATACTGTGGTTCTAGAGTCCCATATGGCTCCTTAGGCCTAATAAGTTATGTCATTAATGTTATAGATCTGAACAGTGTTTAAATCTTTGTTTCAGGTAATACAAATCTTTAATGGAATTTCTTTAGAAATTTTTCACTTGAAAATGACCTAACTAATGAACAAATAACACTGAATAACACAAATAAAACAAGAATAGTTTATAATAGTAATAGTTTGTCTGCATTTCAGTGTGATGAAAAAGGTCAACATTTCTTGTTAATTTATCCATGTAAATACATAATGAAGGTCTTCTTGTTAATATCATAATCCTCTGTGGCGGTCAACGGTTAACTGTACATGAATGTGTCTGTTAATCTGATGAAGCTGTTTGTAAGTATAAGAGAGAGATCAGAAAGTAGAAACCATCCAACATGTGTGTCTGTCTCAACTGACAAATAATGCAGGGGTAATTATATTAGGCAAATATATCATCCCTTCAATAACTTGTCAGTAATTAAATTCAGCATGTTTGTTTTGCACTGCACTTTTTTGTCATTTTAAAATGATTTCTTTAATATTTTCAAGAAAATTATGTCATTCTCTCATTACTGAGGGTTAATGGGTTTTTTTTATTTGAAAACCAAGAAACTAAAAAAACATGTTTTTTTTTTTTACTTTTCAAAATGTTTATACTAAGTATTCATAAAACAAAGGCAATATTTTTGTTTTACAGAGTAATGTAAGTTTTGCAGCTCAACGCAAAATGTATTTTAAAGTAAAACAACAGAAAGTGTTCTTTAGATCGTAAAGTCTGCTGACCCCTAGCCTAAAGTAACAATTACACCTGTGCATTAAAAAATAGAATGTTTTGAAGCATTAATTTACATCAATAATCCAATTTAAAAGGTGAAACTCATAACTTTTAGGTTCAAAACACACAGTGATATATTCCAAGTGCTTATGTTTATTTTTGAGGATTTTGGCTCATAGCTCAAACAAAAAAGATTCAGTTTCTCACAACAGCTAAATGTTACCTTAAAACCTACACAATCTATTTTTAGCACAGAAATCTCAGCCTTCTTAAAAGTATTTCAAATCGTCTGGATAGTATATGCATTCTATGCTTAATTGGAGCTGCTTTTGCTTAAATTACTGCACCACTGCATTACCTATCTGAAGCCCATGTTGCTTTAATAGTGGCATTCAGTTCCTCTACATTATTGAGAACCCATAGGTTCTCTTTGAAATTTAGGTTAGGGGTGGTTTCTTGTTAATTAAGCAGTCAGTTAGTTTGGGCGGGTGCTAAGTCCTGCAAAAAATATAAATAAATAAATAAATCAGCATCTCATAAAGCTTGTTTGCAGAACAGATAATTTGTGTCATGATCTATGCTTGTTTTTATTCTAAACATTTTTCGGCAGATAGATAGATAGATAGATAGATAGATAGATAGATAGATAGATAGATAGATAGATAGATAGATAGATAGATAGATAGATAGATAGATAGATAGATAGATAGATAGATAGATAGATAGATAGATAGATAGATAGATAGATAGATAGATAGATAGATAGATAGATAGATAGAGAAGCTCACTTTCGATGACTGTGTGGTAGAACATCTGCAGCATGTCAGTGAAGGTCACATACCACAACAGCTGTATCATCAGAACACTTCTGGATGTGGCAGGAATTGGAGTTGTATCTGAAGTCTGATGTGTAGAACGTGAACAGAAAGGGAGCCAAAACAGTCCCCTGTGGGACCCCAGTGCTGCATTCCAGTGTCCCAGAAACACATCTCCCCACCCTGACGTATTGAGGTCTGAATTTTAGATAGTCCATAATCCAAGATGTCAGGGAGGGGGCTACACCCATACCCATAAGTTTGTTTCTCAGTATGGGAGGCTTTATGGGGTTAAAAGTGCTGGAGAAGTTGAAGAACATGATCCTGACATAAGAGCAAGCACATCCAGGTAGGAGTATGCCCGATGCAGCATGTAAAGGACCGCATCTTCAATTCCTAAGTGTTCCTGATAGACAAACTGGAGGGGGTCTTCCTCAACAACCTGCAGTTTGATTCGATGGACAAGGAGCCTCTCCAAGATCTTCATTATGTGAGATGTCAAAGCCACCGGTCTGAAGTCATTTAGCTCTACCTGTTGCCCTTTCAGTGCTGCGGAAGACATGAAGTGTTCCGCAGAATTGGGACTTTTTCTATCTGAAGACACAGATTAAAGATCCTCTGCAGGGAAACTGCTAGTTGTTCAACACTGAGTTAATCTACAGTATGACTTGACTGAGTAGGATGAAGATGAAAACTAAAGACTGTAGTATACACTTTTTTATTTTCTTTTTTAGAATGCTGCTTTTTACTTTTACTATGACATTGAAAATAAAATAATACTTAATTTCTCAGAATATTATTGTGTAATATTGAAAGTGAACAAATAATGTTACTGGTAAATGTTCTAATTCGGAAGCGTAATTATTTCTTTTATTAATTTCCAGAGATTTTTAAGTTCTTTTTGTACTTGTGAAAGCCTATCTGAAGTTGTTATTTAACTATAACAAACAGAGAATGCCAAGACTCCTGTGTTTTGGAATAAAAAATATAGTCACTCTAACAGGAAACCTTTTACTGTTTAAACAGGATATCAATGTTTTGCCAACTAATTATGTTATTTTAATTTTTTTCACTAGTTTCAATTGAAAGTTAGGTATTTTGATCTTTGGCTGAACCACACCAAAGGTGTAATGTGTTGTGCTTTCAGGGGCAAGTCATATCTAAACCAAAAACAACCACACAGTTTTTGATGATCCACCTACAGAGTTTCTGATTGTGCTTACGAAAACGTGGAAGCCCTCAGGCGGTTTGAACCACCCACATGGTATCACAACATTAGTCACTGTCGCAGGTTTTGGTTCTGGGGGCGTTGCTTCAATGTTACAGGTGACTTCGTTGTGTTTTTTTCACGTGATTTCTTATAAGTCACATGCTGTAAGAGGAGTATCTCTGGGTACTGAGGGCCCAAGTATATAATGTGCATTTTACTCTATTTAAAATTAAGTTGTTGTTTCAAAGATTTATCTATGCATTTTAATAAAGCTGTTTTTCTGCTAAAATGTTAGTCACTCACTGCTACAGCATACTGGAAAAGAGCTGTGCTTGCAATAATTTGACGCACATTTTTTTAACTGATCACTACCTATTTATGAGATTATTGTATTTATTTGATGTGGAATTTTATGTGGAAGGAATTTTTTTTTGAATGTTTTACAAATAATCTAATAAGTGCTGCATACACTTCTCTTTAGGTCTCTCTACTTTGATGCCCATAACTAAATGTAACTAATTGCCTTCAAAATTTACACAACTAGTAAATAGAGTCCAGCTTTGTGTAATTTCATCTCAATCTGAATCCAGGTATTCTGTGGAGGCCTTAAAAGCAAGGAGAGAGAAGCAGCCAAGAGGCCCATGGGAACTCTGCAGGAGCTGCAGAAATGTAAAGCTCAGGTTGGGGTAGCAGTGGACTAGACAACAACTAGTAGTCCAATTCTCAAAACTGGCTTATATGAAGATTTATGAGAGCTGTTGAGAAAAAGGAAGAATTGGGATAACTCAAATATGGAAGAAGGTGCAACCAAAGTTAAACTCTTTGACCTGCATGTGTGTGTAGAAAAATAACATTGTACATCCCACTGAAACAGTGTGGTGGCAGAATCATGCTGTTAGAGTGTTTTCCTTCAGCACATACAAGGAAGCTGTTTAGAGGTAATGGGAAGATGGATGGAGCCTGTGGCCTCGCCTGGCCTGGGCATTCCCGGCTCTAGCTCCAAAAGTTTCTCATCAAGCCCCTAATGGTTTTTTTTCACCCCAGAAGTAATAAGTTTACATTAACTGAGCCGCCCTATGACATTAACGAAGAAGGCAGTTTTGTAATTTCCTAGCTTCACAGATTCACAGCAGTGTTTGCGAAAACACATCACTTGGATATTACCAAAGCAAGTTAAATTTGTCTGGAGAATAATTTAAAATCGCTGGACATTTTGGACTGACGTGCGTCGGTCTTCGTCTCCCCTTTGATCTGTGTCTCACTACGGCTCCTCATCGCCCCGGAGTGCTCATTGCAAGCTTTCTCCCGGCCCATAACTGGCTGCTTGCTTTTAGCAGCACCAGAACTTTCTTCACAAAGCTCCGAAATATTTATTAATGTGGGATAGACCTGATGTGTTTAACCCTAAAGTGAGTCTAATTCAGTACGTCATATTCAAAATTATTACAGGTAATAAGCTAATGCTAATCTCTAGACTGAGAGACAGACATGAGAGTCACAACATGGGAGTTTAAAGATTGACGTAAACATAAATACTTACCATAAATAATTCTAACTAATTAAAGCTGTTTCTCTGTCTTATCATTCATTAGAATATTATCTATACTAGAAGTGACAATGTAGACATCTTCATAAATACAGAATAGAAGGAGCTGCTTCAGAAAGCAGGGCAGGATTAAAATCACTGACTAATAAATGACTGATTTAACATTTTGACCGATGATTGTCTGGGAGGAAACAAATCAGAGTATACCACTAGAATAAACTAGACTGCAGCACTGATTAAATCAACAGTTTTACTTTTGTTCTGAGTGCAAAGACTGCTGTCTTGACTGGGACTGAGGTGCCTTGGCGGAGCTCTGAGCTCTCAGAGTGATTTTCTAGTTAAAATTATATAATTGAGCCAATTTCCCCAAATAAATTAAAATTGAATCCCCATCATTTTGCAAAGGTCACTTTTATGTTTACCTTTTGATAACATCTATTATGAGAAAAGTAATCTGATGTTATACTTGGTTTACAGATGACCTAGACAGAACAGAGATTGAGGAAAAGAGCAGCAAACACAGAGGTCTAGCTGACACAGAACTAACCTTTGTGCTTGTCAGAGAAAGAAAAAAATGAAAATAAGTGTTACCTATTGACTAATTTTATTATCCTGTCTTACCTAATATTAATACTGATTTTAGAAATCTTTTTTACATTGTCATGTTTAAGTTTGAAAATAATTACATTTTGAATTACATATTGGTGTATTTGGCTTTAAACATTTGCCACAATGCTCAGGAAAGCTTTAATAAAAAGCCTTTTTACTGTGGAGGTTCCCCCAGATTTCTCTACAGGGGTGAGGGCTCAGCTCCTAATGTTTCCAGGTCCAGGAAACACCTGTTAGTCTGCAAAAGACTCAAAACTGGTTAACCTTTTAGCAGAAGTAAGAGCCTAAACATATTTTGGAAACTGTTTGATTTGCAGGCTATTCATATGTTGAAATAGCCCAGTCAAAGTCCTCACCAAAATCCATTTATAATCCAAGGTAAGACTTGGAAACTGATAACAACTCTCAATCTATCTCCTAACCAGACACAAAATTTAATTTGTAATTAGGGGGGTTGTAGCAGAATGAATTTAACATAAAAAAAGATCATACAGTATCTTTTTCCTTCCAACTCACAATGAGCACAAATGTGCTGTTTTGTGTTGGTCTGTTACATGAAAATCCTATAAAATATATTTAGGTTGTGGCTGTAACATGAGAAGATGTGGGAAATGGGAAAATTCAAGGGCATGAAGAACCTTTTTAAGGCACTATAGGTTGTCAGGCAGTTATTGTGGGTTTTTTATTTATTTATTTTGCTTTTTTAAAAGAGTCTCTATTCAATAAAGACATATATTACCAATTAAAAAAAACTGATGAATCCCATTTTAATCCCATCATGCAAGCATTAGAAGGATCATTCAGTTTAAAGTGAAGAAGAAGAAGAAGAAGAAGAAGAAGAAGAAGAAGAAGAAGAAGAAGAAGAAGAAGAAGAAGAAGAAGAAGAAGAAGAAGAAGAAGAAGAAGAAGAAGAAGAAGAAGAAGAAGAAGAAGAAGAAGAAGAAGAAGAAGAAGAAGAAGAGCAGAGTTTGGCTCTGAGCCAAGTGTGTCTTAAGTATTTTGGCTCCTCACCTTCTGCTGCCCCTGTCAGTCTGCTCATGGTCTCCCTCTCTAGGCGTCAGAGATGTAAAGTGACAGCCGGGGTGGCTTCCATGTCAGTGAGGTGAGACCAGGCTCTCCGGCGAGATGCCCCGACCAGGACCACCCCTTTGGGTCCACATCGTGTGAAAACAGGAAAAAAAAATCCTCCAAGTGTCTGACCATGATCATACTGTCAGTGCCCCAATCCTAACCTGTAACATATCCCCCTCCCCTCCTCCTTGGGTAATCCAACACTGGCAGATTAGGATGCTGTCATCAAAGTGGCAGAGTGCTAAAACATCCATTAAGCTTTTAATTGAAGAGACGGAGAATGGGGGGGGGGAGGGGGTTGGAAAGAAGCACATGATGTTGTGTGTGCTGGTATGACAGAGCTTGTTTTCCAGAGGTGAGAAGTAACGGAGACTTGTCAAAGGTCATAGTCGGCCAGAGGCCTGCCCTGCCACGCTGTCAATCCATGCTGCTCTTTTCTGGTAGTGCTCATTGATGCAAAACATATCAACACACGGATATAATGCACTCATGCTTCTCTCACACCATGCAATTGTAACCACATTTTTTATTTACACTTTGCCTTGCATGCAATTATTTTGGTCTATATACGTTTTTAAGGCATTTGTGGTTCAAGTGATCATAATTTATTTTCGGGTTCAAATGGCGTGAACCTGAATTTCCTGTTTTGGCTTTTGTATTTAAGACTGCCCATTCCTTGCAAAGAACAGATGCACTAAAGATCTATGAGTAAGTGTAGGAAAGGGTATCTGTTTTTATTGGCGTTCCTCCAAAAAGATATTTGAGAACATCGAGGTCCTTTTTAATGACTGTTTGCTGCATTCCTTTCTACACTTTGATAGTTGGTCGCTTTTAGAGAAACTGTTTTTGGATTAATTGGGTTAAATGTGACAAAAATCCATGCATTCTGATTCTTTAGGTAAAGACGTTTTCTCTGGAAAAATGATGTTTTATTTTTCTTTCTAATATAAAACAGTTCAAACTAAAATAGATAACCATCTTTGCTTTGCTGGACTTTATTCCAACCAAAAAAAATCCACTTGATTACAGCTAGAAAACGGGACGAGCAGTAAAAGCATAGTGCAGGAAAGCCCAAGTCTAGTCCTCAAGAGCTGGTATCCTGCAACTTTTAGATACATCCCTTCTCCAACGCACCTAAAGTAGGGATGCATCCACATGTTGCACTATTGTAGCTCTCGAGGACTGGCCTTGGGCTCCCCTTTCATAGCGTGATATTCTGATATTAACATTTGTGGAAGTATTTTGTAGCACCAAGAAGAGCATTTTCTTAGAATCTCAGTCAACAACAATGAAATTGTTAAAAGCCATAACAGAAAATGTTCAATTTTACAATAAGCCAGAGTGCATTACCAGAGGAAAATAATGAGAACTGTTATGACAGACAGGAATAACTCCAAGGTAGGGAAATGCCAAATTTGCACACATTACATATGGCTCCTGCACTAACTTCGCTGTTCAGTTTAAAATACGTCCAAATTGCAGACATTTAGACTAGTGAGAGGATGCATTAGCCTACTAGCTAGCAGCTCACTATTGTGTTGTCTGAATTCCCCGCCTGCTGTAAATTGTGTGACGTTACAGTGTTGTTGTCGTTCATGCAACCATGAATATTTATGTAGTGGAATTTGTTAAAATTAAAACTAAGCCACTGTCATTCTGTTTGACAATCTCTGTCACAGGATTAAGTTAAATCTTCATGCTTGTTGTTTTATAAGGTTACATTTGATCATTTACACCCGATTCCGATCATTTAAAAATCACGTGATTGGGTCCAATTTCTGATCACGTGATCAGGTCGGGACATCACTACTCCAAGGTCAATGCCTGCAATAGTTCAAAGTTCTGTGACTGAAGAAAAATTTATAGTAACCAATGCACATCAAAAATCTGTAAAAGACTAAATAAATATTGTAAAAGTTAAGAATTTCCACTTATTGTACTGTAGAAGAGTCTGAAGCCACCAATATGTGGCGAGATTAACATGGAACAGCTAAACAAGTGTAATTTACATTGTTTTGTTTAGATTAATGTGGTCTGGACAAATGGGTTTAAAATTCAAATTCTGGATTATTCTTTTAGTGGGGTAAATTAAGAAAGAAATTGATCAAACCTTGCAAATCTACAAGATAAAATCTAAAAAGGTGTTGCAATGACCCAGTAAATGTCCATACCTAAACTTGTACTGGAAGTGTAAAGGAGCTGTGCTTAAACAAAATCAAATATCATTGCCAGTGAAGAAGAGAAGGTACAAATTCCATCACAGGATGATAGTCATACAGAAAATTAATGCCTGAAGTCATTGCTGCTAAAGTACATTTTTACAAGCTGTTGATTCAGTGCTGCATAGCTTTTTACATGACTAGACTTACATCCAGTATTTAATGATGTACTACAATGGGCTTCCACATCTAAGCAAATAAAACGATTAGATACAACCAGCACTACTGAGATTGAAAGTCTAATGTTCACCACTTTATTTATGACATTTCTAGGGTCTGATACAGTGACATCCTGATGCATTACTTAATTTCTGACATGTGTACATCCATGACATGCACTCACCCACACACTGCCCTTCAGAGTGTTGTCTCCCTGCTGAGAGGCAGTAATGTCACTGTTTGTGTTGGTCAGCAGGGTTTCTGTCTACACAGTCAGTGGGGCCAGTGACCTCACAGCACGACCTGGACACTGGGTTGGGTTTTAGTTTCTGAGAGGTCCAGTCATCTTCAGATCCAAGCCATAGTCTGTGATGCCAAGCCAGTCTGTCAGACCCCCACCTCCCACTGCAACTCTAACCTCAACACCTTGCAATCATAGAGGCATGAACTGGCATAGTGTACCATAAGCTTCCTCATGGCGCTGCATATGATTAACTGGACCATTGGGTAACTTGGCCTTGGAGAGGTCCAGGTCCTGGGCATTGGTCCACAGGGCATGGACAAGGACAAGCGAGGTTTTGCCAGGATGGAAGAAGATCTGTGGTTCTGCTTATGTTTTACCAGGTTTTTGTGCTGACTTTGAGCAAACCGTATTTTCCTCTGAACTGAATCAGATGGAGCCCTTTGCCAGTATCAGTGTCTCACACTTTGAAAGACTCGTGATTGTATGTGTAAATTTCTTCAGATGCTAGCTAGTCAGGTTTTTACAAGTAGAGAAGGTGCCAGTGAGTCAGAAAATGTGCCATTAGTGATGGTTAAGGTGTTTTTTGGTGTATAAACAAAATCAGCATTTGCTTAAACACCAAAAATTTACTTATAATAAAGTTTTTTATTCTATATTTCTGATTGGGTACTGTAGGTTTGAGTAGCATGAAATACATTTTATGTTTTGTTATTTTTTTAAAGACATAAATACACAAATATTTGGTTGACATTAAAAAATGAAACTATCTTGACATTTATTTGATGTATTTAAATCAAAATTTAAAAACTCCACCATTTCTGATGCCACTGAAAACAGCAGTCCATAAAGATTCCTTTTAAACATGATCAAGACCTCACACCTTCACAAGTGTGACTTCCGTCTGTTGCATCTCTCTCCTTCCATTTTTTTCCTCCACCCCTCCTCCCTTTCTTCTCAGTACACCAATGTTTTCTTTATATTACCAGTGCTTTCACTAGCAATGCTGGAAAACTCAATTTAATTCCAGTCTCCGCTACTACCAATAAGTCCATCTTAGAGCTCCTTGAGATCTAGACTACCACTTCAGAAGTAAATTTGATGAATCTGTGTTATTCGTCTAAACCTACAAGTAATGCCTTTCATGTATAACTGGATGAAAGCCTAAACAGATGATTTACTTGCGTTTTGATCTGACACGATACTGGAACAATAATGATTGGTTCTTATGACAACATATTTAGCTTCCTTTAGCTTATTGAGAGCAAACTTTTATGAAATGAAATGCAAACAGTCTCAGCCCCATTCTTTGACCCTGCTTCCTTCCCCCTCACCCTTCTCCCTCTTCCTCATCCACCTCCCTCTCCTTTCCCTGAGGGCGACGTGGCATTTCGCCCCTTAGCCGGCCGTCTCCCTGGTCCTGTGCTGTCACTCTGGATGGCTCCTAGCATGCTGTGCTCTACTGTGATTGAGCATTACGAGGTGTTTCACGCCTCTTTGCATTAGGCTAGACAGCTGGGAGGGTAGTGGGTAAATGATACATATGGATTGCAAGGGCAGTGAAGTTCACGACAAGGTCAAGCTGGAGCAAGCAGCATGTCAACCCATCCGTAGACTCTTGTGTCCACCTGTGCATGATCATCTGTTCTAAAAGACATCCACATAAGGTCCAACTGAAGGTGCAAATATCGAGATATGTGCAGGTACGGTACACATTTGCACAAGAAGTCTACCACATGAAAGAATTATTTGGAAAAACCCACTGACATTTTCCATGAGCTCACACATTCTACAACACTAGTATACATGGTACTTATCACAAACAAGCGTTACCAGCCACACTGTGAACTTTCGGAGTCTTCTTTACAAATAACGATGACAAGGTTCATGGAAATTTAAAAACTTCTTATAGTAACTCTACAACTTCTTATGTTCGGACTGTCATGGTGTGACTGAGATGACAGTGAGATCATCTTCTTGTCAATTGATCAGTTCTTTTACTGCAAGGAAAATAATATTTTAAAGGTTGAATTTATTTGTACAACTCACTCTGACTACCTAAAATCTATACTTACCATTTGCCCGATAGCACCATTGTTCAGTAATATCTGGTTTAAGATTATTTTGATTCACTATGATGAGTGCTTTAGCCTTGGACATCTTTGAACAGTTTACCAGATTTTTAGTTAAGGAGAGTTTGGTTGAATGGTCATTTTATGGATCTGGATAAGGCTTATGACCTTGTCCCTCAAGAAATATTTGGTGTATGCTACAGGAGTATGAAGTCCTTGGGTTGCCCTTAAAGGCTTTTGGGCAATTATATATCTAAAGCAAGAGCTATATAAAATTTTTGGCACAATGTTGAGATGGTTCCCGGTGTGAACTGGTTCTGGGTGTTAACTGGTTCCTGGTGTGAACTGGACTCTGCCAGAGCTGGCCCTTGTCCCTGATATTATTTGTGATGTTCATGGACAGGATCTCAAGATGTAGGAGGAGGGTGTATGAAACGGAAATCCCCACATCTGAAAGTCTCTCTGTTAGTTCTGTGTAACTTCATTCTCTTATTAGGAGGGTTTTCTTATTCAGATTCTCTTTCTAGTATTTATACTTATGTTTCCTTCTGTTCTCTCTTCCCTGTTCATTATTGCTGTTATTTTGAGTTTCTCTTAGGTTCTTTTTCTCCTTATTATTTTAGATAATAAGGAGAAAAATAACTTTTATCTTTAGTTACTTCAGAATTAGTCCTCACTCTTCTCATTTAAGATTATGTTCTGTCCAGTCTTTTCTTCTGTTTATGCCTTTGTTTTTCTTTTGTTTTCTCCTTTCCATTCTGCTCCCCTGCCCTGCTGCTTATTGCCTTCACCTGCTCTCTTCCTCACCTGCATCTGCTCTCTACTAATTAGTCCTTTGGTTTCACCCTGTCACTTTCACTCCTACTCAGTGTATTTAAGCTGTCCAGTTTTCCTTTGTTCTCTGTTGAATCCTACCTCTTCATTCCCTATTCCTTTATTCCAGCATTTTATTATGTTCTCAGTCCAACCTTGTAAGTTCTTTATTTATTACCTTTATTAAATGTCACCCATCTTGCACAGTCCTCTGCATCTGGGTCCTCCTTTATGCAAAAATGACAAGGTCATGGTTCTAAACTCTAACAAAGGTGGATTACTCCCTCAGGTTTGGGGTCAGACTTTGTCTCAAGCAAAGGCGTTTAAAGATCTTGATGTCTTGTTTGTGAGTGATGGTTGAATGGGGCAGGAAATGAATTAAGGGACTGAGAACTTTTCAACAGACCTGGCATAGTTCTTTTGTAAAAAAAAAAAAAAAAAGCTGAACAAAAAGCAAAGCTCTTAGTTTACTGGTCCATCAGCTTTCCTAATAATCAGCCATGGTTATGAGATATGGTCATGAGATGTGATCAATTTCATATGGATCACAAGCAAAAGGACAAGATCTCAGCTAGAAGCAGCTGAACTGAGCCTCTTCTGTGGCACGTTTCTATAGTGTACTTCATAAAATAAGTTTTATATTTTATAATCAGTTTTCTTTACAAGTGCCACAATTTTTGCAACAAGCTAATATCGGCTTCTTCATAACTTCTACTATTCCATTTAGCTCTTTAATATCTACCTCTAGTCCAGTCATAGTGACCCATTTTTATCTTTTAATTCAAGTTTTGAGATTTCAAAATAATCTGAACAAGAGTTGATAGGAGAAAACATATTTGCATTACTCTGTTATCCATGCCCTTCAAGCAGCGCTATAGTCTGTCCATGATGAAGACATACCTTCTTTGCTGCCTTTCTTGTCACAAGGAATAGTCTAAAGGTTTTTGCCCCATAGATGAAGTTACCTGAAAACATTCAACTGAGGGAAAAACACTTATGCAATGTGCTTATATGAAATAAAGTAAAAATAAATGAAGTACCTTAACTTTTACCATTAAAACCTAATCTGACGGATTTATTGAACTCAACCTTTACTAAATTGCACTCACTTTCCCAATGCTAATTCACTCATGCATGAACAGGACAGGTTTTTTGTTTTACTTTGAGCATGTGTGGGTGTAATTAATGTGCTGTGACCGGGGACTTCTGCCCAGTGATGGTAAAAGACCACCTCCTGGCTTTTAATACTGCCTGTCAATGTAGCCTCAAGAAACTTAGCACAGGCCTGTATTGGGAAAGCTTCACAGAGACAGACGGTCAGGAAAAAGGAAAACAGCTGGACAAGAATGACAAATATACATGGTATAAGTGCAAAGTAAAAGTTGTTTGGTTAAATAGGAACCAAAATATTTTAAAAGATGGTAACATTTTATTTTTTAATTTTTTTAATTTACTTTAACAGAAATCCTGTGTAATATTGTAGAATGCAATAGTAATACAGACACCATATTTGTTAAATCAAAAGATAAAGACCCAAATCATCTATTCATACAGCCTGCAAAGATAAATTTTTTTTAATTTCAAATGTAAAGCACTGATTGCCTTGTTTCTTAATTTGCATATGCTATAGGGGAAAGCATGACCCCTCTAAGTGAAGATATTGTGACATAAAGAAAATAATTTTCATAAAAGACCCAACTTGTGGGCTAATAGTGTAAAAGCATGTCCATACTGTTAGTGATACCTTCAATGATGAAGGTTAAAAAGTCTAGCTGCAATAATGTTCTCGCATGAAATCACCAACACTGCTAATACAGTAAATTGTAGTTAATTTAAATTTAATTTTATTATTCAAAGCTCTCGAGATACAATTTATCCAACAAATCATTATCCCTCTTTGCTCATACCTACAGTAAACCAATATGCCTGAACAGTGTGTCGTATTTGATCATGTCCTGTTGATAACATCACTGGTGATACCAACCCCTTTGTTCTAAAACTGACTCTGAAACTTCACTGAAAGCCATTTAACTAATTAGTGACTTTCCAGAGGTTTGTCCTAATACTGGCCCTGTGATATATGCTGATGATATAGTTATTTAGTTGTGTGGCAAAGCTTCTGATCCTCAAATGTAGAAAAAAAGTCTCTCCATAGCTCGAGGAAGACTTTAATAGTTGAAAATGTTGACTTTTTTTAACAATACTGCTTGAGGCCCCAAGTACATTTTAAAGCCATTATAAGCTAATTTTAGAGGGGATAAAAATCTCAGAATCTCAGAATTTCCTGTATAAATTTCTTGCTTCTCTTGCCAGTTGTCATGGGGTCATGCAGGGTATTGGGCCTATTACTGTTTTCTCCACAGTTAACTCCTTTACCCCAAGTTTTTTGATCTCAGAGATTAATTTCACTTCTGTCTAGGTTATGTACAGCTGTATATGTCTGTAATCATTTTAAATGTCTAAGACCATGGGGCTTGAAGCTGCTGACGGGAGTTTGTTTTGTGTTGTTGTGTAAGTGAGGTACAGAATGCAGAATTTTGGGATTAGAGAGATACAAGTGAATATTTACAGATCACTCCAATACTTACCATTGTATTGGCTTCTAATGAAGACCCAGAGCAAGTTTTAAAGTGTCGTTTTTAACATATCAAAGTGTAAATAGTATTCCACCATTTAATTTTTTAGAGCTGGTTATACTCAGGCATGTTCAGCTGCTGTTTATGTCAAATAAGAAACAACAAAATTTTTTTAATTTGAGGCATTTGATGTGTTAAGATTTAAATCTTTTGTTCTATGGCTACACTTTTTCTATTAAAGAACATTTTTATTGTTAATTTTTATTGTTCTATGCATTGTTTACTTTGTTTTTATTGATTACAGAATTTCCATATTCTTTATTTTTAAAGGGTCATTAGTAGTATTATGGAAAGTACTTTATCAATACAATATTATATATTTCATGTCTACAGCCACCTTGAAAACCCTATTCTCTCTGCTTTGGGTGTGGAATACGTGTTCTCTGCAGATCAATATGTCCGTCCAACATCTCAGCCTGTCAGTCTGCCTCTTGGCTTGTCACTGTCTCTGGAGGGGATTTTTAAAAATCTCTGCTTGTCACTCATTTCTATTTTTTTCCTAATGTCTTTTCTTGTTGCATGCATGATCTTGCTTTACTCTCACTCTCATTGCTATATTCTGTTTCTATCTTCTCCTTCTGCTCCTTTTTTTCCCATTCACTCCCTTCTTCTGTCACTCTCTTTGAGTCTCCCTTGCCGAGACTGCAACCCTGGGGCTTGACAAGCTGGCCAGTCCGCCGCATCTGCCAGCACATCTTTAGCAGCTTGGCAGTGAGGAACGTCCGTCACAGGTTGTAATCAAACCTGCCTGGAGACCAACCGAGGAGGAGAGAGCGGGGGGAGGAGGAGGGGAGTGAAACTGAGGGGGAGGGCCCCTCCTTCTGCCTGATTAATCATAATGTAATTTTAATTAAAAAGCACAGTGTCAAAGGGTTTAGCTGCTTGAGAAGTGAGCCCAGATTGCCACGCAGCAGCAGCCCCCTCAGTCTGCAAGCAGGAAATGCATCCTGACAAATCCAGGCACTCAGGCCAAGAAAAACAAAGGCCACCATTACCAGGATATTGTCACCGGGAGGAGGGCAGGGGAGTGGGTGAGAGTTAGGGTGGGGGTGACATGGATGAAGAGGAGGACAGAGAAAGCAAGGAGAACGGAGATGGGAGGGGATGGGATGAGGGGACAAGGGGAAACAAAGGTTGGGGGTCAGACTGTCATGCCAATTGGCGCTTGGCGCAAACACCCGTGTCACGCAATAAGAGAGAGCGGAGGCAAGGGAGAGGTGCGAGAGATCCTGGCATCGTCTTTTGTCAAGGGTGGATACCGTAAGCTTTTCTGAGCGATGCTTCAGGCTGAGGGCTTTTTAATGCTTTACTTTGTTTACATCTCAGGTGCACAAAGCGTCCTCTCAGTGTCAGGCCCCACTATATTTGCTCCACCTGAAGCATGCTGTGGTGTTGGCTTCGGGCCAAACTGTGCCTGAGACAATGTAGCTGCTTGAGACAGGCCAGAAGGAGCCGCAGTGTCACCGAGCAAAGACCAGAGGGCTGCAAGAGGGGTCAGGCAGAGTTTCTGTGGAGACGTGGCATGTCAACATGGCTGAGCTGAAAGCAGAGCCAAACACATGTGGTGACATGGCATTACTCTGGGTCATGAAAACCGGTTAGGAGGATTTCAGACATGGAGAAAAGGATCAAACTCTGGTGCCCATCAGGTGTATTGATTCTAATGTCCATAAGTGTTTTAAGTGTTTTGCAAAAGTATTCATAGCATACATGTTATATTTTGTCACATTACAAACAGAAGAAGCTAAACAGATTGTTGTGTTTAAGATGTTTTTGCAATAAAAAAGCTAACACTGTTGTATTCAGGTCCCTTTTAATCTGAGACCCATAAAATAAATCCTTCAGAACTTAATTAGTAAACCTGTGAGTGATTAAACCTCAGTGTAAATCCCAACATGTCTGTGAAGGCCTTAGAAGTTAGAAGACATGGCTGTCCACCTTACCTCACAGACTGCTCAAGGAGAGCTTTGATCAGAGAAGCAGCCAAGTGGCGTATGGTAACTCTGGCAGAACTGTGGAGATTATGGGAGAGTGGCATCAAGAAAGCCATTGTTGGAAGAAAGCCATAAGAAAACCTGTTTGCAGTTTGCCACAAACCATTTAGGAGATGGTAAACATGTGGAAGAATAGGCTCTGATCAGAGGAGACCAAAACTTTTTGGCCTACAAGGAAAAGGCCACGTGTGTTAGACAAGTTACCCTGCATACTATCCTGAATGAACCAACACTATTGGGGAAGCTGGTGATAGGATGATTTTCCTCTGTCTGGACAGGATTTAAAGGAAAATAGTCTCAATGACATTCACATCTTCTGATGTCAACTTTATTTATAAAGTATATTTTAAACATGGCAAAGGTTGACAAAAGTGCTTTAGAGTCAAGCTAATAACGTAAAAATAAAAGAAAAAAATGTGAATTCAATTGAAAGCTGCAAAAAAGAAACAAAATAAAGAGTGAAAATACAACATACATAATATTTACCAGGCTCTCATGCCAAGGTAAAATGTTAACTGGGTGGTTGACTGGGGAGGGCTAAATAATGTGTGAATTTTGAGAGGCTATTAGAAAAAAAACTATTAAGTTGTGCCCAGGCTATTTAAAACTTCTAAAAAAAGACAATCTTAAAATCAAGTGAAGATAAAACCCTCAGAGAGCCTATATTTTCAGTGTTTGAATCCCTCGTTGTCTCTAAACTCATCTGTTTAGAGCTGCCTTTGAGTAATGTATGTTTTGTGTGTGCTTCTTGCATTATTGCTGTTTTTACTTTATATGCTTTGTCTGTGTTTTATTGCTATTTTTATTTTACCACTTAATCATGTAAAACACCTTGAATTACCTTGTTATTGAAAGTGTGCCATACAGATAAAATTGCCTTGCCTTGCCTTGTAGGAGATGTAGCAGGGGCAACCATGGATGACCTTTTAGAGGCAAGAAGGGAGGAGGTGACTGGGAGGGGAGGGGTCAGTAGCATCAGAGTGGCCTTGGTGGGTCTCCGGCTGAGGTTTTTGGAGGTGAGAGACTATGAAGGACCCTTGACCCAAACCTAACAAGCATTTGATTTCTCCCTCCAGGTTTACATTGCTCAGATGAGTGGTCTCTAAGCAGCATGAACTACTCTGGGGCAATCCCTCAGTGGGTCGCCGGTGCTTGGGAGGACCAATACCCATTTCTCATGGTCTGAGTTTAATCTTAGATTTTTACAAACCAAAACAATGATGTCTAACAAGGAAATTACCAAATCGTTTCCATAAATGTTTTTAAAGGTTTTAAAACACTACAATGATAATATTAGTAACAAAAACTTTAACTGAGGCTAGTTTTAGCATTTTTTTTATATATGAGAACATATGATTAATATATATACAAACTGGTATGCAAAAAACATTCATACCCTTCAAAGTTTTTCACATTATCTCACCTTAGAACCACAAATTTTAAAATATTTTAGTGAGTTACTAATCAGAACTATAATTTTTTTGTTAGGTCTTATTAGATCTGGCTTAAAACTAACCCAGCATTTTATTTAAAATCAAACTGACAGTCAAAGATGGAGGTGGTAGTGTGATAATCTGGGGCTGCTTTGCTGCTTCAGTAAATGAGTAAATTGCTACAATAAATGGAACCTTGATTTTTGTTCTCTACCTGAACATACTGAGAGAGTACGTCCAGCCATGGGTTCTTGACCTTAAATTTAAAGCACTTTAATGAACCAGAATAATGACCTAAAGTACTAAAGCATTTCCACTTCTGAATGGCAGATAAAGTTAGTAAAGTGCAGATCAAATTCTTTGGCGGTACATTAAAATGACCATTAATGCTTGAAAAACATTCCACAATGGCTGAATTAAAATTATTCTGCAAAGAAGAGTGGGGCAAAATTCCACGACAGTGACGTAAAAAACTAATTCCCAGCTATCATGAACATTCATGGCAGTTGTGGCTCCCAAATGTGGGACAACCAGTTGTTAGGTTCCAGGGGCATCTAGCTTTTCACACAAGGTTAGATTGGATTGTATAGGTTTTCTTTTTTTTACCTTTTAAATGAATTTGTCACCTTTGTGTATTTATTCAGGTGTATTTGTCTGATGTAAAGGTTTGTATGATAATCTGAAATACTAAAGTGAGAAAAAAAAGCAAAAGCTGAAGAAATGTGTAAGAGAATAAACACTTTTTCACATATGTGACTGCACAAAAGCACAAAATATAAATCTTTATTTTAATTACATATCCATATCTGTCATCACATAGCTCATATAATGATTTTAAAGAGCTTTTTTCATCAATACTGTTGCACAGTTATGTTAATTATTATTAATTAAGTCTTCTTTAATAATTTTATTGCAGTTCCTAACTTGTTTCCTTTAATATGCCTGAGTAAAGGTTCCGCTGTTTGGCTTTATTTGCTAAACCAACTCTTATTGAGCCTTATTGATCAGCCAATGCCAACAAGCACAGAAGATACCCAGAAGTGCAGGGAGATTAATGAGGTCTCTCTATGATCTGATGTAGTCCATATTGACCTGTGATCTAGAGGGACATGCTCCAACAGAGCACACACACACGTACCCTGCCTGAGACACTAACGAGGGTTCAAGGAACCTCCTATAACTCCAGGGGCCGCAGACACAAAGCGTACCACCAACCTCGCTGAATGGAGAGGCAAAATGAGACAGATGACATCTTAAACAAGCTTTAACACGCAGGTAGCCAACAAAGGCAGCTTGCTCTTTATTTACATGTCAAAAGGCGTGCACACGCCTCAGGCAGAGGCATATGTACTGAAATGTACAAAAGCAAACCATGAATGCATTACATAATCAGTGGCGCACATATGTGTTGGTGGGATGCAAAAACAACCCTCAGACAAAGACAATCACACTCAGTCATACAGGAGGAGATCATTATGATGAAGAGTTTCTGCCATTTGGATCAAGGACTAGAGGTAGTGCTGCATCCTGATAATCTGTTTTTCACCCAGAGCTCCTGGTGCTACAATTCTTGGTTTCCTCTGAACAAACCACCTACTGGCTGCCTTAACCGCCCTCTAATAAACCCATCTGTTGGGTCATTATTGCGTCCGAAGCCATCTGAACAGGGGGAGCCACCCTGAAAAGCAAAGGCTGAGCTCGTGCAGAGAAGGAGAGTGATTTTAGTTTCAGTGTCCTTTAGATAACAAACAAAAGAAGTGATGTATTTCACAACTAGTGAATATATTAACAAAATGTGCTGAGTTAATAAAATGAAGGTTAATTTTATTTTAGTTACTAATGTTCCTTCAGAAAGTTATTTATGAATTTGAAAATAATCCTGTTTTTTACTGAATGTCTTTGAAAACTATTCAAACTCCTTCCAGTTTTTCACATTTTGTTTAACTTACAAACTATGATGGGTTTTATTGGGACCAAAACAGTTGCACCAAATTGAGAAGCTGACAGAAAAGGATAAATAAAATTTTTGTTTAGATAATAAAAATAGGAAAAGTGCTGCATGCATTTATATTCTGCCTACTTAAATCTGACCCCCTCATGAAATAAAATCCAGAGCAGCTAAGTTACCTTCCAATCCACCTAGTAATTGAACAGCGTTCCACCAGTTTGCAATGTAATGTCAGCATATATACAACTGTGTGAGGCCCAAGAGCTTTGTTAGGGAACCTGAAGGAACTCCATGAAGACCAGGGAACACAGCAGACAGGTCAGGGACATTGTTTTGGACCAATTTAAAGTGGGATTAGATTTTAAAATAACATTTCTGGCTTTGAACATCTCACAGAGCTTTGTTCAGTACAACATCTGAAAATAGAGAGAGTATGACAACCTCCCTGGGCTGCCACCTTATCGCAGTGGGGGGGTTTGAGTGTCCCAATGATCCTAGGAGCTATATTATCGGGGGCTTTTGCTCCTGGTAGGGTCACCCATGGCAATTTGGTTCTAGGTGAGGGATCAGACAAAGTGCAGCCCAAAAGACCCCTATGATGAATAAGACAGATAGACTCAGTGTTCCCTCGCCCGGACGCGGGTCACCGGGGCCCCCCTCTGGAGCCAGGCCTGGAGGTGGGGCACGTTGGCGAGCGCCCGGTCGGGCTTAGCCCGAAGAGGTAACATGGGCCCCCCTTCCCATGAGCTCACCACCTGTGGGAGGGGCCATAGGGGTCGGGTGCTGTGCAGAATGGGCGACGGCCAAAGGCGGGGACCTTGGCGTCCGATCCTCGGCTACAGAAGCTGGCTCTCGGGACGTGGAACATCACCTCTCTGGTGGGGAAGGAGCCGGAGCTGGTGTGCGAGGTTGAGAGGTTCCGACTGGAGATCGTCGGACTCACCTCGGCGCACGGCTCTGGCTCTGGAACCCGTCTCCTCAAGAGGGGTTGGACTCTCTTCCACTCTGGAGTTGCCCCTGCTGAGAGGCGCCGAGCAGGGGTGGGCATACTTGTTGGCCCCCATCTCGGCGCCTGGACGTTGGGGTTTACCCCGGTGAACGAGAGGGTAGCCTCCCTCCGCCTTCGGGTGGGGGGACGGGTCCTGACTGTTGTTTGTGCTTACGTGCCAAACAGCAGATTAGATTACCCACCCTTCTTGGAGTCTTTGGAGGGGGTGCTTGAGAGTGCTCCTCCTGGGGACTCCCTTGTTCTGCTGGGGGACTTCAACGCTCACGTGGGCAATGACAGTGAGACCTGGAGGGGTGTGGTTGGGTGGAATTGCCCCCCTGATCTGAACCCGAGTGGTGTCTTGTTATTGGACTTCTGTGCTCGTCATGGATTGTCCATAACAAACACCATGTTCAAGCATAATGGTGTCCATATGTGCACTTGGCACCAGGACACCTTAGGCCACAGCTCAATGATCGACTTGGTTGTCGTCTCATCTGATCTGCGGCCGCATGTTTTGAACACTCAGGTGAAGAGAGGGGCTGAGCTGTCCACTGACCACTACCTGGTGGTGAGTCGGCTCTAATGGTGGGGGAGGACGCCGGACAGACCTGGAAGGCCCAAACGTGTTGTGAGGGTCTGCTGGGAACGTCTGGCAGAGTCTCCTGTCAGAAGTAGCTTTAACTCACACCTCCGGCAGAACTTTGAACACGTCCCGGGGGAGGCGGGGGACATTGAGTCCGAGTGGACCATGTTTTGCGCCTCCATTGCCGAGGCGGCTGACCGAAGCTGTGGCCGCAAGGTGGTTGGTGCCTGTCGCGGCGGCAACCCCCGAACCCGCTGGTGGACACCGGCGGTAAGGGATGCTGTCAGGCTGAAGAAGGAGTCCTACCGGGTCTTTTTGGCTTGTGGGACCCCTGAAGCAGCTGATAGGTACCGACAGGCCAAGCGGGATGTGGCTCGGATGGTTGCTTAGGCAAGAACTCGGGCGTGGGAGGAGTTTGGAGAGGCCATGGAAATTGACTTCCGTACAGCTTCGAAGCGATTCTGGTCCACCATCCGGCATCTCAGGGGGGGAAAGCGGTCTATCACCAACACTGTTTACAGTGGGGATGGTGTGCTGCTGACCTCGACGCGGGATGTTTTGGGTCGGTGGATGGAATACTTCGAAGACCTCCTCAATCCCACCAGCACGCCTTCCAATCTGGAAGCAGGGTATGGGGACTTGGGGTCGGTCTCTCCAATCTCTGGTGCTGAGGTCACCGAGGTCGTTAAAAAGCTCCTCGGTGGCAGGGCTCCGGGGGTGGATGAGATTCAACCGGAGTTCCTCAAGGCTCTGGATGTTGTGGGGCTGTGTTGGTTAACGCGGCTCTGCAATATTGCGTGGACATCGGGGGCAGTTCCCTTGGATTGGCAGACAGGGGTGGTGGTCCCCCTGTTTAAAAAGGGGGACCACAGGGTGTGTTCCAACTACAGGGGGATCACACTTCTGAGCCTCCCTGGTAAGGTCTATTCAGGGGTTCTGGAGAGGAGGGTCCGACGGATAGTCGAACCTCGGATCCAGGAGGAACAACGCGGTTTTCAGCCTGGCCGTGGAACACTGGACCAGCTCTACACCCTCAGCAGGGTCCTGGAGGGTGTGTGGGAGTTTGCCCAACCGGTCTACATGTGTTTTGGGGACTTGGAGAAGGCGTTCAACCGTGTCCCTCGGGGGGCCCTGTGGGGGGTGCTCCGGGAGTATGGGGTACCGGGTCCCTTGATACGGGCTGTTAGGTCCCTGTACGACCGGTGCCAGAGTTTGGTCCGCATTGCCGGCAGTAAGTCGGGCTTGTTTCCAGTGAGAGTTGGACTCCGCCAAGGTTGCCCTTTGTCACCGATCGTGTTCCTAACTTTTATGGAGAGGATCTCTAGGCGCAGCCAAGGCGTTGAGGGGATCCGTTTTGGTGGCCTCAGGATCGGGTCTCTGCTTTTTGGAGATGACGTGGTCCTGTTGGCTTCATCGGAACGTGATCTACAGCTTTCGCTGGAGCGGTTCGCAGCCGAGTGTGAAGCGGGTGGGATGAGAATCAGCACCTCCAAATCTGAGGCCATGGTCTTGAGCCGGAAAAGGGTGGGGTGCCTTCTCCGGGTCGGGGATGGGGTCCTTCCCCAAGTGGAGGAGTTTAAGTATCTGGGGGTCTTGTTCACAAATGAGGGAAAAATGGAGTGGGAGATCGATAGACGAATTGGTGGAGCATCTGCAGTTATGCGGGCGCTTTATCGGTCTGTCGTGGTGAAGAGAGAGCTGAGCCGAAAGGCGAAGCTCTCGATTTACCGGTCGATCTACGTTCCTACCCTCATCTATGGTCACGAACTCTGGATGGTGACCGAAAGAACGAGATCACGGAAACAAGCGGCTGAAATGAGTTTCCTCCGCAGAGTGTCTGGGCTCTCCCTTAGAGATAGGGTGAGAAGCTCAGTCATCCGGAGGGGGCTCAGAGTAGAGCCGCTGCTTCTCCACATCGAGAGGAGTCAGTTGAGGTGGCTCGGGCATCTGATCAGGATGCCTCCTGGACGCCTCCCTGGTGAGGTGTTTCAGGCACGTCTCACCGGTAGGAGGCCCAGGGGAAGGCCCAGGACACGCTGGAGGGACTATGTTTCTCAGCTGGCCTGGGAGCGCCTTGGGGTTCCTCCCGAGGAGCTGGAACAAGTGGCTGGGGAGAGGGAAGTCTGGGTCTCTTTGCTTAGGCAATTTAAGTAATAACTCCAGTTTGTAGTTTGTCAAAAGCCATGTTGACCCAGCAAACATGTAGAAGAAAGTCTAATTTGGTGACACTAAAATTAAAGCATTTGGCCTATGTGCAAAAGAGCTGATAGTGGGGCAAAGGTTCAGATTCCAGTGGGACTGTAAGAATGTACCCAGAACTACAATGGGCTGGTAAGTACAACTGGAAGTTATAGATTGTAATGTGTTGTACTGCTGAAAAACTAGAAACAACAAACATCAGTAAACCTAAATAGTTAAACAAAAACTATTTTAAACTTTTAGGATTGCTTTAAAAAAAAAGCAAAGGAGTCTAGGAGTACTTTTCAGATTCATTCTTGGCACAACCAGCAGGCCTTTATCCCAAGTCCTTAAGGACCTGTAAGGGATATATCTTTGTAAATTAGCTCCATGGTTTACATCAAAGCATTTTAAATGTTAGAATAGCTTAGCCAAACTCCAGACCTACATACAATTGATTACCTTTGGCAAAAATTGAAAATTGGAATTCACAGACAATCTCTAGCTAATATGACTGAGCTTAAGCTATTTTACAAAGAAGAATGGCCAAAACCTTTTGTCTCTAGATGTGTAAAGACAGACCCTAAAACACTTTCAACTGTAGTTGCAGTGAAAGGTAGTTCGACATTTTGACTTGGGGCTCCAGAATCAAATGTATCACTTGTAATTCAAAATAACAAAAAACTATGTGGCTCTTTCCTTTTACTGCACATCTATGCATACTTTGTGTTTGTTTAACAAACAAAATCCCATTAAAAGACGAAGCTTGATTTTTTATAACAACAAAAATTCAAATATACAGAGTATTTATATTTTTGCAAAGCACTATATTTTCAAAATAAATGTACAAAAAAGTGATGCATTTTGTTCATGGATTTTTTCAAAATCTCTCTTTTTTATTTAATATTATTTAAGCTAAATGTTGATGTTCCTATTAGTCTTTATGAAGTCTAGAACACAAATGACTAAATTATTGTAGTCCCAAGGCTTTTGGGTTATTCCACAGTCAATAGGTGGACTGTCACTGACTGTGCAGCTGAATGTGTTCAGGTTTTTCCACCCATCCACCCATGTGCATTGTGCATGTGTGTATTTCTGTTGGCATAGACAGCCAAGGAGGGCTGGTGAGGCTTTAACTTCGCTAAGCTTTTCCCTGCCAGGTCCCCGGGAGATCCCACTGTTCGTTTATATTGAACTTTGTAGGCTGGCTGCTCTGCCAGGCTCCCCTGCCTGCTGCTGTAATATCAGAGCTGCTGGGGACCTGCACAGTGAGCAGGACCTGGAGAGAATGACACAGATCACATCGGCCCTGTGGTTATTACGTTTACCTGTGTGGATTTGTGCGTGTGTGTTTGTTTGTTTGTTTGTGTGTGTAGAGCACAGTATTTTTTGCAATGCACATCACCTGCCATTTAGAGATGGATTCTTGAATGAATTTGGTTTAGAATGGAATGATTTTAGCTCAAATTAAATATTTTTTTATTTTGTGTGTGTATGTGTGTGTGTGCGTGAGCATTCGTGTGCACGTGCGCGCGCGTGTGTGTGTGCCTGTGTAGGGATGCTTGCAGCTGGCAGTGCTTCGCTGTGTCCTCTCCAGCTCACACTGCCAGTGTCATAAACAGCCATAGCCTCTGGCAGGTGTTGCCCAGCAGTGCACAGATATGTGTTTCCCAAAAAGTGGCACACGGCCGCACATGTGTGCACACACAGACATTAATGAACACATATCCAAATACACACTGCTGGGAATCCCCACAGGTGAGCCTCAGAAGGCACAGTCAACACCTCATTATTAAAATGCATAGACATTAATATGATCACACACATGTGCACAGAAACAGCTGTTTAGGTCCTCTCACACACCCCCATGCCTCTATAGGTTGCAACTTTTAGATCAGATTCATGAGCTTATTAAGATTATGAATTTATAAGTCTTAAAACATTCTATATTTTACAGAATATCTGAAATTAGTTGAAGAAAAAAAGAACAAAAAAAAAGATGGAGGGCTTGGCGACTCACCCAAAATACTTCCAATCAGCAAGTGGTAACACTATAAATGTTCTGCTTAATAATGACACTAAGCATTTTTATACCATTGGGTAATTGGTGAAACCTCAGTCAAGTCATAAATTGTAAATAATTTCTACATTAATCTAGTTCTCATAAAATTGTACTGAACTTTGCTTTTAAGTTGTTTGTCCGTAACCTTCTTTTGATTTTTCCCACACAATTGTTTATGTTGCTCTTGAAATCATTTTTGTTGATTAATCACTTACAAAGAAGATCTTAAAAGTTCTTCAGTTCTTTTAAAATGAAAAAAGGTTTTTATTAGATTTTAAAGAACTTAAATATTGATGCACTTCAGCAAAAAGCACATATTTACAGACAAGCATCTTTCTGTAAAGAAACTTGTTTTAAATTGTATTGAACTGTAACATAACTGACTGAAAGCAGCTTACTGTCATTCAAATTTCAAATAGTCAGTAAGTCAAAAGCCATCTTGAATTATTCATTATCTCTGTCTTCTGGCAGTTAAAGAACAAAAAATTGATATAAGAAGTGAGAACAATTTAAAACATTTACTTTTGTTCATACTTAGCTTGGATCTCAACTAACTGTGCTCTTACCGTCTCTGTAGAAAGAATCCCAAACTGAAAACTGACGTTCTGGACTTTGCAAGAAAACCAATCTTATCTTTTCTACAGACAAAAGAAAATCCTTTTGACTCTTTTAATAATTTTTCATTGGCTGTCTGCATTTAGGTCAATACAAGGCATCTTTGATCAGGTTAAACATTGGGATTCAATACATGTTGAAGCTATAGAACAGAATCACCTACTCTTTTGCTCTAAGTTTTTAATGCATCGAAAAACACACTAATCTGTAAACCAGTGTTAACATTTTTCAACTTATTTTTCAGAAGACTTGACTAATTGAGTTATTACTGTACATCTATTTCCACTTACAAAAATGCCACATTGTTGGCCTGAGAACAAAGACTGTAAACCAGTTATACAGTGTCAACACGACTCCAGGTTGGATTCCATTAAAATAGGAATTAATAATCTGAAAAACACCTGAGGTCTGCTACCTAAATATGTTGGAGGTCCTGTGATAACAAGGGTGTGTTTCTCTACCAAATGTCACAGAAACCTTGTTAGATTGTATATCAGGAACTGTTCAAATTATCCAGATATTTTTACAATATAAATCTGGTGACTGATGCCATGAGACTGAAAATGTATGATAAGTGGTTTCTGCAGTAAAATGATGCAAAACATATGGGTAGGTGAACACAGCAATTGTTCAAAATGGCACAAAATGTACAGTGAAGCAGTTGTTGGCACCTTGCAATAAGAATATCCTGGGTTCAAACCCTGCCCTAGGGTCTTCCTGCATGGATCTTGCATGTTCTCCCTGTGTATGAGGTTCTCATACACAGGAGAGGACCCAAGACTGTGGATGATCCAAAGAGACCTTTTCAAGTGGAACAGTCAAGGATCTAACACATGGGTGTCCAATTCTGGGCCTCAAGCCAGTTTTAGGTGTGTCTTCTCCAACACAGCTGATTCAAATGGTTCAACTACCTCCTCAGCATGTCAAAGTTCTGCAGAGGCCTGCTAATGAGCCATCATTTGATTCATGTCTGCTGAACCAGGGAAAGAACTAAAACATGCAGGAGACCAGCCCTTGAGGACCGGAATTGGGCACCCCTGATCTAACACATTGGCAAACGGTGGACAAATAATGTAGTCAGAGCAGATGTGCCAACTATTGTGGCACTAAAATGTTTATTATTGTTTTTTATATGTTTATGTTTCCCCATTTGAATAAAAATACTCAAATCAAATTAGAATTTTTACAATGTGTTCACTAAGAGTTATGCAACTCCAAAAATAACAAGATTTTCATAACGGCTTTATATGCATTGTTACTGGGGGTGTTTTAAAACAATCCATTTGCATCTGAAATTCATTAAAATAATCAGCGGACATAGAGTAAGTGAATTATGTGATATAATAAATGGATTTAAAACTATGAAAACAATATAAAAGCTTTCACAAAAAAATCTCAGTTTTGCTACCACAGATTGAAGAGATAATCTCTACAAACTAATGTTGATCCCTTGTGCAGAAATAGCAATTCATCAGTGACCCTATAGTGCTATTCTCTGTCCGGACCCAGCAAGACACCACTAAATGTTCAAGTGGAGGTAAGTGCCGGCAAGTCCTCTGACAATACATGCATGGTTTCAAGCTCCCGCTCAATATGCTCCTCACTCCTCGGAGGGTGCAAGGAGCAGAAAGTGGGGGTGGGGGTAGAGGATTTTGGGGTTGAGTGTGTGGCTGGGGAATTTTTGTGTGTGTATATGCACAATGTTTCCTCTCTGAGGTTTTGTGGAGGAACATGGGACTGTCTGTGGAGAAGGATGTTGTCTCCTTGCTTCAGTGAATCCTGCAGACCTGCAGAGGACAAGGCTAACAGAGAGGAAGGTCCCTCTCAAACAGTAGGAAAATTCAAATCCCCTGACATCTGCTGAGACAATAAGAGCCAGCTTTGAGATATGTTCTGATAAGTAAAATAGTACCATTACAATTCAAGCCTAAGCAAATATTAGTTCAGTAGTTTGTTTTTATATAGGACGGGACCATTATTCATCTGGCACTTGAGTTCAAATTTCCTGTTTCTTTGATTCTCAGGTGGGTTAACTCTAAAGTACTTCCATCTTAGCCTGAATATCAGCCTGATGAATTCATTTTCATGCTCAGTTAAGCAAAAGTGAAGCAAGACGAATAAATATAAATGGTGGACTGAAGAAGTCTCTGTTAGACAAAAAAAGAAAGAAAGAAAATTAACACAAGTGCACTCACTCACCACAGGAAATAATGGGCTTAGCTGACTGCACACATGATGTTCTGACTAAATGCAGAAGTGAAAAAACAAACTTGATATCTCTAAGAGAGGCTATGGCCTTTGAAATAGAAGGGTCATGTATATCTCTTTGACAAGTTGACCTAAGCTTAAAAGCCATCAGTAAACACTGTTAAAGGGTGAGCATGCTGAGTTAGGCTGTGTTTTAGTACACATCTGTTAAAAAGAGGTGAAATGGGTCTGTGTTCAAGCACCTTTCATAATACATATCTAATCATAATGGAGACATTTCTACTATTCAATCAGAAAAGTCACCCTGAACTACCGTATCCATGGTGAAATGTAGTGGTTACAGTGTCATATGGTGGGGTATGCTTTTCATCAGCAGGGATAAGGAAGCTAAATACAGAGTAATCCTGGAAGAAAACATGTAAGAGTGCTGCACAAGACTTAAGATTGATGCTGAAGGTGACCTTCCAGGAGGACAATGACTCTAAACACAGCCAAAACTAGAACGAAATGGTTTGGATAAAAGCAATGTTAATCTATTAGAATGGCCTAGTCAAAGTACAAACCAAAAAACAATTGATATTCTGTGACAAGAGTTGGAAATTTATGAAATTGATGACACTCTGCATCCAATCTGACAGAGCCTCAGCTGTTCTTTAAAGAAGAATGGACAAACATTTTAGTCTCTAGATTTACAAAGCTGCCAGAGACATGGTGCAAAAAATTTGCATGTTTACAGTAACTCCAGCTAAAGGTGGATCTACAAAGAATGTGTTAGGAACTTGAATGCATATGCATGCTACACAAATTTTCAAAAGCATGTATCCTTTTTCTTTCACTTCACAGCTATGCAATACTTCATGTCAGTCCATCATCTATTGATATTTAGTGTGACTCTTTGTAACTTCTGCATTTCCTTCTGGTATGGTGAATATCAATTGAATCACCAAAGCCTGAATGATTGTGAGTATTCTGGTTTTATTAGTGCTTGGAGCTCATCAAAGTTTATTGACTTCTGTTTATCTATTTGGGTTTTGAGAAGTGATCATCACCTTTCATTTCATTAATGTTTTTAGGAGTTTCATGGTCATCTATATTTTGTTATGAATTTTGGCTGAAGACTTGGAGTATTATTATATTTCAAAATATACAGATTATTACCCAAAAAGTTGAAAGACATTTTTCCTGAAGTCCAGAACCTTGCATGAGATACAGCACAATACATCAATTAAATCAATATATTATAGTCCTTAGTGCTGCTCTAATATTGTTTCTTCTCAGGATAATAATTTACCAGATATTCCAAATAATTGTGAGAATGATTCACCTAAAAATCATTTTTACATCTCTAAAAAATTTGGAAGCACGAAAGATTACATGGCTTTGTAAGTTCTTGATTTATATGGCTTAATTCACAACAGTTGATTTAATTGGAGACATCATGAAAAGGCGTATTACAGTTTGGAATTACATATAGGGAAGGGATGCATTTCAGAGGATGTCCATATTAACAGTAATAACAGTAATAATAGCACTAAGAGTCCTGTACTGACACAGGCGGAAAGGTCACTTAGTGAGGAAAAAGGAATTACTCCAAGAACCAACATTAAAAAGTCAGTTTGGAAATGCACTCAACAAGAAATAATTTAATCTTTGGAGACAAGTCCTGTGGTCTGACAAAAGAAAACGTTTGGCCATAAATACCATCATTAAATTTGAAGGACAGTGGGAAAAGCTTCATCTGAGTACACCATTCCAAATGTGAAGTACGGTGGTGGCAGCATCATGCTGTGGGTGTGTTTTGATGAAGAATGAACTTTTGCACTCTATAAAATATCATTGGTTGCATCATGAAAAAACATATTATGTTGATACATTAAAGCAACATCTCAAGATGTCTGCCAGCAAGTTAGGTCTTGGGTACAAATGTGTCTTTCAAAAGGACAGTAATTTTCAATTTTCAATTCGGTTCAGCGCTGATTCACAACATATTTCATCTCAAGGCACTTTAAGGGGGGGGGGGGGGGGTATTATGCAAAATGGACTTTCTGAAGCTTAATATCCTGAGAACCTGTCTTTCCCTCATTAAAAACATGCCTGAAGGGTTGCTCTGACCCATTCACTCATGTTAGAGTAATCAGTGATTAGGATCGCTGTATTTTTACATAATTTATGTAAATGTGTAGTTTTAACTATATTTATCACTGCCAAATATTTTTGATATAACTATCTGTGGTCCATTAAAGACCAACACCTTTATTATTTAAAACCATATCAGCTAAAACTAGAACATATAATCACACACCATGTCCACACCAATTACACATTGACACATGGGCTAGCACTCCAAATAGGCCAAAGATGCCCATTTTAGATCTAGTAGTGAGAACATTGTAACCACAGCACCATGCTGTAGGAGGGTAAAGGGGATAGGCATGAATTAGCAGTGCTCATCTCAGAACAGGTTGTAAATAGTGTTGACAGATGCAAACAATACGATATTTTCATCATGAAAGGAATCCCAAAGCCATTGGGGGTGGCAAACAAAAACCTTGTCTATAGGGCACCAAAAATGCTAGAGCCGGCTCTGGGTGACTGTCCTAAATATAATCATAGGCTGCACCGGCATGTCTTTGAGAATTTGTCAACTGTTACAGCACAATTTAGTTTTATTGCTATTAGTTTGATTATTATGAAATACATTTCTGTCATCACAGTTCACCTCCAAATTCCTCATGACTCATACCAAATTCAAAGTGTCAGTGAACCACAAAGAAACAGATCAGCCAACCTACTTCATATTTACCCCGGTTTGCCAGTTAATTTTGTAAGAACATCTGTGTTTGCTAGGCATATGGTCAGTATTATTGCTTTATTCAGTTTCACCAAACTTCCAAAGCATTTTACTTACAATTTGAATCTGGCAAACAATAATTCTAATTCTCAAACCATGGGACAGAAGGGGATGGGATGAAGTAAGGATAAAAAGATGAATGGAGTGTAAAGGCAGATTCAGAAATCATTCTTTGGGAAAACCACAAAAGAAGAAAAAAACAAATACCTCTCTTTGCGTCTTGTGCTGTAGCAGGTTACAAATTCCACCTTCATCTAGCCTTTGTGGGAGCTGTAATAATGAGAAACAGCAATTCTTGGAAATTTATAGAAACAGCATACAGGTATGAAACAGATCAAATAGACCACTGATTTTTGATACTGAAAGGTTGTGTCTGACTAGGTAGTCAGCCAAACAGGAACACTACAGGGCACTGTTCTCCCACCATTCCTATTCATGCTGTACACTCAAGACTTCCAGTACTAGGCAGAGTCCTGTCATCTGCAAAAATACTCAGATGACTGCACTTGTCAGGTGTATCACAAATGTTAGAGTAGAGTATAGAGAGTTGGTGGACCACTTTGTTGTATGATGCGGAAACACTTATCTTGAATGGGAACAAAACGAAAAAAGATGATCTTAAATTTAAAGAAAAACAGGAACATGTCAAACATTATTTCCATCATGACAGAGGAAGTTGAGGAAGTTGAGGAGTGTAACTACCTCTCTGTTCACCTGAATTACAACCTGGACTGGATTTGTAATAGTGAAACCGTCTGCAAGAAAGGACAGAGCAGACTGTACTTCTTGTGGAAGTTTAGGTCCTTTAGAGTTTGCAACAAAATATTGTATATTTTCTATGAAATACGGTTTTAACTGGTTTTAAATAGTTTTTTTGTGGGGGTTTTTAATGACTAGTTTTAACCGATTTTAACACCACTGACTTTTAGCAACTTGTTGCGTTTTTAATCCGAACACGGACTACTTTTATTTCGTCATGCCTTTACTCACCTGCAGCCGCAGATGTGATGGCTGTTTTAAATTAACTCAAAAAGTTCTGGAGCTGGAGCTGAGGATCTCCACGCTCCATCAAATCCAGGACCACGAGCGCGACATGGACATCATCTTCGGCCAGACTTTCGCCGCCGCCAACAGCGCTCAGCTGGCGGACACAATTCCTTGCCAGCCCGGTGAAGCTGCGGAGGGGGAATCCATCGCTGGTCTCGTACTGCCGAACGCCGGAGGTGCAACAACAATTGCAGAGGAGGGACACTGGTTCCATCTGGGGGCTAAGCCAAAAGCCCCCATCAGCTCAACACCGGTGCTTCAGGGTGCCTGGTCAATGGTTGGGGGGCCCGGAGCAGCCGCCACCGCTCTTCTTCACCCGGTCTACCATTATTAAACCGCTTCGGTGCCCTGGAGCATGACTTTCCTCCTCTGACTGTCCCTCCGGCCGCCCTGAAGCCCCGCAGTTGCACAGGACTGCCGCCCATCCCCTCTCAGCAGCCGGAGCAGCAGCCAGACTCCCGCAGCCCTCCACATCACCCTAAACCTGGGACCGCAGCCAGGACTCGCCGAGGAGTGCTCCACTACACCCCGAACCCACGGAACGAGCCCTCGGCGCCGACTACACATCGCTGCAGTCCTGGGGAAGCTAATCCGCCCAACATCCAGCAGGTCCTGGACGGTGAAAGATCCTCTGCCCAGCATCAACTTGCAGACCACGCTCATCATCGGAGACTCTATTATCAGGAATGTAAGGATGAGAGGAGCCCTCACTCTGTGTTTACCTGGAGCCACAGTAAAGGATATTACTGAACAGATCCTGGACCATATCCAACATCACCCATCTGTGAGTAGAGTTATAATTCACGCTGGAACCAATGACATTCGTAAACAGCAATCTGAGCTCCTGAAGCTGGATTTTATTCATTTGTTTAATTTTTTAATATACACACGTGTCTGTTTTTATTTCTGGCCCCACCCCCACTGTTGGCTGAGGTATTGGTAATTTTAGCAGGCTTTTATCTTTGAACACTTGGCTTTCCTCTGCCACCGTGATGCACAATATTGGTTTTATAGACAATTTTAGCATTTTCTGGGGCAGGAGTCAATTGTTTGGACCAGATGGACTACATCCTAACAGACAGGGTGCCCGCATGCTGGCAATAAGCCTGGCATGCCCTCGCCCCCCCCCCCCCCCCCCACCCCCCCCCCGTCTACCACACCAGCCCCAGCTGCTCCTGCCCTCTCTGCCCCTTTCTGCCACATCCTGATGTGCAGCTGGTCCCTGCTCCTATGAACTCAGTTCTGATTTTAACAGTAACTCACATATCGGACTTGGACCTTGTTTTACATCATTCATACCTGTTATTATCACCAGAGAGCAGAAAAATAATGTAAAACATAGCAAATGCAACCCATATAATCTCAAACAGTTACCAAAAGTCCTACATCCAGTAAAGCATACAGTCACTCCATCTCCAATCACCATTAATATGGGACTTCTAAATATTCGCTCTCTGCTGAATAAAACCTTTATAATAAATGACCTAATTTTAGACCATAATATTAATTGTTTATTTTTAACGGAAACATGGCTGAGTACAGATGCCCCCGTTGTTCTTACAGAGGCCTCCCCACCAAATTTTAACTTCACTTATTCCACGAGGAGTTGCAAAAGGGGAGGCGGAACTGCTTTTATTAGTTTATCAACGCTTTCTGCCAAACCTGTTTTATTTGATAATTTTAACACTTTTGAATATACTGCGTCTGTTTTTAGCACTCCTCAGATTTAATGTGTCACAGTTTATAGGCCTCCTAAAAAGAGTGCACTTTTTATTCAAGAATTTCCTGAGTTTTTATCAATTCTGCACAACTCTTATAAACGAATAATTTTAGCTGGTGATTTTAATCCACATATAGATAACATCTTAGATCCTTTATCAACAGAATTTTTAAATATTTTGAATTATATGGATTTTAGTCAGCATGTCATGCAGCCAACTCACAACAGAGAACACACTCTGGACTTGGTCATCACATATGGCCTGTCCACCAGTGTGTCCTCTGTTGTTGACTTGGCTGTCTCTGACCACTACTGTGTGTTTTTTAATATCACCAGTTTTATCCAGAAGGAGACCTCTGTGAGAACTGTCAGGAAGCGCCATCTAACCCCTGAAGTGGCTGCAGGTTTTCTGGAAATTTTTGAAAAGAATCCTCCTATTGTTTTACCTCCCCCCTGTGATTTCATTGTTAATAATTTTAACAGAAGGGTTCAATCCGCTCTTGACCTGCTTGCTCCATTTAAAGTTATAAACACACACTCAAAACCAACAACACCATGGAGAAACGAAGACCTTAAGAGATTAAAAAGGAGCTGCATGGTGGCAGAGAAAAAATTGAGGAAAAATAAAATCACAATAAATCATCAAATGTACATCAAACGTCTCAAATCATATAACAATGCAGTAAGAAATTCCAGAAACGCATGCTTTTCCAGAATCATCTCACAACATAAAAATAATCCCAAAATTCTGTTTTCCACTATAGACAACATTTTTAACTGTACTGCTAATGCATATCAGAAAACCCCCTGAAATGCTCTTTGAGAGGACTTCGCAAACCATTTCAGAGGGGAGGTAGACACCATCAGATGTAATATTTTATCTTCTCAGTGTAACATGGTTTTAGACAAATCTGATTGTGTGTCTCTACCAGAGGAAACACTGGACAGTTTTGGTCCAGGTGGAAGCTGGGACTCTTGATAAAGTTTTCACCTCAGTGAGGCCCACCACATGTGTTTTGGACCCAATTCCCACTTCCTTTTTTAAGCAATTTTATGAATCTTTTAGAGATGAGATTTTAACCATGATGAATTTCTCCCTTCAGACGGGGGTCTTTCCTGCCGCCTTTAAAGGGGCGGTGGTGAGGCCCCTGCTGAAGAAGAGTAATTTAGATTTTAAGGATTTATACAACTTCCGACCAGTATCTAACTTACCATTTTAAGCAAAGTTTTAGAAAACTTGTTTTAATTCAACTTAATAATTTTATTAACGCTCATAATGTCCTAGAGAAATTTCAGTGTGGTTTTAGGGTGAACCACAGCACAGAGACGGCTCTTTTAAAGATTTTAAATGATTTTAGATTAAATTATGATGCTCAGAAGGTGAGAGTGTTGGTTCTACTGGATCTAAGCGCTGCCTTTGATACAATAGACCACACTATTATTTTAACGCGTTTAAAACAGATCAGCCTCTCTGGTGCTGTTCATAAAAGGTTTTACATCCTATCTCACAGACAGGACTTTTATGGTAAGTTTAGATACCTGCTCCTAGAGGGTCCACAAGATCGCATGTGGTGTGCCCCAGGGTTAAATTTTAGGCCCAGTGGTTTTTAACCTTTATATGCTCCCTATTGGCGGTGTCATCAGCAGACATGGAGTTAACTTTCACAGTTATGCTGATGATACACAGTTGTACATCTCCGTGTCTCCCGATGACACACGGCCAATGGATGCTCATTTTAACTGCATTTTAGACATCAAATCCTGGATGGCAGAAAACTTTCTCCAGCTCAACCAGGACAAAACGGAAGTTTTAGTCATCGGTCCTGAGGCTCAGAGAGAGAAACTTTTACCAAAACTACAATCACTGTCTTTTAATCCTTCTTTACTAGTGAAGAACTTGGGCGTGATTTTTGACTCTGAGCTGACTTTTATTCCTCACATAAAAAATATTACTAAAATAGGTTTTTATCACTTAAAGAACATCGACAGAGTCCGCCCCATTCTCTCTCGGGCCAATACGGAGACGCTGATGCATGCTTTTATCACCAGTAGAATTGACTTCTGTAATGCCCTGCTTTCTGGTCTTCCCAAAAAGACTACCTCAAGTTTACAGCTTTTACAGAATTCAGCAGCACGTGTCCTGACGAGGACCAGGAGGCGGGAACACATTATACCTGTCTTAGAATCACTGCATTGGCTCCCCATATGTTTTAGGATCAATTTTAAGATTCTTTTAATAATTTTTAAGTGTCTTATTGGTCTTGGGCCTTCTTATCCTTCGGAATGTCTTTTACCGTATGAACCTTCTCTCTGCGGTCCTCTGGCAGCCGTCTCCTTGTCACCCCCAAAGTCAGGATACACACTCATGGTGAGGCGTCTTTCATGGTGAGGCGTCTTTCTGTTATTATGGCCCTCACCTCTGGAAAAGGCTGCCAGAGGACCTTAGGGCCACAGAGAACGTTCATGTTTTTAAGAGCAGGCTCAAGACTCACCTTTTTAACATAGCTTTTAACTGATTATTATTTATTAAGTCTGTTTAATTGCCCTGCATGTTTTATTTGATTGAATTCTTTTTAGTTTAGCTTTTATCTGGCTATTTATCAATTATTGTTTATCTGCTTTGCATTTTTGTTTGATCATATCTTATATTTGTTTAAATTTTAATATTTTAACTTATTTTAGTCTTCCTTCAAGTGTTTCCTCTGTGGGAGCCCTCTGCCTCGGGGGCGGTGGTCTGCTGTGGCTGCCTTGATGCTCTCCAGGTGATGCTTGGGTGGAGGTGGGGGTACCAGCCTTGCCTTCTCTGGGCTCCCTGGGTCAGTGCCTTGGCTGCTGCTGTTGATCTGCTGCTGCCGATGTAGATGGCTCCCATGATGACGTTTCCTGGCTCATCTGTACTCAGCCCGTTCTGCTTTTGTCTATTGTTGCATTTATGTGTGTGCATGGGGTGTAATAGCTGTGGTGATGTTTTTTACTTTTGGGTTTTGGGAAAAGGGGGGGGTTGGGGGTCATTTATAATCTGTAAAGCACTTTGTGAAGCTTTGTTGTGGTTTGAAAAGCGCTTTATAAATATAGTTTGATTTGATTTGACTTGACTGTAATAGATGCAGCGCACAGACAAACATACATTTGATTGTTGTGCCAGAGTAGCATCTAATGATATTGTTAATAGACATCCGATTGCAAACTGTTGTGAATTAACCCAAATAAATGTGAGTTTTTAACTGATTTAAAGCAGTTACCTTTCTAATAAATGATCAAATATATAGTAAGGATGGCAAAACGATGACTGTAAAACCAGCACATATTTAGGGTGAAGTGTTGGCAACAGACGTTTAACCCTTGGTGACAATCTTGAACTAAACTTTGTCATAGACAGAGATTTTCACACACAAAATCTTAGGAAAACATTATTGTGTCTGAGGTCCAAAGTCATCCTCTCTGTGTGCTTTACTAAAGCAAAACATTTTCTCCAAGCTATTACCTGAGGAGACATCAAAAACTTAAAATGTCACATATGAATGTAGCAAAAGGCTACAACTAGACTTAGCAAGATGTCAGAAATGAAGTTGCTGCCATGTGATTGGACGACTTACTATTTGTTTTAACACATAATTAAATAATAATTACAGGGATGTACCTAACGGGCAGGGAGTAAGTTTACACAAGAAAGGCTTGTGTAAACCCATTTATATTATTGTGTTTTTTTTGTGTAACTTAATAAGTAAACTTTATTTATATAGCACCTTTCACAGGGTGGAAAGCACACACTGCTTTATAATAAAAACAAGACAAGAGAAAATATAATAATATACATAAACAAAAGAAAACAAAAGAAAAGACAAAATGGCAAATAGAATTGCAATTTGAAAAATATGTTAATGTTTGCTAGTTTGTAAAAATCAAATCCAGCATGCACAAATTCTGTGGCGCAGTACTTCAGTGAAATGTTCTGAGTGCAGATGCTGTATATAGTGACTGTAAGTGAGAAGACATATGGAACAGAAAAAAGTGGCTGAGCTATTCTTTTCTATAGAAACAGATCCTTCCACACCTCTTCTTGTTCTGCCTGGAGGCTTCTCACAGGTATGATTTCTTGCCCTGAACTGAAAATTAGAATCTCCAAATTAGAAGTCATGGAGTCGTGTCGGAGCCTGACCTTGGATTCTCACCTCCGATGCAGCTGGACCTGTGAATTCTGGATCTTATCTACAATGTGGTTCTGTCATGCCTTTGCACTCTCATCTGAACACTTGTTGATGATTTTTTTTGTACATTTGTATCATGCTTGAAAAGTATCTTGTCCTCTTTTGACCCCAATGTGCTCCAATTTATTGTAAGTGTGCCTACTCCATCACATACTCCGAATGCAGATAAAAAAATTTTAAAAAAGGTTTATGTAATTCAACTTATTTTGCAGTAATCTGATATTTAGTGCTTTTGTTTCATTCAGTTAGGCTCTAAATAAGAGCTGATTAAATGAACAAGAAATAATGCTATTTTCTAGACTTTGTGTGCAATTTATTGATGTTCTAAGCTATTAAATTGTTTGCCTGTTTGCAGACCCAGAATCCACAGATCTTACAACAGATGGAGTTGGGGCACATTTGAGCGCACCCTGCAGAGTTACTCTGCGACAGGTCTGGGATCTAGCAGCCCATTACCATACATGTCCTGTCAGGGAGGGGGGCTCCAGAGTCCAGCAGTGATCTGTAAGGTTTCAGTCAGAGATTTTTCATCCCGCGCAGAGCGAAACTTCCAGGGGACCCTGCAGAACATGTTTTTTTAATGCTGTTACCGCAAAAGGGATGAGCGTGGAGGCAGTAAGGCTTGACAGAGCCTCCGCCGGCCCTTTTGCACCATGCAGAGATTGAGCAGAAGTGTCTGGAACTAAACGTAGCACCTTTGACAGTGTCAGGGTGGCACTAGAGGCAGGACACCCAGTGGCTTCTTAGCCACCCAAACATTTGATAGTTTCGTTACTTATGCTGCTTTGATCAAATCAATGAAAATAAATGACAACTATAAGAAATAAACATGAGAAAAGCAGGCAATTAAAAACATGAAATAATTGTCCTTCAAATTATTAGTAGTTAAAGCTCAGAGAATTGAAGTCTAGAAAAATAAATCATAATTTGATGAATGTTTTTACTCCATAGAGCCTTCTTACTGTATGATTGCCTGTCCTTTTCACAAATCAAGAAAAAAACTAAAAATGTTGGGAAATATCTGAACCAAATCTTAAATTTGAGAATAACTTAATGTTGACTGGATTTTATAACATTCTACAACTAACAAAACATTTCTTTCAATATGTCTTATGATTTTAGTTAAATGACTATTTTACCTGCTAATTGTTTTATTTTTTATTGCAATATTTTATTAACAACTTGAACATGTTTTATATTGTTGCATATTCAACAGTTTAGTTTCCTTTGTTAACTTATATTTTGACCAAAATATTTTTATATATGTATTCCTTTGTTTAATACTCATGGTTTGACTGTTCAGACGGTTAGTGTCTTTACTGTTTTTTTTGTTGTTCTTTTTACTGTATATTTATTTCAGAGTGATTTTCCTCAATACAGGTACCTCATCTTCTGTAATTGCTAAGCATGTTATTGCCCCCTGCTTTTATTTTCTTAGTTTATCTGTATTGTTTCTTAAATGTGTCTGGAAAAGGAAAAGACTCCAAAAAATTATTTGAGTGACTGATTCTAAGTATATAGCTTTTATTAGATTTATTAAAACCAGAGATCTCCCCAGTTTTTCACAAGGGCTTTGTTAAGTACACACGCAAAAAGTCATGGGTGTCGTTTGTCCTTTTACATTTTTTTTTAAATTCACTGTTCAATACAATATTTTTAAGACAATTTGCTAGGTATTAATTGACCAATAACTAGCTCAAATATAAAACTGCTTGTACAGCAACTCTTGTCTGCTTACTACTTGACAAACGCATATGTTTAACTACAGTAGAAGACTAAATATACAGGAACTTCCATAACTATCAGCGACCCAGATAAAAAGTGTCAAAACTCCTAAAACATTTTTCCCACTCTCTAGTATAATTTCACTCTGCGGGAAAAATGGTACAGTTTTAAAACAATGAGCTTTTCAGTTTTATTTAAACATCTAAATTATTTGTCCCAGAATTCACTACCTATTAAATGAAGGTTTATCAAATATCTGGCATTCCTGAATGGTATGTTCTCTTGTTTTTCATAATATGAAGAGAGGCAAAGGGAAATATTACAGACATTTATCATATTTGCAGTATGATATCATGAAACACAAATAAAAGGCACATTTATCTGTGGGGGTTTTACATATATTTCAGAAGTGACAATAAGTGTGGAAATTAAAAATAATAATAAATAATAATAATAAAATATATATATATAATAATTTCAGTCATTCAATTATCTTTGTAATAGAATTCTAATTTTTATAATCATTATGTTTTAATAAAATACAATTATTTAATGGAATACCATTTCAATGTAAGACTGGATTTTTTTTAAATTATTAATAATATTATGGATTTTATACAAATAATAAAATAATTCATTAGTTAAAAACATTTACAAAGGGTTTGCTGTCACCAGTTTTCTGAATACTGATCTCTTTACATCTTTATTTAAAACACTAATGGAAGACCAAAGCTTACATAAATATAATTACATAATTACATAATCCTGTGATATTGTTATATATCACCCGTTATTGGTGGGCTCTGGGGCTCAGATTCACTGCATCCAGTGATCATCATCCAGTTTAAGTACCTACATCAGTCTATCTATTATACACAATGCAAACTGGCAGCGTCTTTTACAAACACACAAAACTGCCATTGACAGACTTCACTCATCAGCTTTCAAAAGCTGTTTACGGGGAGACTGGAGGACATGAAATCACTTTCTCTGGGACGTAAAAAGGCATTGTTCAGCAGCCTGGTGGTAATTACACCACACAGACTCAGACTGAAGGAAGCTATTTAGCAATACGGCCCTGGCCTGGGCCTCTGCTGCTGATCTCATTTGCCTGCATTAATTAGCTTCCTCAGAGCCACAGAGCTGGGGTGTTGATGCCGCAGCCCACTACTTGGCTGGTTGGTTGGTTAGTTAGGATGACTAACACAACAGTCTGTTCAATTTTCTTGTAAATCTACAGACCTCGTGAACCTCCTTACACCTCACCCCCTCTCCTCCCTTGAGCCTATCAGTCAAAGACAGCTGGGGCTGCACAGAGGGCACGACTGCTCCCTATTCACTGCATTCACCCATTGCCGCATAATAGGCCACGCAGCCTGCTCCATTTGTGGAGGCAAGAAAAATTCTTCATTCTGTCTGTGTTTTAAATGAGTCTGCAAAGACTGCATAGTTACAGAGAGGGCTGAGTGAGAGAAAATTTGAGCTATGTTTTGGAAAATGCGAAAATATATTGGCAATAAAATTGTTCAACGGTAGGAGGTTAAGGAAAACGTTAATTAGTTCACAAAGGTTTTCTGAGAAGTTTGGAAAAGTTTTTTTTATGGATTTTAGCTGCTCAAAGTCCCCAAAGATCCAGTTAAAAATTGGTTCTATAAGTTATCTGTCATGGAAGATACAACATCAGCCTAACTTTTGTGTTTGTCAGTTTATTAATGCCTTCAAGATTCACAAGTTAGGGTCAAGTGACTTAATGAAAAAACAAACAAACAAAAAGAGCTGAAAATGGTCAACCCTTGACCTGAAAATGAGTGAACAAACCAGTCAAAGCTCAACAAAGACCCCTCAAAAATATTTAGAAAGCCTGCCGAACCTTTGATTAAGAACTCCTTAAAAGATTCCAAGAAAAGCACTTTTTCTTGAAAGCAAAACATAAAGAAATTAGAGATAATTCTAGATCTTTCACTCAGCTGAAGTAAAATAAGTGGATACTTTTATTCTCAAAACACTGCAGCCATTCTCTGTGAACTTTTCAAGTAATCTAAAGTGCTCTGCTCTTTTCACACAAAAGCCCTTTTGAAGGTGTCAGCTCTTCAAATACAGGATGTTTTATTTTTAACTTGACATTCTCTTCTGCTTGTGAGGCTTTTATTTTCGTGCTGTAAACTTCTTTGGGTTTACAGTGAAATCACACAATAGTCACAAGCCAAACACAGGCGTGTTTCTGAGGTGGGCTTAGACTCAAAAAGCTACAAGTAGATTTAAATAGCAAAGAGGCTTACAAAAGAAAACACTTTCTTAAGTCTCCATTTTCCTCTTCATGTAGAGGTTCAATAAATTTACTTACATTAAGTTTTATTTATGAGATCTCATAAGCTAGGAAGATAGAAACTGACACTTTTACAATTGCAGTGCAAAGCAAAAGGATTCCTACCTCATCTTATAAACATTTTTTATGTAACAGCCACATGTCTCAATGTATTTCATGAGAATCCTATGCTATACAATAACACAATGTACCACATAATTGTGAAGTGGAAGAAAAAATAAATATTTTTTAAAGTCTAAAATGCGTGGCATGCATGCATATCGATTATACTCCACCTAAAGCCATACAAATCTATTTTTGGATTGCCGTAAGAAATTTAGAGGACACAAGAGACATGTGGATGAAGGTGCTCTGGTCAGATAAGACTAAACCTCAATTTGTTAGCCTGCATGCAAAACCAACTTAAAAAAGTCACCTTGAACACCTCATCCTCTAAATTAAGCATGACGATAGCAGCATTATACTGAGGGATGTTTTTCTTTAGCATATTTAGCTGGAAGGATTTGATATGAAAATGACTGGAGACAAATACAGGACAATCCTGGAAGAGAATCATTAAGAGGCTGCAAAAATCCTTTGATGTTTGAGGTTGTAATTTGACAAAATATGAAAAAGTTAAAAAAGTGAATTAAATACCTTTGCATGACAATATATAATAGATATGCTGTGAAACAGACTTAAACTTGTGATTTTAAGTTACTGATTCTAACGTGGAAATGGTCATAAGTTTTGAATGATAAATTGAAAATGACAAACTTACAACAACTGTGAATAAAGAGATAACACAGAGGTCATTGTTTCATATCCAGAGAGTGAGGCGCTTATGTCCACTAAGTCAGCCTGTTGTAGGTCATTTTCATAACTCGCCAATGGAGCAGGTGATTGTTTGAGCCTGGCATGACTAGGACAGAGGTAGTGGGGCAGATGGACCTGTCTTGCACTGACCATGTATTCCTGCACCCTGCTGGGGCTCCAGGAGGGCGGTGAGCAGGCTCCCAGAAAGGAGGGTGTCCCACTGACACCCTGGCATCGAGCCCTGCCAAGTCTTGGCCTGCACCCATCTCCGAAGCCTGTCCCCCCTCTCACCCAGCCTCCTTCACAAACCCCACCCTTCAAAACACCCTAAATGCTGACCAAGCCCTCAGGGCTCAGGCCTGCCTCCTGGGCTTACAATGCCTCAGACAACAGGCTGGTCCTAGGAAGGACCATGCCAAATCAGAATAGAAAAGGGAAGACTCTCGCCGTGCTTCATTCATGTTGCCTTGTGCTAGGATCTGAATTCAAAGCAATTCTATTCTCACCTGAAGGAAAAATTAATGCATTGCAATGGCTAATCATGTGCAAAACCTACTATAGGCAGCTCAGTTTTCATTTGTTTTTGATGTGAAAAAAGTAATCTGTTTATGCAGATGTAACTTCTCATCTTTTTATCTGCTTCTTTGGAGGTCCAGTCATTTTCCGTTATGTGGTAAACACGCACAGCTTGAGCTGCGAATTTTCTTTGCAAGGTGATATTTCCTGGCTATGTGCAAATAAAGCACATCAAAAAATAAAAAAGATCCTGTCACAGACAAAGACAACGGTCTTAAGTATGAGAAAATACATCATGTACCTAACACATGTTTTTATGTACATAATTGAAAGTAATGCACTCATTACACATATGCAAAAGTAACATTGGGGAGTGATTAAAGGAAGCCTCTGCTTTGTATATATATATATATATATATATATATATATATATATATATATATATATATATATATATATATATATATATATATATATATATATATATATATATATATACACAAGGTATTTTGGCAGTGTGCACTAACTTAAATTGTGTGGGTAGGGGGTCTGAAATCTCAAGTAAGCTGTTCAAACTATTATTCTCCAACAGAAACTCAATTTGCACCACACTGGATTACAAGTTGTCTTTATCGACCCGTAGCTACCTCTCTGGAGCTGCATGAGGCCTGGTTAAATCATGAGGGAGGAGGTTGGTAGGGGGTTGCAGAGCAGTAGATTGGCGATAATTGGTTGAAGGACAGTATACAGTGATAAAGGGTCTAAATAGCCAGGCTTGTTCCTGTCATGTATCACCACTTCTATTTCCATACCAATTAAACCCTGCTGAAGCTGCCACGACGAGAAAAGAAAAGGTGCAAAGGATGTGGAATAACTGAACACATCTAAGCAATGCTGAAGTATTATTTATACAACTGCTTTTTTAGGATATTTATTCAAATTGCAACAGTTTTGCATGCACTGCATTCAGACTATCTGTATTATTGTAACACAACTCTTTTTTTTCTTGTTAAACAAGGATGCCCCATTCAGAATCTGTACCAAAGCTTATGGATTTCATGTGAAATCATGCTTCTGATTAAAATATGGATTACTGTATTTAATTTTCCTTCACACAACACCTTCAAATAAAGGGAGTAAGGCATGGATAGGAAAGCAGACAAAGATTGGATAGAGATGGTTCCCCAGAGACATCCACCAGTGCTTATGTCCCATGATGAGGTCCCGATAATCCACAAGGATGACTAGGTCTCATTTCGAAGTAAGATCGAGGATTGCATTGATTCCACTCTACTGAGATGGGATCTGATTTGATTTTGAATATGTGAGTATGAACCACTGCTTCCCAATGTCACCATGAATGAAATTGGCTTTGTGCATTACATGTTCTTCTGCTGCCCAGCAAACCGTGCTGGTTGCAGTGTTTTGTCATTCTGTGACAACGATGTAGGCCCCATGTCAGAACATACCTTGAAGGCATGGACCCCCAAAAGTGGATGTCACAGCAAACCAAGATCTAGCTTTAAAGAAAGTCTTATAACATTATAACTCAATTTTTCAACACATAACTCATATCGTAACTGATCCTACAAAAGCTCGGCTGCATGTGTGAGTACACTCATTTTCATTTGGCATCTTGAAATAACAACTTGATCATTTAGAAAGCTAAATGATTTGGTTTAATTTACCAAGCTTAGCTCACAAGCTAAGGCAATAGTCTGGCTCTGTCTAAATAAATTGAAGCATTCCCTCTTCCATTATTCCTGTGCTCTGCGTCGCTCTTGTGCTCCTTTGTTGCCTCAGTTCTCCATTTATGTACATTTTTGGATGTTCTTTCTTTAAGCTATACTTTCACATTATTGTACCCATCTCCTGTCTACATTTAAATCCTACACTTCAACTTACGACACTTGAATCTTTAAAAGGGCATTTAAGAGTTAAAAGTTTCAGTTCTTACTTGCGGAATTGGTGAATAATCGTGGCCTTGGATTTTATATCCTGAATCAGGTGTCTGTGCACAGCTCGATAGTAAACATGAGTTTTGGAGTTATTAATCGCCTACAAACATATTTGTATGCAAGTACATCCCAAACCTTGTTAAAACAAAGAAAAGAAATTATAGAAATGTAATCCTTAAATATAACAATCTGGCCATTGTCATTTTCATCCATAACAACTGACACCCGCCTAATATGTTTGTACTTTTGCAGTCCAGTGTACACACTTTGTCTACTGGTTATTCACGACAAATGTCATCATTTTACAGAATAATCAGGTCTAATTCTCTTGTAACAATACTTGCATCCATTTTGTCCAAATCTTATCCGAATCAGTCCAATTCATTCCAAAACAAAGTAATCATAAATTAACACTCAGATCCGACTGAATAATTTGATCCAAATTATAATAGTATAGTCAAATACAGGTAATCATGCAGTGTCATTTAGTAAAACGTTTTTTTCTTTTATTAACTAAAGCATAGCTGATTGCACTGAGTAATTGAGTTTGCTGCATAGCCTAATCTTGACTAGTGTGGTGAGAGAGAAGAATAACTCCTCATTTTCACTGATATAAACTTTCAACTGAACCAGGCTAAGTTTGAAGGGGTCTTGGGGCTGAGAGGACAAGACAGGAATGTGACACTGCTAAACAGAGAATGAAAGTGCGAGAATAATTTTCATGGGGAAGTAAAACAGACAACTAATTATTAGCATTTATAATCATCATTGGCATCCTGGAATGAGATACAGCTCAACACAGAACTACTGAGTGGGGAAAATTGTTAATAGGAAAGGTAAACAGTTAAACATAGATGCACTGAATTAGGATTACTTTTAATAGAAAGGAAACAAAATAAGTTAATTGCAGCAATGACATACAGTATAAATGGAAAACAGATGAAAAGTGTTAAGTCTCAAGTGTCAGGGGTGTGTGTGGAGTATGGACCCAAACGCAGACACTGAGGAAGTGCAGGATGTTTATTTAAAGGTGGAGGAGGTGATGATGGTGGTGGTGAAGATGGCAGGAACGGAGACACTGGACATTGGGCAGGAAGACGACACACCATGGGACACAACAACGCTAATGATCCGGCCCTGAGTGGAGAGAAGTGATGGGTTTTAAAGGCAGGAGGTGAATAGGATCAGGTGTGAATGATTTGGGAGACACAGGTGAGGACAATGAGGAGGAGTGAATAGGGCAGCGTGACAGGACCCCCCCCCCCCCTTTAAAGGCGAATTCCAGACGCCGTGGAGAGAGGAGCAAGAGAGCAAAAGAAAAAGAAAAAAAAGAAGCACCCTTCCCAGGGTGGGTGGAGGGGGCCCACGAAAGGAGGGCCCCGAGTCTTTCTGGGTACCTGAGGACCTGGAGGTCAGGCGGACGGCCCCGGTGGCGTCCCCTGGCTGGATGGAAATCGGGCGGATGGCCCCGGTGGCGTCCCCTTGCTGGACGGCGGTCGGCCCGGATGGCGTCCTCTTCCAGGACAGAGATCGGGCGGACGGCCCGGATGGCGTCCTCTTCCAGGACAGAGATCGGGCGGACGGCCCGGATGGCGTCCTCTTCCAGGACAGAGATCGGGCGGACGGCCTGGTGATCCTCCCTTGAGGACCTGGAGATCAGGCAGACAGCCCTTAGGTCCTCTTCTGAGGGTCAGGCAGTGGCTGAGGAGCTTGGCTGGTCGGTGGCGACGAAGATGCCTGGCCGGTAGAGGTCGGCCGAGACGAAGAGAGTCTGGAGGCTTGGACACCAGCCGAGAAGAGTCTGGAGGCTCGACTGACAGCGGTCGGCGGTGAAGAGGCTCCAGCAACGGGGACAGGTCCTCCTTGACCCTCCCTGGGAGCTCTAGCAACGGGGACGGGTCCTCCTTGACCCTCCCTGGGAGCTCTAGCAACGGGGACGGGTCCTCCTTGACCTACCCTGGGAGCTCTAGCAACGGGGACGGGTCCTCCTTGACCTACCCTTGGAGCTCTAGCGACGGGTCCTCCTTGACCTACCCTGGGAGCTCTAGCGACGGGTCCTCCTTGACCCTCCCCGGGAGCTCCAGCGACCCATGAGGCAATGTCGGTCGCTGGAGAGCTGCCGCTGTGACTGCTAAGAATACAGCAGCCACAATAACAGCAGGTTCTGGGACTGGAGCTGGAACGGGCTCACGGACTGGAGCTCTGATTTCCTCCTCAGAAGCAATCGCACCTCGGCGGTGTCGCCGTCTGCGACGAGGTGCTGGATCTCCCCTGGAGCAGAGGTAGGCCGTCTTGTCCCCATAGAAAAACTCGAACAGGTCCTCCTCCCTGATGTGAGGAGCCCCCGAAGAGCCAGCTGGAGGAGGGACGAAGACGGCGGGGGAGAGAACCGGCGGTGCGTGCAGCGCGGAGATGCAGCCGACGTTGGTGGTCCGTGTGGGAGCGCCGCCCTGCTCCCCGCTCCCAGAAACTCCGGCTCGGCGGCCCCGTCGCCTGCGGCCAGATGGTGGAGGCGGAGAGGGCGGACCGGTGATCTGTCCAACGCCTCCTGGCGAACCCTCTCCGCCTGGCGCCGCAGATCGGCGAGATCCTGGGCAGAGAAGACATTCTGGAAGTGAGGGAGCACTTGAGGATCTCCTCAGCTCCGGAGATGCGTACCGGAAGATAAGGGGAGGCCGCGATCTTCCCCAGGTTGGCCCAGAGGTCCTGGCGCAGGGTGGCGATCTCCCGGGCGAGTGCTGGGTCCATGTTTAGGGCCGGATCATTCTGTCAGGGGTGTGTGTGAAGTATGGACCCAAACGCAGACGCTGAGGAAGTGCAGGATGTTTATTTAAAGGTGGAGGAGGAGGTGGTGATGATGATGATGATGATGATGATGATGATGATGATGATGATGATGATGATGATGATGATGATGATGATGATGATGATGATGATGATGATGATGATGATGGTGGTGATGATGATGATGATGATGATGATGGTGGTGGTGGTGGTGGTGGTGAAGACGGCAGGAACCGAGAGGCAGGAAGACGACAAAACAACGCTAATGATCCGGCCCTGAGTGGAGAGAAGTGAAGGGTTTTAAAGGCAGGAGGTGAGTAGGATCAGGTGTGAATGATTTGGGAGACACAGGTGAGGACAATGAGGAGGAATGAATAGGGCAGCGTGACATCAAGCCCTCATCTTAATCTTAGCTTTGATCAAAATTATAGTTTCATTGTTGTGTCCATTAAAGCTTTTTGGTTAAATTTAACCAACTTGTTGAGCAAGTGTTTCCCATTTAATTAATCTAGGTCCAAACAAGATAATGTGAGAACACATGGGATTTGGTGCGGTGGTGTTTGTTCCCTACTGTGCTCCCTCTGGCTCAATAATTGCAAAAATATGCTAATGTTTGTTACGAGCTATTATTCAAAAATGTTGTGTGTATGTATAATTATTTTTATAAACAGAGCCCCATTTAAAAATGTCCATCCATATTCTGTGTTCCAAGAACGATTTTTGGGCTGTACGTTCATATGCAATAAATTGGTCCAGACATTGCATCCAATAACTCAACCCTGTTCTGGGTTTTAAAAAAGTGTTTCTACAAGTGATACCTGTGTGATAATATGTGTGAAGTCCTATGTTTCAGGCCATACACAGCTGTAAATAGTAAAAAAAGGATGAAAGATTATAGAAACTGATGAGGCTTATGTGTTTATCTCATGTGAGGTGCGTCAGGAGGGATGATGCGAAGGAGAATCCATCTAAGGAGTGTGATTCCTCTTTACTGACAAGGCACTGCCCGCCTCCAGGTCACTGTTTACATTTCCCTCTGAGTGTTTCCCCCCACGGCTCTCCATCCAATTCTCCTCAACAAGGGAGAATGAGGGATCGGGGTAAAATGAGAGTGGGCTCATGAATGGAAAGGGACAAATTGACATGTGGCGATTTGTGAGGTGAGTGCCCAACCTCTCGACCGCTGATTACCATTCGCTAATGAGCGCTCCTATTTGTGTGTCTGTGCACTTCTCTGTCCTCAGCTTCTTTCTCCTCTCCAGCTTTGTGCGAACCCGGACCGCTTGGTTGACCATAGGTGTTCTGTTAATAGGGAGACGCACTCATGAGTAATTAAAGCAGCAGGGGGTCTTGTACTATATCAGCGGCCTCCAATTTTCCCCCCAACCTCTTTTTGAAGGCCCGCCCTCCCGCTTTAACTCAATCCTGTCTGCCGAATTGATCATTGTTCAAGGCCAGTTTTGCCCCTGGCAGTTCTGTCACTTTCTAATGATGCCTTTCTGAGATGCAAGGCCTGTGTCCTCCAAAACCCAGGGCAAATTGGGGCCAGTTGTTGTTTTCACGCCAGTTTCACTCCATCTTATGAAAGCTCCATGCATTTAGTTGCAAGAAAATCTGCCAACAGGTAGAGAAACACAAATTATAGACAAACTGTGGTGGTAAATGTCATGATTGTGGGATGTTTGGATTTTGGGTTGTGTCTGTATGTGTATTTAGATTCTTTCCTTGTTGTTAAAGGAGCTGTATGTAAGAAATGTATTTCAATTATTCATGTGTGTGTAAATATATATTCTCACTTTTGCCATTGTTCTCCACTAGATTCTTAGATCTACTCATGCGCTGCCTTTTCGTGTTCTCCAGTGTTCCTGGTTCTCCTGAGTGGTATTTTGGATTTCTTCCACCAAACCATCATGCGGCTGCCAAGCTCTTTACTGTGCTTCGACCTGCCGCTCACCTCACAAATCATGACAATAAAAGTGGTGTGTATTTGCAACTAGGTCCCTTTACTCTGACAACCTTAAATAAAATCCAGTGCAGCAAATTATCTCCAGAAGTCATCATTATTAGTGAATAGCGTCCATCTGTGTGTACCTTAGTATATTTTCAGCTGTTCTGAGAAGGCCTCAGGGGTTTGTTAGAAAATATAGATAAATTGGCCTGCATTTGTATAGCAAATATTTTTTAGTCAGAGGACCATAAAGCACTGCATTCGAGTCACAGCTGCCCTGGGGCACACTGACAGAAGCGTGGCTGCCGGACACAGGTGACACCATGCCTGACCACCACCAGCAGGCAGGTGGAGTGTCTTGCCCCAGAACACAATGACCGACACAGACGGAGTGGGGATTTGAACCAACCAATTACGGGATGAATTCCTGAACTACGGTCGCCCCATGTGCATAAACAAAAGACCAAGGAACACTGCAGATAGGTTAGGGATAAAGAAGTGGCAACATTTAAACAAAATAAAATCTCACTCTTTTAAACAGGTGTGCACTCCACAAAACTGGCTTTTTGGATGAGTTGCAAGTAGAAAAACTATAGAGAAAAATTAAATTTTCAATTAGAGACAGGCTGTGTAACACGTACAGCAAACATGTGGAACAGGTGTGCGCTGAATCGATCAGACCATAATGTAACTACTTGACCTACATTCTGAATGCAATGTGGATGGAAAAGTTTATCATGGTGAAACATGGTGGATGAAGCAACATGCTGTGGGAAGCACCAAGCTGAGGGAATGATTTTCTTTCAGAAGCACAGGGAAGCTGGTCAAAGCTGAAGGAGGGATTGATGGAACTAAAGAAAACCTGATTGAGGCTGCAAGAGAGGTTCACCTAACAGCAGGGCAACGACCCTAAACATGCAGCTAGAGCTACAGAGAATGAATCGAATCAAAGTTTATTATTGTGTGAATTGTTCAGTAAAACTTGAAGCTTAACCCCAATTGGGACTTTGTAGCAGAAACTTCCATGTGCTCAATTTATAGTAAATATATATCAAAACCTACCAGATTGTCACTGAAGTGATCACAGTTCCTTTGCAATAACTGTTAAGTGATAAGCAAAAATGTGATTTCCAGCTGTGAGAACAGGTGTTTGCTCCATAAAGTAGCAATGGACATGAAAGTAAAGGATTCAGCGAAAAACTGTGGAAATTAATGAATTAACATTAAAACTAAAGGCTAATTTAAGTGCTGGTGAGATTATATGTCACAGTTTTGACAGGCAGAAAACACATTGTTCTGCTGCTTTTTATGATCAGGATCAAAAATGCAGTTTGCATCTCTTACATGGTATTTAGAGTGGTAATCAATAAGGTATGGATGTCATGTACAGTGGAATATACAGGCCAACGGTGCTCCTTCCTTCTCCCATAGAGTTTGGCCCCAAACCGTTTTACTCTGTTCTCGGCAGGCTATAACATTCAAGTGGGAATGTCTCTCACTTTGGCTGGCCATACTCATTCACAGTGCGCTAACACAGCTGGAGATTAATGTGTCAAAAGTCTTATCTTTGCTGGTAGAGGAGACAAAATAATCTGGTTTTGTAGGTACAAATGCGAATAATAATGTATGACAAAAGTAACCTTATCTGCCACGTTTACATTCTATGTCACCCCTCGTAAAAATGTGTAAAAAGTTTTTTTTAAATAAAATATCTTTTACTTCCACAGTATCATCTCACAATGAAACATGCTTTAAATAATCCAACTTTTAATCAAAGTGGATTTATTCAGTGGAGGAAAAAACTATTCTCATTCCTAGTGATATTTAAATCAGAATTTGAAGATACATTTTTCAAACCTATAATGTCTGGTTTCTCTGGTTTCTCTGGCCCCCTGCTGAATAAAGAATCAGCACGGGACGTTGCGTTGCATAGTAGTTAGTGCATGCGCCCCATGTGCAGAGACCTCAGCCCTCGATGCGGTCGTCCTGCGTTCGAGTCCCATTTTCATGGATCTTTGTCGCATGTCATTCCCCCACCTCGCTCCCCCTGCTACACTATCCACTTTCAAATAAAGGCCACCACAACCACAAAACCTTTTAAAAAAAGATTCACCAGTAAATAAAATTGTGTTCAAACATATTACTTTATAGATTAAATGTTCAATAATGGTTACGCTTAAGTTCTAACAGCTTGTTTTTTCACTACAGATCTGTGTTGATCACAAAATGGCTTAACCCGTTAGTGTTCCTTGGGCCCATTGGGTGGCATGTCGCACTTCTGGGATAAAATCCACCGATCTTCTGACTCCTAACTTCTAAAAATGTATATATATATATTATATAATTGGAAATCTAAGAGTTTTGTGATATATGCCAATCAATGATACAATCATAATTAATTAAATCTTTTCCAGTATATTGAAAATAATATTACTTAGTAACAACAGGACTAAGAGCTATTATCACTGTTCTGGGAGACATTTCAGCATATTTTCTTTCCAAATAGACTCTAGCTATGTCTTTACTCAAAATAGTTCACAAACAACTTAGAGTGGAAATTGCAGGTACGTTCAGGGGTTAAAAAAAATACCTACCCATCTAAATTACTTTCCCTGGAGTATAAATATGATGCTCCGAGCCCTTTTTCAAAATAGGAATGACAAGTGAAGGAATGAAGATGTACCTCATGTTTTACGGAAGGAAGATGTGAGTTGATCTTCATAAATAAAGAAATGGTAATAAAAATACAGTTACTCACCTAAACATGTTTACAACTGAAAAACCTGTGGCTCTGATTTTAGTTTCCTCCTGCCATATATCCATGTGTCCTTGGTAAAGAAACTTAACCTTAAGTTGCCTGACAATCTGCTTATAGCTTTATGAATGTGTGTATTTTCCTGTAATTTGGTGGATGTTGTTATAGTGTGCTTTTAGTGCTTTCAGTGATCAGTGTAAGTAGAAGAGCAATACATAAGTTCAGTCCATTTACCATCCCATTCCAGTAAGGCAGATACAAGCTAAACTTTGTAGGTCAGGAAATGGCCTCAAAAATACAGCTAAGCTTGTTTCCCTGTTGCATAATTAGGATGTGGTATAAGCTATATTCCTTTTAGCATCTGCTGCTGCTCGTGTCCTCACTAGAACTAGGAAATTAGACCACATCACTCCAGTTCTAAAGTCCTTACACTGGCTCCCTGTTGTTCAGAGAATAGACTTCATAATACTTTTACTAGTTTATAAATCAATGAATGGCCTAGCTCCAAAGTATATTGAAGATCTACTGTCACTATACCAACCCACCAGACCTCTCAGGTCCCCTGATTCCAGTCTACTCAACATCCCTAGAATTAGAACCAAACATGGAGAAGCAGCTTTCAGTTTTTATGTTCCTCTAATCTGGAACAAACTTCCAGAAAACTGCAAAGCTGCTGAAACACTGAGCTGTTTTAAATCACTGCTAAAACCCCATCTGTTTAGAGCTGCCTTTGAGTAATGTTTTTATGTATCATATGTTTTGTGTGTTCTTCATGCTTTATTTCTGTTTTTACTTTATGTTAAATTCATGTCTGCTTTGGAGTAATGTTTTTACATGTCATATGCTTTGTGTGTGTTTTATGCTTTATTGCTGTTTTTACTTTATCCCCTAATCATGTAAAACACTTTGAATTACCTTGTTGTTGAAAGTGTGCAATACAAATAACATTCCCTTGCCTTGCCTTGCATTTTAGTCAAAACGAGAAAGACAAGCGAATATCCCGATCCGTTGAGAAAGATCTGTGTTGATGGTCATGAGTAAATGGCTACATACAATGACTGCAACAAAAACTTGCCCACATTTACAAAAATTTATATTTAGCTATAATCTATGCTAACTGCTTAAAGATACTCCTTTTTCTAAAAATCTATACAAACAGTCATTTTCTTTTACCCAAGGGGCCCCACAACCTCACACAGCCAAGGTGCAGATACACAGACCCTCCATTCTACTGTAGGTATATTTTAACACAGGAAAATGTCCACCAGCAGACCTGCAGGCCCCCATTCAACTCCCTTTTGCTCGGTAATAAAGGAATCAATGGCTAATGTGGCTAATGATAAAAAAACTAATCGTAAACAAACAATGAATCCAGAATGAAGCTGACAATTAGAGCTGAAAGTAGTCAGAACCAGCAGCAACCTTTCCCGCTGACTCCAACTGATAAGATCACCAAGGAAAATGTGATGCAAAATTACCTGAAACACAAGTGGACAGGATATATTTGTATGGTCCAGATTGTTGTGTACACTGTACAAAAAATCAATCTTAGAGAAGAATATTAATTTCTTTGTTAGAAATTTTTCTGCGTATCAGCAGCAAATTGACAGACAAATGGAAGCACACAGATAAACTAATAACTGCACAGCTGAATTCAAGGTACACACTTTCGTAAAGGATATTATCACTTCTGAGGTTCTGCTTGTCTGTTTTGGTACACAGTAAAGATACACTTTCAAATTGCATATTTTTTCCAGTGTTCTGGAATACCTTTTACTTATTATTTATGCACTAATTAAAATCATGCAAAAATAGTCACGGTTAGTTTTTTTGTTTTCCGCTCTTAATTGGAAGAACCCTTTAAAAAAGGTTGCTGTGGCATCAAAAAAGATATAAAGGACTGAATACTTAGTATTGGTACTAAGTTTGAAATTTTAGAATGATGACAACTTCAATGTCTACACAGCAATAATTAGAAAGTTTATAACAACTGAAATTGTTAGAAAATAAACCCAAATTTAATTTGTCACCACACACAATGAGAAGGATGGTAAGATAGGTAAAAAGTGTGATACCGTACTAGAGATAGGGAAAATAAATAACATTTAAACCTTTTGCAAATCTTTAATTGTGGAACTTGCCTTACTGTCTGCTATATTCAGGCCTGTCAAATTATCCGTGGTGTTGTTCAAGCTGCCACGGGAGGTATACTGGTAAAAGTGTTTCATTCCTTATCTAATTAAAACAATGAAGTCAAGGGGTTTTAATGAGACTTCCTCTGCTTGTCTTGTTCCATTTCCTGCCCCGTGTAGCTCCCCACCTTATCTCTTGGACCCCCTTGAGTATGGCGTTTTACATTTCTGTTTGTAAAACTGTCAACACATCCACTGGCTGTACTAACGTGTGATTTAGCGCCAGCAGAGATGAGGGATAGAGAGTGAAATAGAAGCAACTGCATGAGATCTTGCACATTCTTAAAGTGGAAAACATTTTCACTGTTATCCTGTTAACCTTCAGCTCACCACAATCAAATTTGCCTTTGATGTTGGCTTAAAGCTTATATTACTCAGTTAAAATCACAACTTGGTCATGTTTTTTCCCAACTGTAGTAGTTTTTAATGTTATTTTGATGTCACTGTTCGTAAAGAAAGACACAGATCTATTACCAGGAAGGGAGCCAGAGCAGGAATGGGAACGGGTACAGGAACGGGAGGAGGTAGCAATGTTGAGAAGAACTGATAGGTAAGGAAGACCAAGATTGTAGATAGTCTTGAATATATCCAGAATAGGTTGGAAGACTATTCTGAATTTGACCGGTGACTAATGGAGTTGCTGAAGCACGGGGAATCTATGTTGAAACCAGGACGATGATATAGGTAGTTGAATTCTGGACTAGTTGAAGCTTATGAAGGCTATAGCTGAATGTTAGCAAACCACCATCAAACGATAGATCACCTGCATACTATGAAGATGTTGAGCTCTCTGTCTCACAGGGGTTTACCATGCCACAAACAAAGAGAAAAGAGATATCGCAGGTGTGGTGCCAATAACTGCAAAGATGCAATAAGCCTGTGAACTTTGGTATGGAGGCATCTCGTGCATCAACAAATGATCAGTTGCCAAAAAGGCCTTGCGTTTCAGCACAGGTGGATGACAGCTATGGCACAACCCAAGAAGCTGTAACTCCATCTATTCTAGCAGAAATAAATGAGTCACTAACATTACCCCCAATTAAGCCCTTCATCAAAAGAATTAGGAATTGGGGATGCATGCTAAACAGTGCATCCTGAACCTGCAGGACGAACGTTAACAAAATTATGAATCCATAGTCAAGCCAACCAGAGAAAAACACCCATCACTTAGACACGTTCTCTGGCTACCCAGTAGAAGCACTTTAAACTTTAATTTATGGCAGACACCTTCTTTAGACACTCACATATGTACAGATAAAGGAAATTATGTTGTTTACAAAAAGAAGATAAGATCTCAAGGCCTCTTCGACTCTGTTCTACTGGCAAAACATATTTGGAAGAAGTTACTCAAATTTAATTGGATTAATGTATGGAGCTGAACTGCGCGTGTGAAATTTACACTCACTGCTGTAAAATCAGCAATTGTCTTGTCAATGCTAAAAAGTACCTGGGGGAAGTGGTAGCAAAACAAAAATAAATAAGCAGCCTTGAATCCTGGCGTGAGCCTCTTTTTTCCCTTAGTAGCTTGAAACAGCTCTTTTGTAAATCATGCAAAACAAGAATTCAACATAAAGGGGAAAAATGTAACAAAAAAACAAACATATATCGATTTAAGAGGAAAACTTTGCATGAACACCAATCTTTAGTTGAAAGAGGAATTTCTCATTTCAGTCAGAAATATGTGTACTGTTACAGAGCCTGATGTAGGTATTTTTTGTTGTTTTCATTTTAACTTTAATTTACACCTCTGTTTTTGCAGCTGGGAGAAGGCAAATTCAGTTGTTGTCCCTTCGGAGAAGTGCACTAGCAGAAGAACATTAGCTCATTTTAACGGCCACTGTAATAATCTCTTTACCGGAGGGCCTCCGTTGGAAGAGCTTACTTTCTGCTAAAGCCTTCGGGAGGCTCCCTTGTCAATAACAAGGGAGCCACTTCATTATGCCCTCACAAGTCACCCATTTATTATCTATTGTCCCCAGCAGAGAAGAAAAAAAATTACAGAGCGTGGAGTCAGAAGCAACAATTTATCAATCAAAAGAATCACCATTGTGTTAAAATGTGATTTTCTGCTCCAGGACCACAATGTGTAATTGTTTGATTTGATAACTAGAGGGAAATGATGTGCCCAGGGACAACGCCATTTCCTGCCTAACTCAAAAAGCTGTAGCCCAGTCTCTGTTCTAATGTTTAAATTTAAGACAATGAGCGTTTCTTTGAGAAACACCTGAAAAAGAAAAAGAGAAGTGAGAGTGTGAATGGTTGGTTGCTAAAAAAAAAGGGATGTCAGGGGTGGCAAAAGAAACTTGTACAACTATTACCACATGTTAGGGCAGTAAAAGTAAAAAAAGCAAAGTGTGTGATCTAATCCAGTTTTATAAAAAGCAATAAATTTGCCAGTGAAGCTTAATATTTCGGAGCTTTAAAATATTTTGATATGTAATCCTTTAAAATTTACTGTTGCTGCTTTTATCATTTAAAAAATTCTAATTATAAAAAATGACATTTTCCTGCATCTTCACCAAAACATTATTTAATCACACAGCTAATTTCATCTAACTTTGAGTTGCTGCATGCTCCCTTCCTCCAACTTAAAAAAATGTAAAGTTGCAACTTGGAGAAAATAAATAAAAAAATAAATGGCACAACACTTCTGAGGACCTTAATGTGTGAATCCACAGACACTTCTGCATGAGCGTAGTGGCTTAGTGCCGATTATAGTTGCACCAAATGTTGAATAGGACTTTCAAAAAACACATTCACGAGAAGCTGTGAGAAATTCAATCACACCAGCGAATGCAAAAGGCTGACCACAGCCAACTAAATGAGTGGAGCAGAGAAGCCGCACAAGCAAGCAGGCAACGGTAACTTCAGAAGAGGAAGGAGAATACAGAACAGACAAACAAAGACAGACAAAAATAAAGATGCATGACTCTCATTGTAGTTTAGACAATTTTATTAACAGATTTATGAAAGGAAAAATTTCTTTAAAAAATGAGAAGTAATATTGTGATTGTTGAGAGAATTCCTTCATAACAATAATCTCGTTTTTAAACAAAACAAAAAATTTAATGTGGGAAATTTAACGCAGTCAGAGGCAAGCAGACAGAGAAAGACAGCACGAGACCCCTGCAACCCCCTTTCACATGTAACGATTACTCCCTTTCATTAAAACTGCTAGTAACCCTGTTAGGCTGGAATAGACTCACTACGGGTAATCGTGAAAACACTTTTAATCAACGCACAGCAACAGTAGAGACCTTGCTAGAATGCATTCACTCCAAATAAAGCAGCCTCTTTATAAACAGGCACAGCAAAACAGCTAAGACCCTGATAAGACTCCTCACACTCTCCATGGCGAAACCTGCCTGTGAATGTCTCCTGACAGCTCCTTTAGCCCTTGTTAGAGAGAATCACTTCCTAATGATTCAACCCAAGCCTGGAAACATCAACAATCACAAAGTAACACTTGGGCGTTTAGTTTTAGACAGAGATGCTGTGATTAACTGGAGTCACCGATGTGCAGGAGCTAGACTCAAAACATTCAAATAAATTTCAAAAATAAGTCCAGGATGTGTTAAGATTAAAGCACTGGTGAAGAGATATGTTTTATAGACAAGCAGTAGCCAAAACCTGTAAATATTTATTTACAAATCTAAAAATCAATAAAACGTAAAGGACTTAACCTTTATTTTTTATTCTAAACATCTTTTTTGGTTACAAAACATGCGATCAAAAGCCTCAAAAGATTCAAAACAATTTTAATAAAAAGTCGAAGATGTGTCACGACCAATGCTTTGTTGATGGAATATTTTACAGATATAAAAGTGGACAAAAACTATAAATATTTTTAACATCAAAGCAAAAATCAGCAAAACCTAATAAATTATCATAACACAACAAATGTTCTAAACATATTTTCTGTTATTATTTAAAAACTTGCCCACATAGAGTTATGTTTTTTACCATCTGATACCCCTTCACATCATTTTTAAAACTCATAGTACTCAATTCATTTCTCAGTTCACACCCGAGAAAAGACAAAAACTGTCACCTCTCTGGATGACACAAATGTATGCATGCTCTCGCTTATTGGCACCCACACTTGTATGTGCACACACACACACACACACACGCACGCACGCACACACACACACACACGCGCAGACATGCATCCATGCACACCAATCCACACAGACACAAACAAGGCAGATGACACATGGTATATCAGCAGGCGCAGTTCTTTTGTCCTCTTGCTAGTTTTAGCAAAACAACTACTCTTGGAACACGTTCTGCTTTTGTTCAAAAGATGTATGAAGCCTTTGTAAAAATATTTGTGTAATGAAGTAAAATGTTCAACATTGTTAGCACTTTATCATTAAAACAGAGCTTTATAATGTGGTTTTGTCTTTCCAACATCTGAATATACAGTAATCATGAAACACATGTAAAAGCATTGCAGTTGGATGTTGCTGCATTTATTAAAACGTAAAGGTTTTGCAGTGACCAGGAAAAATTATGACAAAAATCTGTGCATGATTTAAACCGTTCAGGGTCCTTGTCTGCGACTCAGAGGGACTTATTCTTACTCACAGCAGCAGCGGCTGTATTTTGGTGAATATCTGCCGTATGGTTTTTGAACTTTGTATGAGCTTTCAATCATTCTCTCAGTAGGCGGGGTTTGAGTCATGGAATTATCATTTTTAACAGGTATGATTCAGTGGTGATGAGCGGGCATGCATGTGCAAAAAAGCAAGCACACAAATGAAAGAAAAATAAAATGTGCTTCTGCATATTCATGCAACAGGCCTTCTTTAACTGTAGAAAAGAAAACATTACATTTCCAACCACTTTTCTGCCTGTTTAAATCTACGACTCATGCTCTGTTCATATTGATCGCATCCAGTATAGTCTGATCCTACAGTTGCTGCGGCTTCTTTATCCTGGGTGTGAGAAATGCATAGCTGAAGGTGCTACACTGTGACCGGACTGGACTGTTGTCCACCTTCCCAGTAACTGCAACAACTTAACAAAGCCGCCATGAGACTATGTAGCCCTTTTCTTTCCCAGGCAGTGGTAGAAGTGGTAAAAATAAAAATAAAAAGTCTAAGCACATCTGACAATGATCATGATCATGTGCAAAAAATAGCTAATCTTCAAAGAGAAAACAAATTCAACTAAGAAGCCAACTAATTTTTATTCACTCGCATCTTTTGTTAGGAAATAACTACCACAAAGAAAATACAGTTTTTAAAGATCATCTTGCTTTCAGCAGCACAAAAGTGGAATTTGATCTTTATATATAGATATTTATGAAAAGAAAGCAGAACAAACTTGCTTAGATGTTGTGTCACTCTTTAAAACTGTTGTCCCTGGTTTTAAGTGAGGGTTTTAGGTTTCCTAGAATGCAGCATGCCATTACAACAAATAGAAACCTTTACATACCTCAAGATCTCTCTGTTTGAATCAACCTTCCTTTCAAACAAGGAATGCAAGCAGCTTTTAGGTTAATTGAAACAAAGGTTCAAGATAACTTCTAAAGACTCTTACCATTACACTGCCTAATGTCCAGAAAAATTAGATATGATAGTGTTGAAATGCAATTTGGGAACAAAAAAAGCACAAAATGTTTTATATTAATCAATGTTAACCTGTTAAATAGGTTGCAAGAGAGTCCGGGTTATTCTTACTTTTAATTCAAAGTCTCAAAGTGCCCCCTAGTGGGCTTTTCCTTCCTTTGCCCTGTATGAGAGGCTTGGTGAATATCTGAACTTACAATAAGGTCTCGTTAGTTCACCGTGCTAATTAAGGGGGTATCGTAGGATAACACTCATTGTCTAACACAGTTTGAGTGCATAAGTTGTTCTCTGTGCCATAACAAACTGCTAAGTGTCGATGTGGGTAAACTAACTTCACAATGAAGATGCTGCAAAATCACATCTGTTACTTACTCCTGTGTGCGCCAGAGTTAAATTAGATTGCAAAACTCGCTGTAAGGTAAAATTATAAAGATTTGCATGTGGACACTTTATTTTAGTTGAGAAAATGATTTTTGAAATTGAAGTCTGATTTCATGTCCAGTCACATTTCTCTTGCTTTATATAAACACCCTAAATGCCTATACAGGATTGCAATGCTTAATGCCTATGCAAAGGAATATTTTGATTTGCCATATTTCATTTGGATTACTGTCATTCAAGCCACATGGAGCACAAAGAATAAGCTGGAGAGCCTGAAACAAGCAGCCTGATAAGACAGCGTGTCGCCCCATCTTTCCATAACTCCTTCCCACAACACAACCTGGCACCTTGTTCCACTGGCTGGCCCTGAAGGAAAACAATTACTAGGGAGGTGGAACAACAATACCCAGAAAACATCTGCTGGTCTCGGCGGTGCCCGTCAGCATGCCTGACTGTGTGTCCCTGCTGGCTTACACAGAGGACACATGCCTGTCTGAATATGGCTGAAGGGCCTGAGTCTCTCTGCTTTAACCAGCAGCCTGTCCGCCTTCCGGTCCACCTGCCTCTCCCGCTGCTGGTCTGCCTGCTCTGGCAGCAGCAGCTCTGTTAGAACAGAAGAGGATTGGCCTGTTGGACCAGTTGTTCATTTGGGTGAAATCCCTCTTGCTTGGATGAGACGATGCATCAGAATGCTTTCCACTCTAAGATGAAGCAAAGACAAAGACAAAGGAGATGACCAAATGGACCAGTACCCATATGATGCTGTTATCATATTATAGCTCTGTAGAACAGATGGGAAGGCTTCATGTTTGGGGTAAACACAGAGCTATATCAGATTCTCAAACATGAAACAGGGCGAAAAATTAAGGATGCATTTATATTTTTGAAACAAAAAGATGGAAACATGGCATATAGGAGGTCAGTGTCTCACAGATAAAATCTTTAGTCTACCAATAAAAAGCACTGTCAGGCAGGATACTTCAAACATAATGTAGACTCTGAGTATTTAATGAGTTTATGTTGCCACCTTGTGGCCATTACTAAGTCTTACTAACCATATTCCATCAATACTTAGAAAACGGTTTTCAGGGAGGCTAGTCAGAGGTTATATAGACTATGCTGTGTTTATCTTACTACTCAAAGTAAGAATGATAGTAATTTATACTATGTAAATACTAAGACCTTTTAAAGTTAAAAAAATTGAGTTTAAAATAAAACACTCTTGTATTATTTTGGACCATTTATATCCATAAAAACACAAATATTACTACCTGTGTTTCCATGAGTAATATTGTAATAGCAAGTTAGAAGGGAAAAAAAGTAACACATTGGCTATGAATGAGTGGATGAATGCTTAAAAGTTTAAAGGTAGAAAGTAGGCTGTAAGTATTCTGCAGAATAGCATAATAACAATATGTTCTCATTACTTTATAAAAAGTAGTAAATTCAGCTCAAAGAAAGAGTTACACAATGATAAGCAAGATCATGTCATGTTTTATTCCTTTTTTATATACTTCTGGTTTTACAATAAACATTAGAATTAATTTAGTAGTGCTACAATTAATTTCTGTTTAGCTTTTTTCCTCAATTTCTCACATTACAACCACAACTTCAACACATTCCATATGTACGTAGCACAACGTGGAAAATCATACACAGTTTAACATTCTTCACAAATAAAAACCTGAAGTAAGACTTGTATTCAGCTGCCTTATTTCCAAAGCTCCTGAAAGAGACCCAGTTTACAATGGTAAAAAGGGGCCTTGTGTGTAATTTAATCTCAGTATAAATCCATCTGTTCTGCCATGGCTTTACACACACCACACAGGCCAGGTATAAAGTTAGGAAGTTGTTTAAAACAAGAGTTGGTTATAAAACAATATATCTGACTTTGGACATCTAGTCAATGACCATTTAAGCCATCTTCTGAAAATGAAGAGGGTAAGGCACGTCAGTAAACCTTCAGGACATAGCTGTTCACCCGATAGACCGAAAGGAGATCATTAATCCGAAATGCTCCCAAGAGACCTGTGGTAACCCTAGAGGAGCTGCATCTACAGTTTAGGAGGAAGAATGTGCTGCTAATAATGCACTTCACAAGTATGGCCTTTATGAAAAGGTTGTAAGAAGCATACCGTTGTTGAAAGAAAGATACAAATGTCTTATTTGAGGTGAGAAAACCAAAATGCAAGTTTTCAGCCAACATACAAATGACTGCATTTCACAAAAATAGCTCTGCATATGACTCTGAACACATCAAAGTGGTGATATTTGGTTGTGGCAGCATCATGATGTAGAGAAGCATTTCAGCAGGGAAAGAAAAACTGGTCTGAGTTGAAAGTAAGATGGATTAGTAAAAGCCAATCTTGGGGGGAGGGGGATCTGTTAAAGACTTAAACAATCTTGACAGTGGTTGACCTTCCAGCAGGACAAAAACCATAACCAAGCAGCCATTGCTACAATGGGATGGTTTAGGGCAAAGCATATTCTCTCAAGTCCACACCAAAATGAAGATGTGGCAAAACTTGAAAATTGCTGTTCACAGATCCACTCCATCCTGCTTGAATGAGTGAGGCATTTTGCAAAAATAAACTGCCAAAAATTTCCGTGACTAGATATGCAAAGCTGGCAAATGCATACCCAATAGGTTTTGTAACTTCAGTGAAAAACAGTTGACTATGGGGAGGGAGGGGCTTCAAAGTGGCACAGTTAATATGTCATAGTTAATGGGTGACCCACTGAATCAAGGCAGCAACCACAGACAGTGAAAAGGAGTTTTGAAAAGGTTTATTGAAATTATTCAGGACTGAAATTGAGAGGTTGTCAGCAATTGTAACCGGACAAGGAGACCAGACTGAGGAGGACAGGAAAGTGATTAATCAGTTATGAATCTTATTTTTCAAGGAGGTTCTGTGGTGTTGGAGAATGGTCTTATCGTTTGGTGAGTAGACACGTTTCCTAGAGGTGGTAAGTTGGATGCCAGTGATTGAGATCGGCTGGGTGTTGGTGGTTGGCGAGAGGTTTGATCCGGTGTCTCCTTATTGCAGGTGGAACGGCATTGGAGGGTGGACAGGCAGGAGTTTGGCTGGAGCGCAGAACAGGTGAGTGTTTCAGGAGGATCCCAGGAGGAGCAGTGGGGAGGCTGACCAGAAAGAATCCAGAGAATTAATGGAACACTTTGACTGGAGCGAGGAATCGTGGACAAGGAAGAAACATCCAGAACAGGAAGCTACAAGGAGGATAAAGGTGGTGAGAATAACTTCCTTTGGGAAAAATGTAATATCTTTCTGTGCATGCCCAGAGCCAATAATTCAGCCTGTTACCACTCCAGTTGAGTGAATCATCTGGCATCAGCCTCAGGGAACCGCTCCATATTTATTCATTATAGGAAAACATCAAACAGAGAAATGTAATCGCTGTGGAATAAATGAAATCATAGAACATGTTCTGTTGCATCGTCAAAATTATCAAGAAAAAGAAGACAAATAATTCAGAACTTGGGAAAAAATGATTAAACTAGACATAAAGGATTTATTGCAAATAAATTCAAGATGTTTTATGGCTTTATTTCAGTCTCAAAAATGTAATAATTTGTATGACAGAATATGTTTTTGGGTTTGAATCCATGCCTTTGATCTTTCTGCATTCAGTTTGCAAGTTCTCCCTGTGTACCCTGCATGGGTACACCGGCTTCCTCCCACTGTCAAAAACATAACTGCTAGGTTAATTGGTCTCTCCAATTTGTCTTTAGGTATCTGTGTGTGTACACAGTAGTTTGTCCTGTGTGTCTCTGTAATGGACTGGCAGCCTGTCCAGAGTGTACCCTGCTTCTCAGCCAATGATGTTAAGATCCTGGGTTTTGCTGGTTTCTGCTGTGTGTGTGTGCTCTCCTACCTTCTCTGCAGGGGCGTGGCTGATTGGTGACAGGTGCAGATCGTTTAGGCTCATCATCTCCAGCTTCAAAAAAGGGACAGAGGCTGTAAGCTAATGCCAGATGGTTCTCGCTTCTAGCGTGGTAACACGGCCAACCATTTATACCAGAAAGTTTACTCCTTTGTCCGCCGAAGTTGGTTTCCTCCTCTGATCTCCGTTCCAACGGTGAAACCTCCTGGAAACAACTTACCGATCACTCTGGATTCCTTCCTGGTCAGCTTCTGCTCCGTTACCTCCGCTGGTCTGCCTTTTCTCCATCTGCCTGCCCGTCTGCCCGCTCCACCTGCAAACACACACAGCCTTGCACAACATCAACCTCCACTCACCTCCGGCATTGGATCCTACTTATCTCCCTCAAGGATCGGACATCACAATCATCCTCTGAGTAACCATCCACTCTGCCTCACAATACTGTCACATCATCTCATATCCACTTTCTGCTGCTGTTCCTCCGCCTGCCATCGTGGCCCTGTTTTCCTGGCGATCAACCACAGACTTTCACATTTATTATAAATGAACATCTTTTACCATATCCAAGTAACTGTCTGGTGTTCTGAGTCTGTTGCTGCCTTTTGAGTCATTAAAACTCTGCAAACATGACAGAACCATCTGGCCAACCTGACTCAGCAGCTCAGATTCAAAATGCCGTGTCTCAGCAAGGCACACTTTCGGGTCGGCACAAGGTCATAATTCAGGATTTCTCACGACAGTTATCTATTCAAACCACAACTATCATTTGGTTGAATCAGCAGCTTTTTGATGTCACTACTCAACTGGGTTTTTCTCAGGAAAAACCGTCCTCTGCTTCCAGGACGTAGCATCACCACCCCAGAACCATTTTCTGGAGATCTAGAAAAGACAAGAGGCTTCCTTCTCCAGTGTAAACTGGCTTTCACCCGTTCACCCCATACATTCCTTCTAGACTCACATAAAATCAGTTATATAATCGGACTCCTCTGGGGAAAAGCCCTCAGATGGGCAGAAGCATATATTTTATTTATTTATTTTTTGTCCTGTTTGGCAGTGTGGAGCTCAGAATCTGTATCCGAGTACCAAGTTGAAGCCCAACAGATTTACTTTCACAAGCGGAGCAGTGCAGCTTTTGCTATAGTACTCCACCTGATATATGTGTGAAAATTATTTATTATGAATTGCTGGGGTTTTTATTTCCTGATGTTATGGAGACGGAAAATTAAGGGGAAGAGAGGTAGGAAACAAAAAGTCATGAGAGAGGGTGAGTTGAAAATACAAGAGGGGAATGGGAACAAAGAAAACACAGGAAAACATTGAAGTCTGCCTCCATACCCAAAGGACGGCAGAGAGAGGGGAAGGAACATCGACAAAACAAAACAAACATCGTGAACTAAACAACCACATCACACAAAAATGGATATAAAAATACAACAATGTCACAGAAAAATTCATGGTACCGATTAATCAAGCTCTAGAAATGATAACCTCAGCCCAAGAATATATCTGTAAACACCAGAGAGCCCACATCTATGTGTGTGTGAGCATGCTGGTGCAGATAAGGTTTCACCATAAGAGTGTTCGATAGTTGGTGTGAGCAGGCATCAATCCGTCTCCCAGGAATCGATGCAGACCTGAAGGAGATCGGAGCCAAGACGTCCAAAGGACCCCCAGAGCCCCGGGTGGGGCCGACTGCATCCCCCCCAAGAGAGGAGCAAAGGAGAACCCCCGGGGAACGTCCAGCGGCTACTATGCAGGGGCCCGGGGGGCAGCAGAGACGAGATCACGGGCCCTGCCGGCAACCAGCCGCGCCAGGGCGGGCCGGTCCATGGACCGGGAGAGCCGGGGCCCAGGGGCGCCCCACCCCCCAGCAGGGACCCGACAAGGGACCGGCCAACGAGGGGCCCCCGGCACCGCGGCCGGCCGCCACGCGTGACCACCACCCCGGGCCAATCCCCACCGCCAACATCCCAGCGCCCCACCACTGCCCCACGTCAGGGCGCCCCACCGATAGCCGAAGCCTTTTTCAATGAATCAACTATTGAAGACACAACCTTAGAGGATTTTCTGGAATTATTTAATTTAACCTTCTCTCCTATCCGAAATAAGGAGTCGGGCGGAAAGCTTTGGTCAATCAAACAGGGAACTCGTCCAGTTGCTGAGTTTGCTATAGATTTTAGAATCTTAGCAGAAGAGTCAGGGTGGAACGATCCACTGTCCCACTGTCTTCCAGAACCTGGTTAACGATGTCCTACATGACGTTCTAAATTTTGTTTTTGTCTACCTAGATGACATTCTCATCTTCTCTCGTTCCCTCCAAGAACATAAGATCCATGTCTGGCAAGTCCTTCAAAGACTGCTAGAAAACCGTCTCTATGTGAAGGCAGAGAAGTGAGTTCCATGTTGCATCCATAACGTTTCTTGGCTTCATCTTGGGAGACGGGCAGGTGAGGGCAGACCCAGCAAAGATTGAGGCAATCAGGGACTGGCCAGCTCCAGAAACCCAAAAACAACTGCAACGCTTCCTGGGTTTTGCTAACTTCTACCGACGCTTCATCAACAACTACAGTAAACTCGCTGAACCCCTTAACGCTCTCACCTCCTCCAAAAAGTCTTTCAAATGGACTCCCGAGGCTAATCTCACCTTTCAACATTTGAAGGAATCCTTCATCCAGGCTCCTACCTTCACCCAACCAGATACAACTCAATTCATTCTAGAAGTTGATGCCTCTTACACCGCTGTTGGTGCCATTCTCTCTCAAAGATCCTCTTAAGACAACAAAATTCACCCGTGTGCCTTCTTCTCCAAAAAATTCTACCCAGCAAAGAGAAATTACGACATTGGTGACCGAGAGTTTTTGGCCATAAAATTGGCTCTGGAGGAGTGGCGTCATTAGCTGGCGGGTACAGAGATCCCAGTTATGGTCTGGACTGATCACAAGAACCTGTCGTACCTTCAAACCGCCAAAAGACTCAACCCCAAGCAGTTCCGCTGGTCCCTCTTCTCTCGTTTCAACCTCAACATCTCCCATCTTCCTGGATCCAAGAACAAAAAAACAAGATGCTTTATCCAGAATTCACCAGACCGATGATTCACTCCCTGAAGACACCACCATACTTCCACCCTCTTGTTTTATTGGCTCCCTCACCTGGGACATTGAAAAATCAATCGGAAACGCCCTCCAGAACGAACCCGACCCAGGTGGGGGACCCCTGGCCGTCTGTATGTGCCCTCAGCCATCTGAGCACAAACCATCCACTGGGCCCATGCCTCCAAGTTCTCTTGTCATCCCGGCACCAGTCGCACCAATGCCCTCATTCGCAGATATTTCTGGTGGCCATCCCTTAACAAACATGTAGCCGAGTATATTTCAGCCTGTCATATCTGCAACCAAAATAAATCATCCCATCAATCTCCAGCTGGTCTCCTGCAACCACTCTCCACTCCTTCTCGACCCTGGTCTCATATCGCACTGGATTTCATCACTGGCCTCCCACCTTCTGAAGTTAAAACAGTCATTTTATCCATCATTGACCATTTTTCTAAAGCCTGCCATCTCATCGCTCTCCCTAAGCTTCACTCATCCACAGAAACTGTCCGCCAGCTCATTCTTCATGTCTTCAAACTCCATAAAATCATCTCTGATCGAGATCCTCAATTTATTTCAGCTGTCTAGAAACAGTTCTGTTCCGCCCTGAGAGCCACATCCAAAATCACCTCTGGTTATCATCCTCAAATGGTCAGTGTGAAAGATTAAAACCAAGAAATTGAAAACACCCTCCGTTGTCTTTGCAGTTTAAACCCACTTACCTGGTCCATCCATCTCCCTTGGGTCGAGTACTCCCACAATTCTCACGTCTCTTCTGCTACCGGATTCTCTACTTTTTTGAAATATCACTCGGCTACCAACCATCTCTACTTCCAGACTCTTTCCCTGACCCAGTGGTGCCATCGGTCCGTGCTCGTATCCATGCCATCAGACGTGTCTGGAACCAGGCTCACGCCGCCCTCCAACGCACAGCTGCTCAAAATAAACGATACGCGGATAAGAGGCGACCAGCACCCCATTATTCTTCAGGTCAACAGGTATGGCTCTCGTCCAAAGATTTTCCCTTCAGATCCCATCCAAGAAAACTTGTTCCTCGGTCCATTCCCCATCACAAAGGTCATCAGTCTATCTACAGTCAAACTCAAGATTCCATCTCATCTCCATGTTCATCCAGTCTTCCATGTGTCCCAAATCAAACCTGTCTCCTACAGCTCTTTGTGCCCGCTCCACCTGCAAACACACACAGCCTTGGACAACATCAACCTCCACTCACCTCCGGCATTGGATCCTATTTATCTTCCTCGAAGCTCGGACATCACAATCGTCCTGTGAGTAACCATCCACTCTCTGCCTCATAATACTGTCACATCATCTCATATCCACTTTCTGCTGCAGTTCCTTCGCCTGCCATCGTGGACCCGTTTTCCTGGCGATCCACCAGAGACTCTCATTAATCATAAATGAACATCTTTTACCATATCCAAAATAACTGTCTGGTGTTCTGAGTCTGTTGCTGCCTTTTGAGTCATTAAAACTCTGCAAACATGACAAATGACTGCTGGAGAAAGGTGCCAGGTCTTCTCACGACCCTGCAAGGATAAGTAAACAGACAATGGATGGATAGATGGAGGCTGAAAACCTTTGGAAGCTACTGGTTATGTAAAACAGACATAGTAGAGACATAAATTACTGTTACCCCTGGACAATTTAATTTTTAAATATTTTAATTTTGCCTATATGTTTCTCTTGATTGGAAATGATGTCAATATTTTGGAGTGGCCCAGCCAGAGGGGTATTCTAGAAATCTTGATTAACTCACCATGTAGTAAACTCTGAACTCGCAGTTAATCAACCCAAAACCTGCTTACTCTGAGTGTCTATTCCAAAACAACTGATAAGAGTTAGCTTAATCACCCTCCTCCTGGTAACCCAGAGTTAATGAGCGCATGCTGAATACATGAAGACCTTCTCAATGGATCACCGAATTCACGAGTCACAATTGAAACTGAAGGGGGGGAACAAAGGGCAGCATACTTCACAGAAGCAGAGTTGGAAGTGTTAATGCTGGCCTATGAGGAACTTAAGCCAATCATTATGGAAAAAAAACAACAATACAGCTGCATTAGCAAAAGAGAGAACGTTGGCTTGGCAAAAAAATAACCAACAGAGTAAATGCATGAGTTTAACAAATAACTCAACACTCTTGATTTTTATTAATTCATTTTCCACCCCTCATTCCCAGTCGGGGTCAGGTTGTGCTGGAGAGTATAATTTAGAATTTGTTTCAGTATATTGGATAACTATTTAAGAATTACTTGCTTTTGCTAGCAATTTGATAAGGGTACAATAATGTGTACATTGACTTGGACATAAATTGACTTCTTGCTTAATGAGATGCAATCCTTCTGGAGCCAGAAGAACTCTGTCCCGAGTCAAAATGAAACAAACATTCTCCAAAAAGGTAAAATTGCAATCAAATAATTATTGGAGATTTGTAGGCCTATTAAGTAATTTTTTGTGCATTCTTCCAATCATGTAGCTAATCGAACGAAGGGTGAGGCCCGTCTAACTGGTGGGGGGCGGGCACCACCATCTTCCCTCCCCCCAGTCAGAGTTGGCTCTGTCCCTTAAGGGCAAACCAGTGGTTGATGGCATTCCTGGGGGCACTTTATCATCAGAGTCTGCCTTCAGGACGCAAGTGACTTTGTAAAATGTAAGTTTACAACACATACTAATATATTCCAACTCAACTACTATCATTGTTGCCTCTTAAAGACTTTTTAATGCACTTAGCAGTAGACATTGTTTCACAATGCAGGATTATTTAATTCAGCTGCATATGATGTATACTTTGATCTTTGTTGAAATACTCTTCCATGTTACTAATGTGTTTGTGAAATTGTTTTTCATTGCTTGTAATATGTAATGGGGCTACAGAGTGGTGCAGTTGGTAGCACTGTTGCCTTGCTGCAAGAAGGCCTGTCAAATTCCAGCCTGGGGTCTTTCTGCATGGAGTTTGCATGTTCTCCCTATGCATGCATGGGTTCCCTCCAGGTACTCCGGCTTCCTCCCACAGTCCAAAAACAGGTTAGGTTAACTGGTCTCTCTAAATTACCCTTAGGTATGAGTCGTTTGTCCTGTGTCTGTGTTGCCCTGCGATAAACTGATGAGTTGTCCAGGGTTTACCCCGCCTCTCGCCCAACGAATGCTGGAAATAGGGACTACTACAAATTGCCATTGTCTGTTCTTAGAATATGGCTGGGAATTTACAAACAGATGAGGGTTCTTGTTCCTCAACACGTGATCTTAGCAGTGTAAGAACTTGTCTACAGCTGGCCATCTGTAAATATGTTCTTGTATCACTGAACAATCATTTTATTAATCTTTTCCAGCTGGCAGCAAAGGAGCTTTATGATGTTCATCTTCAAAGACAGAAAAGACCAAGCGAAATGGAGATGGACCTTATACAGCTCAAAATGGAGGAAAAGAAAATAACCATACAACAGGCCAAACTTGAAGTAGAAATACTGGAGCACTGCATGAAGGTGGGAACTGTCTGTGAAGGTGGATTTGTTACAGCCATCCATTTTCTATACCCGTCTATCCTATGCAGAGTTGCAGGGGGGGCTGGTGCCTATCTTCAGCAGTCACGAGTTTAGAGGGGGGGGGGGGGTACAGGTTGCCAATCCATAACAGAGATATACAGGACAAACCGTGCACATACACACACTCATACCCAAGGGCAATTTAGAGAAACCAATTCACCTAACAGTCATGTTTTTGGACATACATGCACAGGGAGAACATGCAGACTCCATGCAGAAAGACTCCAGGCCGTGATTTGAACCCAGAACCTTCTCGCTGCAAGGCAACAGTGCTACCAACTGCGGCACTGTGCAGCCTGGATTTGTTACATGTTAAACGTTAAACCAAATAATTAATAAAAGAATCTTGTTTTATATTTCAGGAAATAAAGGAATTAGACATTGTTTAATGAGCCAACATGAACTTTTAGGCACACTTGTGAAGACACTGTTGCAGTAATCAATCCCACTATGAGCATGGATGAGTTTTTCTAGAAGTTGCTGGGACATTAGTCCTTTAATCTTAAAGTTACGTACTTCCACGCATGGATTTGTTCTATGCATCTGCTTAACGCTTGACTGGGTTCATAGTTACTTGGTGACACTGAACAGAGAAGCCACACTGAAGAGCTGTCAGGATCAGCCTTTATGGGACAGGAACACACAAGGCCCAGGTGTCTCCTAACAGTAATGGCAGGTTCCAACCTTAAAAAGAAAACAAAAATATGCCTCCCTGGGGTCATCATAAATCTAATACAGAATCTGCGCGGACTAAAAAGATTAGGGTAGGGGAAATGAGTATCTGGAGATGTGAGTGTTCTTTTTTCCTCTATTTATGTTTTATCTTTTGATACATTCCTGTCTCATTTACTACCTAAAACTAACACCACCGCAACATTTACGTTGACCCCTCCCACTGCCAAGAGATTTAGCTACCGTTAATTACAATATGAAGTAATAAAAACAACCGCGCAGTAAGCAGAACCATTAAACATTTTGTAGGCTACTTTTATTTGACTTTGCGTCACAAAAAAAGAGTTACATGTAGGAGAACAAATAGTGCTTTAACACTGAGCCAACATAAACTTGTTAAAGCGGTGTTCGTCTTGGCGGTACATATTCCAGGGTTCCTCTGAACGCAGCATGTTTGACACCAACTCTGTGTAACCTGGCGGTGGGAGGGGGAGAAGGAGGGATTGTTTAGTGACAGCTCTAGGGGACACGCCCGCCGTGACAGCGGCAGCAGCAGCACAGCAACAGCGGGGACTTGTGCAGCTCTGACAACCTCCTCCGCTACAAATATACCCCCAAAGCATAGCCCATTAAAGCCTCCCGGCCCGGTTTTTTTTGACGGATTAACTTCTCACACAACTTAATGAAGTGCTCGCTCGTTGTTGCGCCCCGGACTGCTACTGTGGCTTTCCGCGTCAGAGCAACAACAGAGATGTAAACGCAAATTTGCACTACCGCATCTTCCTCTTCATATGCTTCTGACATAGCGAGGAGCCGAGAAGTGACAGAGGTATTTTTGGGCGTTGTTTCTGGTGACTTGTTTATGTCGGTGTGCCGTTTAAACCATTCAACTAACACATGCACAGTGCTGGGAGCTGCGTCAAACAGCTGCAATGATTTTCATAAAGTCGCTGCAAGTCGGTGCAACCTTAGCGCCCACGATATGTTCGAGTCTTCTTTAGATGTCTCGCTTTGGGCCTCTCCTGTAAAGACTTATCAGATGTTCATGTTTTTATAGGTCACACAATATTGAAAGTTAGCCTTTTTTGTGTGGCGCTTTGTCATTTCCCAAGCTCTATAAATTAGCGCGTCGCAAGCGCTGATTAACATGTCCAACAGGTGCGTTAACCTGCGCTGTCATAAATCTCAAGGCGCTGAAATGTTAAAACACGAAGTTAAAGCTCATTTTGAATCTTCACTTATGAGGCAGCTAAGAAATACCCCAACTGACCTTTATAACTTGTTAATGGCTCCAGAATCCAGAGTGAAGTTGCTCGGAGTTAAACGTAATTTTATCCGGATAATTTCGATCTCTTTCAAATTACTTTAGAAACCACTGCTTGAAATTGCAGCGTTAAAGAAATTTGTTTAAAGTGATTTTGTTGTTGTTGCTATTTAAGTGTGTCATGTTTAATTATAAGCTGTACTAGGACGTTTTGCATTCAGCTCTCCGGCTCTAGGATGTTCACATTAACATCTTTTGATAAAGCGTTTCTCAAACATGCGTTTCTCTCCTCAGTGAAAGAAATTAGTGATGTTATGCTTCGTGAAGCAATACTGTGGCTTCATTTTAATGCTGGGATCAGCTTAAGCATTTTGCCTTGGAGCTAGAAATGATTCATTCGGTGTACTGAGTTGAACCTTCGTTTGTGGTTGGTGAGTTACATCCAGCTGAAATAAATAAAATGTAATCTAAAAGTGCAATTAGTTATAGTACCCTGACTGTCCACTAGAGGCTGATTAAGTGAAGCAAGCCAGTTCTCCTAGGTAACAGTTTGAAGATTTTCTTGATGAAAGCATATTTGTGCTTCTACTGTAGTCTTGAATCTATTAAGGGCTTTGGAAATTACTCACCTGATGTATGACAAAACATCTACATCAATGATTAGCTGCTGCAAGCAGATAAAGCAGTAAAGCTAGATTTAACCAGGAGAAAATCCTCACTAACTATTTTCACTCCAAGACAGGTAATGGGGAACAATTCTGCAGATTTATGCTGGGATGTGAATGCTCTTTTTGGTCTAAGAGTGTAACTAGTAAAAAAAAGAAAACAAAGCATAGGATGTTTCCTTTAAAATTGTCATAGCTTTATTATTCCCTCTCAACCCTGTCAGCTCTTTGTGCTGATTCATTTCCCTTGTGTCTGGACTAGACATGAATTTATTTGTTATTCTGCTGCAGACTTTAAAGTACTCTACTACATTTACTTGAGTAACATTTATGGGGAAAATGTACTTTTAAAATAGTTTAGCTGGACCATACATATTAATATTTTGAAGTAGGCTATCTTTGCCTCATTAAAATGTTAGCTATTCCACTTACCTCTGATTATTACATTGGTTAAAAACAAGCATGTTTTTAACAAACACTGCAGAGAAGCAGATGAACATCAATACCATTAGGGCTATTGTGTTAAATAGCTGCATGTTGTGGAAAAAGTGAAATCTAGAAATTTGTGTTTCTTTCCCTAACTTATTTAGTAAACTTTTTTTTGTACTTTTTTTTGTATTTGTAAAAACCAGAATGTTTATTATTTCATAATTTTGTCTGTCAAATTACATCTTTAGAAAAAACATTAACTAATCAGGACAAGATAGTTACTCAGTAGTCAAATACAGATTTACTCTTCCTTGTGTACATTTTTTAGATAACTACTTTTTACTTCTGCTTACTTCTACAAACTGTTTTTGGCTGCTCAACAAATCTGTTCAAGACTCAAAACTGCTGACTTTTGTCACCTAATCAGAGCTATTTTGAAAAGGATAATATATAATTTTGGTACTTTATTCAGACTCTCTCTTACTTCTCACTATATTCCCATAAGTTGTAGGATATGTACATTATTTCCATCAAATTGCAAATAAAATTAAACTGATTCAAATAGTTAGATGGTCAAATTACTTTTTGCCTGAGCAGCAGGCAGTTATCTGTTCTACCACAGTCCCTGTAAAACACTTTATAAATGATAAATGACCTGTACTTGTATTGCGCTTTATCTTGTCCAGCGGACCCCAAAGTACCTCACACAACATTCAGTCTTTTATGCACACATTCACACACTGATAGTGGTAAGCTACATTAAAGCTACAGCTGCCTTGGGACATAGGCTTCTATGCACAGCAGACTGACCACTACCGGCAGGCGAGGTGAAGTGTCTCAAAGGACACAACGGCTGAAACAGATGGAGCAGGGGTTAAAATTGGCACTCCGACCACCTGAGGCACTGTCACATCATCGTTCTTTGTAGAGCATTCTCCGTTGTGTTTTTTTTTAAAACAGCAATGCACATTTGTTGAAGACGATGGAACACAGCAGGGATAAAGTTGTGGAGAACTTTGAAGCAGGATTAGGTGTTACAACAATATTATATGGAGTCCAATCCCATTTGAAGAGTATGGCACAACTCCAAACCTACCAAGACATGGCCACAAATTGGACCTTTTTGCAAGAGTGCCATAAAGTTTGTAGGTTTGCCACAAGCCATGAATGGTCCACAGCAAACATGGAAGAAACTGCTCTTGTCAGACTTTATTGCCTAGATGCAAAACATCATTTGCTTGCGCTACATATTTCCCCAGTGTTTCCCACAGATTTGAAAGCAATGTGTGTTGGTCGGCTGGGGCGGGGAATCCTAATTCCTATAGGTTAATAAAAAATTATTAACTTAACTACTCCTCTTGATTGAAGCAGCAAACATTCAGTGTAAGAGTAAAGAAACGACATAACATTATTTAGGCCCTATAATACATTTATTAGATTCACAGCTGCTACATATATTGTTTTGACCTGACAACCCAACTAGGCTAGCCTACATTTTACCGCAAACTTGCAACTATAGGAAACTTTCTAAAGAACCCGCAATCGCTTGTTTGCTAAGGGTCGGGACCTACAGTAACATCAACACACTGAGACTATTGTATTCAGAATATAAAATATTTTATAGCACTTTTTAATCTGTGATTGTGTGTTAAAAGTGTTCACGAGATGCCAACCTTTTGCCAGCCGTCTTCTCTGCACCAAATAGGCCACGGTGATCCAGACAGACGTGGTGTGCACGGAGGGGAGGGGCTGTGTGTGTGAATGTGTGAGCGAGAGAGACGCGTGAGTGACAGAGAGACAAAGAGAGCAGGGAAAGGAAATGCAGCTGAACGAATACGCTGCATGTTTTAAATAGCGCAAAATAGAAAAACGAAACGCAATATGTGACGGTCGGTGTTGAATTATTTGTTTTGGGGTCGAAGTTGAATCTGTGGCGGTCGGAGTTAAATCTGTGGCGCATCAACACAGATTCATCTATGTGTGGGAAACACTGTACCCTGAACACACCGTCCCTACTTTGAACGATGGTGGTGGCATGCTGTGAGGAGGCTTTTTATTCAGCAGACCATGACCTATTTTGCAAAGAAGAAAATCCAGTCTGTAGGTGTAAAGATGTGGTAGAGACACAGCCCAAAAGACTTATGTGTTTAACTACTCTACAGCAGAAAGTTGTTCTGCATTGTAGTGATTCAGAGGACTGAATACAAATGGACACCAGATTGAGATATATATATATATATATATATATATATATATATATATATATATATATATATATATATATATATATATATATATATATATATATATATATATATATATATATATATATATATATATATATATATATATTTAGGTTTCTTGTTGTAACATGAAAATGTGAAAAAAAAGACCATTGTGCAAGGGATGGTACATTTAAACACAGTAGTTAGACAGAGATCAAAATTATAACTGGCAGACTGTTGAAGGATTTCTGCTGGCTGCTGCTCTATTCACTTCACCCTATAACTAACTCAGGATAATTTTTACATTTAAAGCGAGGTGAATGCTCTCATTTTGGAAAACGTGAGGCTTTTCTCTGACATTACGGCAGACTTTTACTCGTTTGAAGAACATCCTTCTGTATCTTGACAGTGAGCACCACTTGCTTCACTGCTTGAATTTTATAAGAAATATAAATGTTAATGCTCAGTAATAATGGTGGTCACAACCCTGTGTGTGAGCATGCTTTTCTTGCGTTTTTATCCAGAAAAATTCCTTATACGTCATTCCTTCTTTCAAGCTCTAGCAGAGTAAAACCCGCATGTTTGTCACAAAGATAAGATACATTTTGTCTATTAATGTGACTAATTGTCTAAATATTATAGTTTAAAATATATATTTTTAATAGGTTTTAATAGTTTTCTTCTACAATGTAGTTCACATCATCTTTTCCTCACAGCTTTAGCATCTCAAATGTGTTTTTTAGGCAGAGCAAGATGGAGGTTCAAAGTGATGTTCAGCAGCCAGATCCCTGTCTATTGGACTCTTCTTGTTCAGGGGCCAGTCAACAGAATGAGGCGAAAAACGGAAAGATGGACACCAGCGAATGCACTTCCACTGACAACCAAAGCAAGGACGCACACCCAGCGACCCAGAAAGATGAAAAAGTAAGTTTATGACTCCCTCACCGATGAACATCTGCCGGCACTGTGCTGTGCCTAGGTGTGTACATACATGTGTGTGTTGAGTGGTTACATCCTGTCTGTCCTCCACATTCCCACTGACTCATTCAGCATGTGATCTTCTGGAGTGCTAAGTGGCAAAGCTGCAATGAGAGTTGCCTGTTTTGTGGTTTTAAGTGATGCCAAGCATTTTGTGTGAGAGTTATCAAGTGCTGGAAGGACATGTTTACACACTGCTGCTGTCACAAGAAAAGTGAAACCGTTGCTCTGCCTCGGCGGTTTCAAAGGAAGTAGGTAATGTGTTGTTATGTTGCTATGAGAACCAATCAGAGCAAGCTCGGAACCACAGCCACAGTTTGTACCTTTTTTAAATTGCTTACTTTTACATGCAGGCTGAAGTGGCTTTTACAGTCTCCACATGTGAGCACTGACTCACATTCTCAGATATATCAATGCTCTGCCATCTTGGAGCCCTTGGCACATCCAAGAGTGACAGTGAAATCCTCGCTGGCTGTGCTCCATCTCAAGGGCATCAATCATGCTTCCCTGGCAAGAGCCAGAACCTCTTTCCGTCAATCAGCCCAAGAGGCTCTGTACGCCTTGGAGGAGAGAAGAGACAGAGGCAGAATAAACAGAACAGATATATGAAAACATTCGCAAGAAGGCTGGACTGAATGCCTACTGGCAGCTCTGAGTGGAAGGCTTGTCATGGCTCGCGCTATCAATTCTGAATTTTTTGAGCCATAATCTACGTTTTTTTTTGTAGAGAGAAAATAGCTTCTGAGGGCAGCAATAGTTGCACTTTTATACAGTTGTAGAAACCTCTAGTCTCTCAGCACACTCTCTCTGGCATCCCATTACAGCACTAAACAATAAGAAGAGTATATAAAAATATACCAGTTCTACAACAAATTATGCATTAGCTTAAATTCCCAATTGTTTGCCAAATTCTTAGGATTCCTTCTGCATTTTCTCCTCTTCAAACACGTCTCCAAAAGGCTGGATAAAAGTAGGAAAAGAGCTGCATTCTGAACATGGTACATCCTGCTTGCCTCGATAATATTGATTGCAGCAGTTGCTTTGAAAGACTCAAAGTTTCACTTTTTTTAAAGTGAGCGTTTGTGTCAGTGTATGTTGGGTGCCAATGCATCAAAGCCTAAGAGTAAATACGTAAACAATAAAAGCTGTGGTGATTGTTGCTCCAGCAGGAGGTTTTGTACTTCAGCATGGCTATTTGTTAAAATCCCTTGGCTGTTGGTGCTGCATTGTGAAGCAACGATGCATAAAGTTATTAGCTTCTGAAATTTAAGAGTTCCTAACAAGCTCAAGTGGTACTACCCCTGTCTTTTAATCTATTTCTGGCTGTGTGACGCAAAGTGGTGGGGGTATTTTCCTCTTTATTTACTCATTTTGCTGTTCTTTTTCTATCTTTGTTGTTAATTAGCAGTGCAGCACTTCTAAAGGTTGCCCCGGGAGTGTGGTTCCCTCTGTCACTCCCTGGCCAACTGGTTGGCAAGCTGCTGCCTAATTCATTCCTGTTTTTAGAGTGTTAATTTATCAAGGCATCTCCAGTGGAAGTGGATCACTGCTCTTATTGTACTGCATTGTTACCACCATCTTGTCTGTTTTGCTGTATATTAGCAATGCATCATAAAAAATAGAACAGTTTGACCTGTGGTGGCATTAGGCTATTGTGTGCTCACTCAGCTGTTTTGTAAAGGTTAGGGAAGTCATCCGGTGAAAGTTAATTTGCTAATTTAAATCCCCAGGCTGGCTTCTATATCTGGTTTACCAAAGGGTAAGAAAATGAAATCAAGACTTAGAATTCATTTACTCTCAGATATGTGATGATTAAGTTCCTTTCAGTGAGCAGTTAATCAGCAGATGCTTCTCACTACAATGCTATCTGCTTACAATAGAAGTCATTGGCTGTGGCTGGGGTTCGGTAATGCCCTGCTTTCTGGTCTTCCCAAAAAGAGTATCTCAGGTTTACAACTTCTACAAATTTCAGCAGTGCGTGTCCTGACGAAGACCAGGAGGCAGGAGCACATTACCTGTCTTAAATAAATTGCGTTGACTCTCCATATGTTTTAGGATCGATTTTAAGGTTCTTTTAATGGTTTTTCAGTGTCTTAATGGTCTTGAGCCTTCTTATCTTCCAGAACCGCTTTTACCATATGAACCTTCACAGTCTCTGCGCTCCTCTTGCAGCGATCTCCTTGTCATCCCTAAAGTCAGGACACACACCCATGGCGAGGCATCTTTCCATTGTTATGGTTCTCACCTCTGGAACAGGGTGCTGGAGGAGCTCAGGGTGCTGGAGGAGCTCAGGGCCACAGAGAGCGTTCATGTTTTTAAGAGCAGACTCAAGACTCACCTTTTTAGCTTAGCTTTTAACTGATTATTTATTATAGTCTGTTTTTTTGCTCTGCATGTTTTACTTGCTTATATTTGAGCAATGTTTTGCTACTTAGTCTTATCATACTTTGTCAAGTTTTAAGCTGTTATTTTAATATTCCTTCCAGTGTTTCCTCTGTGGGAGCCTTCTCCCTCGGGAGTGGTGGCCAGCTGTGGCTGCCTGGGTGCTCTCCAGGTGGAGGTGGGGGTCTCGGCCTTGCCTCCTCTGGACGCCCTGGGTCAGAGCCTTGGCAGCTGCTGTTGATGTGCTGTTGCCGGTGCAGATGGCTCCTTTGATGGCGTTTCCTTACCTACCTTTGCTCATATGTACTTGGCCCAATGTCCTTTTTATTGAGTGTGTGTGCACGTGGGGGTTGGGTTAGGGTGAGGGGGGTATAATTGTGAATAGTGAAAGTGGTTTATGTGGGGCCATTTAATTTGTAAAGAACTTTGAGTTGCAATGTTTGTATGAAACGCACTTTATAATTAAAGTTGGACTGATTGATTGACTTTAGAAAAAAACAACCACACCACTGACATTGCTTCTCTGCTTCAGCTAAACTCTCTACCATCGTGCGCTGCATCAGTATCATTATTACATGCCCTAACAAATGGCACATGGCCAAGCACCTTCCCTCCTGAAACTCAAATAGCAATAAGATGGAAACAAATATCTGTGATGAATATCGGCCCAGTTTTACTTAGGGGACAGATACTAAAAAAACTGACAAACATCAGCCAATATTGGCGCTAATGCCTAATTTTATTAATACTACACTTAAAGAAGCTTGTTTTATTTACCTTTTTGGTATTGTGCCCAAATTGTTTTAGTATTTGTTTCATCAGGTTGTTCTGAGGAAAATGTTTTTGCTTTTCTTGGACTTAGATAGAAAAGCACTAATCATCTGGCTGGTTGCTTATGCCAGGGATTTTTGAACTTAACAGCCTTGACTGGTGACTGAATGGACAAACACTCTTTTTCCTTTTTTTGTCTACAATATGCTATAACTAAGTGGCCAGTTCACTCTAGTTATAGCACGTCTTCAATGTCAAAGTTTGTACTGGGTGAAGCCCTGAAGATTTTTATATCAAGTAAAGTTATTTTTTAAAAGAAATCCCACAATGTGAAATGTGTCCACACATCTCTCCAGGGTTGCAGCTGACATCAAATCACAGAAATTAGAACAAATATTTGGAGTCAGGTTTAGTTGGTGACTAGTTGGTGATAGACTTAATCAGGATACAAATTAAAGATGTGAAATCAGATTATATTGCAACTATAAAAGGTCCCAGTTCTAATAAACAAAAGGGCTAATTTGTTGTCTGCTTTGTAATTTTTTAATTATAATTTTTTGCACCATGTTCTTTTACCTTTATGATTACAATTTGAGTAAAAAGTCTGTTCTAGGAAAATCTTGGAAAATTTGATATTCAACGTTTGCATAAAAATAAAACAACTGAAAAAGATTAAAGTACATATGTTTGGTGGACTAGGCTGTAAGGTTGCATTTATCGTCATTTTCACTGCGTTACCCAGGGCCAAATACGATTACAAGAGTAGAATCTACTTGACTTTAGAGCACCTGATGTCCACATCAGAGAAAATTATTTTAAAGCTTTTTTTAAAGTTACACCTTATAAGGTTTGGAGTGACTGTACATAATTTGGTAGATGTAACTGCTTTGAAAGAATCTTTGGTTGTAGTTTTTTGCCTAAAAACATACTGGACTGGAGCTATGTTTCTCTGTCCCTCAAACACACTTAGTGTTAGGATTGGTTCAGTCCTTTCAGCATCCATTCCAATTCCACATTTTCAAAAACTTTGGAGTATACCAGATGTTTATCAACATCCATAGAACATTATGTATTAAGGTGCTGGCCTTATTGAAATAAAGTAAATTAGAAATATTGCCAGCTTTCAGATCAAAAATTTTTTAGAAAGATTGTCCAATTGACAATGGATATTGTCAGATAGACTAAAGATTTATGTTGGTAGCGAAATCTAATGTTTGAAATTCTTTTAATTTATCCACAACTAATTTACCCATAGTTGTGCTTGCCTCAGTGTTTTCTGGAAGGATGCCTAAAAGGATCAGGTTAACTTTCCCTTTCAAGAAGGAAGCTTTATAAAAATGACCCTATTCTTAACCCCAACAGGATCCCTGCCATTTCTTGACCCTGACCTCAGCGCTGATCCATGACACCTGCTGAAGTGCAGTACATAACCTTTACACCAACCCAAGGGAGTGCTTCATGTGCGTGCCTCATCACGATGAGATGAGCTTCTGTGCTTATTATTTCGTAATTAACTTTCCTCAAATCTCCCAACATTAGGCAACCACCAATGTTGATGAGCTACAGTGCTGATTTGAAGTGCTGCAGTAATTGGTGTCATAGCAACCCAGTGACCTTTAACTCATTAACTTCACTGAAAGTAGATACAAGTCAGCAAGCAAAAAGCCTGTGGCTGCATGTAGGAGCCGGCTTGCTGATACTGCAATTTTTATAATAATTCTCTGCAGTTGTCTAAGAAAAATGTCTGTGAGTGTTGTTAATGTCGGCGCTCGATTCACTCTGTTGCTGCAGACGGTACATTTTATCTCTCATATGCATGTAAAACAGAGTGATCTTTTCCTCACTGTGGTAAATTGTGTTTTCTTTCCATTAGAAATGAGTCATTGTGGACTGAGCCTTTATGCGTGCAGTGAAATGGTGGTTCTAGTGATTATTGCTGTTATATTTGATTACACGAGCGAGAAACATTCAAGAACAAAGGAGGCAGATTATATTAAATTGCTTTGTGACTGTGTATGTATCTTCAAATGAGTGATGAGAAAATCAAAATGTGTGTAGTTGATACTTAGAAAGGGAATAAAACTTCTGTTATTAAGCAGTTAAATCAATTGATGGAACCCTGAATCAATTAAAGGGAACTTTCCTGACTTTGTGGTGACTTGTGTCCAGATGGTCTTGAGCTTTTTCTTAATAGCTTTATACTCATCATGATTTTTAGTGTAAAAGCAGATGGTTTCTCACCCTGCTAAGCAATATGGCGTCAGCTGCACTGTGGCAATTTTAGCTGTGATTCACTACACTTTTATATGTAGTATATAAAGTCTATAACTTGTCAGCATTTTGACCTTTTAAATTTCATATCCTTCTTTCTTACTCAGTATCATTGAAAATAGTCTGTGTGTGTATGAATACACTAAAGATCTCCATTTAAACATAAAAGTAACAAAAAAACATTCTATGCAAGATTCTTATAGTTAAAACCAAAACCTGGTCCCATACGTCCATCTTAGTTCAATGATTTGACACAAATTACATACAGACATCCTCCAATGCCCTTTTTTGTCCTCTACTCCACAGATTACCTTTGTGGTAGCTGGCAGGGCCCAGATAATTAACTTTTGTTATTTCTCCGCGCACACTTTGCTTTTGAAGTTGTAGCTGCATGGCCTTCTGGCAGCATGAGCTCTAATAGCATCCCGGCATCCCATTGATGTCTTGAGGGAGCAGTCCCAGTCTGTCTCAACTCTCCACACATTGATCATTATACCAATATATGTTCACATGGTTATGTCATATAAATTGCAAATATATAAATGCTCTTCAGATAGGTTAATGACTAACATTATTTTATATCATATGATGTCATATGATATAAAGTTGTCCCCTGGGCTTTAATTTTCCCAGGAAGTTCACCTTGAAAGCAGACTGCAAAATGCTAAAACAAGTCTCCAAAATCACTAAATTCAGGATCTTATTACTTTAGATATGTAAATGCATGTCTGCAGAAACAGAGAGTGCATGGGAGGTATGCAGGGGGGAAACATTTGATCTTTTAAAAAACATGATGACCAGGCTGAAGTTTGCCAGAGAGAAAGTAGACAAAGACCTGGTGTTCTGGAATGATGCTCCTCAGAGACAGTCTAAAATTGAGTTTGGTACCAGAAGCTGGTTGCTATGGCAGCGCACAGTGTTGCAGCGACTTCTCCAGCTCCCGGAATTGAGCCTAATTTGTTGCCCCTTGTGGGCACTTTTAGCACTAATTTAGTGCTAAATTCACGGCTGAAGTACAGCTCAACCGAACTGACAGACATCAGGGACAGTTTGGTAATTATAATATCACAAAAACTTAAATCTGCTCTCGGATGCCAACGGCTCCTGAGGACAACAGAGTGGCGCAGCAGGATTCGGGAAGCAACGGGCAAGAGGAAACGATGTGCCCGAAAACAGAAGAGAGGAAAGCGGGCGGGTGCGCTGGCACAGTTAAAGGCTAGGAGACCGCCGATACCAACTCTCTTCCTGGCCAACGTCCGCTCACTGGATAACAAACTGGACTTGTTACGTCTGAGGCGTGAGTGTTTTTACAGAGGTGAGGAACTGTGCTGTTCTTTGCCTAACTGAAACCTGGCTCAACAACAACATGCCAGACTCAGCCTTCCAGATAGAAGGGCTTCAGTTTTTCCGAGCGGACCGCGACCACCGGTCTGGTAAAACACGGGCAGGAGGACTCTGTGTGTTCGTGAATCAAGGTTGGTGTACGAACTGTGGACTGGTGAAAAGCTCCTGCTCTGAGGCGATAGAGCTTATGACTAAATGTTGGCCGTTTTATCTGCCACGATAGTTAACTGCAGTGTTCGTCACCATTGTTTACATTCGACCGGATGCAAATGCCAACGAAGCATCAAAGGAGCTATTTGACACCATTAGCTCATTGCAAACAAAGCACCCGGAGGCGTTTTACGTGGTTGCGGGGGACTTTAACCACTTGAAACTGACGGACACTCTGCCAAATTTTTACCAGCATGTCACCTTTCCTACATGCAGAGAAAATACTCTGGACTGTGTGTACAGCAACATCCGCGGTGCATACAGAACTTTTCCTCGCCCCCATTTTGGTCTCTCCGACCACATCTCTATCCTGCTGGCGCCAGCACACCGCCCCCTGCTGAGACGTATCAGGACAGCGAAGAAAGCGATCACTGTGTGGCCCAGAGATGCGGCCTGTGTGCTCCAGGTCTGTTTGCAGTGCACAGAATGGCAGGTCTTCAAAGAGGCAGCTACACATGAGGGAGAGGTGGACCTGGAGGAATATACATCATCTGTCCTTGGTTTCATCTCCAAATGTGCTGAGGATGTCACCACCACCAGGATAATAACCTGCTATCCGAACCAGAAACCCTGGCTGAACTCTGAGGTGAGACCTCTGCTGAAAGCTATGGATGCTGCATTCAAGGCAGGTGAGGCATCAGCACTCAGAGAGGCCCGAAAAAGACTGACTGCTGGCATTACGAGGGCCAAAGCCACATATGCCCAGAAAATCCAGGGTCACTTCACCACCAATGACCCTCGGCGCATGTGGAGGGGCATTAAATACATCACGGACTACAAGACCAAGGATGTACAATGCCCAAGAGACCCCTCCTTGCCAGATGCACTCAACCATTTCTATGCCCGCTTTGAGTTCCCTGATGTCTCCCCCACCACCAAACTTATACCACCACCTGGTGAGACGCCCATCAGTGTGACCACAGCAGATGAAAGGAAGACCCTTCAGTGTATCAAGCTTCACAAAGCAGCAGGGCCCGACAACATCCCAGGGCGGGTACTGAGGGACTGTGCACACCAGCTGGCTGAGGTGCTGGCAGACATCTTTAACACCTGACTGCCACGATTGTCCCCGCCCCTAAGTGCTCCACAGTTACAAGCCTGAATGACTATCGGCCCATAGCTTTAACCCCGGTAGTCATGAAGTGCTTCGAGAGGTTGGTCATGACCCACATCAAAGACGCCATCAATATCACTGTGGACCCCCACCAGTATGCCTACAGGGAAAAATTGTTGCACTGACGACACCATTTCATCGGTGGTCCACAAAAACCTGACCCATCTGGAGAGCAGAAACTCCTATGTTCGTCTGCTCTTTCTGGATTTTTCCTCAGCCTTCAACACCATCATCCCACAGATGCTGGTGCAGAAGCTCTCCTCCCTCGGACTGAGTCCCACGCTGGGGAACTGGGACTGTTAAGATCCACAAGACCATCTCCTCCTCCATCACCCTCAGGACAGGCTCACCACAGGGCTGCGTGTTGATCCCCCTCCTGTTCAATCTGCTGACGTATGACTGCTTAGCGGGACACCCCAGCTGTCATATAGTTAAGTTTGCGGATGACACAGCAGTAGTGGGACGCATCACTAATAACGATTAGTCCAAATACAGAAAGGAGTTGGAAAACCTGGTGCAGTGGTGCGGAGAAAACAACCTCTGCATCAATGTGAAGAAGACCAAGGAGATGGTGGTGGATTTCAGAAGGGACAAGCGTCCTCTCCTTCCCCTGTACATCGGAGGAGCAGCTGTGGAAGTGGTCTCCAGCTTCAGGTATCTGGGTGTGCACATATCCAATGACCTCACCTGGAATGCCAACACTTCATGTCGGATCACCACCTCGGATCTCTACACGTCCCGATGCAGGGGACGGGCCCTCCGCATCCTGGAGGACTCAACCCATCCGGCTCATAGCCTGTTTCAGCCCCTGCCCTCAGGCAGGCGGCTGAGGAGCATACAGAGCAAGACCACCAGGCTCCAACAGCTTCTTCCCTGCAGCTGTTAGACTGCAGAACTCCAGCTGTGCCCTGTAGAGTACATTAATTTTTATTTATTTATTACATTTATTTAAATAATTTTTTTCACAAATTTAATTTAAATGGCTTATAATTCCCGACCTGAGTCCTAATTTCATACCATCACATGTAACGTGAGATGGTATGACAATAAAAGTTCCTTGAATCCTTGAAGAAGTCACTGCCTCAAGCAGGGGACTTGACACATCTTGAAGTTGGTAGCAGATTCCTTGCAAGACAGACTGCTACTGGAGATCCTTTCTGCCCACATCATCACCATCTACAAGGATTCTTTGAAGATACCTGGATGATATGAGTTACGACAACATTTAAGTTCCCTTTGGGATAAATAAAGTGTTTTTGAATTGATATGAGGTCTTGTTCACAAGTGATGGTGGGAGATGGATAGACAGATTAGAGACTGACTACAAAGTAAATAAAGTTGGCGCTGTTCCAGCCTGCTGTGGTGAAGGAAAAGCTAAGCCAAAAAGTTAATCCCTTAATTTTCCAGTTTGCCTACTTTTTGACTCTAAACTCATCAGATGGTGATCATGATAGAAAAAATGAGATTGTGGACATTAACAAATGAAATAAGATTATTTTGTAGGCTAACCAGACTCAATCATAAAAGCTAGGTTGAGGAATTCAGTTATCCAGGTGAAGCATGGATCAAAAGAAGCCCACTGATAAACCTTCTGTCCTGAGAACACCTTGGGATCCCACAGAATAAGCTAGAGAGTGTTGGTCGGTAGAGGGACGTCTTTCCCTCCTGGACCTGTTATCCTGCGACAGAGATAAGCAGAGGATGAATGGATAGAAAACAATGTCTAACAATTTGAAGCGCACCTTTATCATTTAACCTAGAATATTCTTCTGATGTCAAAAACATTTTAAACCTCCTGAAAAATGTAATTAACCCCCTTAGTTTGCTGATTCTCCAAGATGTCGCTCTGTTTAAAGCAATGATGCATCCAGCAAAACAGCATTAAAAAACTGATATTTACTGCCCAAACCTGACCTGAAAATAAGATTTTCTAAATTTGGCAAAATGAATCCATTAAGTTAATTCACTGTATAGCGCACATTATAGTCATTAGCAGGTCTTCTTTTTTTGTGGGCTCAAGGACTTGCAAAATATAAGGGGAAGTAAAATTAAATTTAAAACCCTTTTGATATCAAGGCTAAACAATAAAAAGACGATATTTTGTCAATTACAAAATAAAGTTACTGACTACGGTAAAAATTCGATTGCTGCTGTGATGTCTGACAGTAGATTAACTTTATTTAAATGTATTCTTATCATATTCAAAGAAATGCTAGCTATTCCTATCAGAGGCAGTTAATGTTTTGTCACCTGAGTGTTGTGTAGCAGGGTGTAATTGGGTTAACTGCTTGTTTGGTGACCAAGGTCAAGTCTTAGTGTGAGATCTTATGTATTAGGGACAGATCATCATTAGGGAGGGCATGGAAAAGACTTTACACATTTTTCACTCCATTTCTGAATTTTATATTCTCTAAATCCAAGGTGGCCGTGGACAAATGTTTCAATGCAATTGTATATTTTACATGTAAAGATGATTGCTCTTCAGAAAACAAAAGTACAGAGTTCAGCTCTGATGTAGACGGTGAATAATGCTAATTAGCTATTTGTAGAGACTGCATTTTGTTTTGCTTAGCTATTTTAGTCTGCTTCCTCTTTAATCTGACACACTAAAGTACAAGTGGTGATCAGAGTCTTCAAATTTCCTTTGTTACCAGCAGTTCTATTTTTTCCTCATACAGCCCATTTTACTTATGTTCAGCTCATAAACTTTTAACACAAGCATTGACGACACACCGACCCTCACACACCCACTCGAGCACTCACACAGACCCACACGGTGTCATAGCATCAGCAGATCACAGGAACCTTATTAGCTGCTGTCACAGAACATTTATGTCTCGTCTGTTTCTGGGAGCTGTCATGAGCAAAAGGTTGCTCTTTGCTGCAAAGTGGCTGCGTGACTGTGTGTTTTTTCGTCCCCCTCTTCTTTCTAATAGAGAGCAGTGGCTTGGGCCAAATCTATCTGTGGCTACGTATAAAGCAGGGTGATTTCTGTCTGAAAATAGCCCCACTGTCAGCTTGCCTTAGTTGCCGCGCCTGCTGAGAGAGTCAGTTAAGTGGATCAGCGCTCACCGGAGAGTCTGACTTTGTGGCAAGACTCGGTTCTTTGATGGGATCAACAGCTGCCCCTAATCTCTCCTCAGTACAAATGACCCAAAAGTCACTGGTCAGGACTCCAGTCGTGTCTGACTCCAGCATCAGATTCAACGAATTATCTGTTTTTAAATAAACACCAGTCTTTTCTGTTCTTAGTCAGTATAATCTTTGAGATCCATTGTACCAAAAGGTCGGAATAGTATATCCCCACGACCTGTTTTTTTATGTTACATCCGTGTGAAGTAATGTACATGTAATTAGTTTTTTTTACAAATGAAAATCTAAAAAGTGCGGTCAATGAGTCAGTTCTTTTAAGAACTGCATCTAATCAATTAGAGCTGCAAATCTTTTATTTGCACATTCTTCTTATATATTTATATTATCTGTGAACTGTACTTTTCAGTCCTGCACAGTGGCGAAGTCGGGAGCACTGTTACTTGAATCCCAGCCTGGGGTCTTTCTGCATGGAGTTTGCATGCTCTCCCTGTGCATGGGTTCCTTCCGGGTACTCCAGCTTCCTCCCACAGTCCAAAAAACATGACCTGTCCAGGGTATACACCTTCTCACCCCCCGCCCCCCCCCCCCCCGCATCTTTGCATAGCATAGACGGTAGTGATGATAGATGTTGGATGGATAACATACGTATTCTCAACTGGATTTGAGTCTGGATGTTGACTGGGCCATCTTAACACTTGAACATGCTTTTATCGGAACCATCCCATTGTAGCTCTGGCTGTACTGTAGGATCCTGATGCTGCTGGAATGTGAACCTCCACCACTGTCTCAAGTCTTTTTCAACTGGGATTGGCCTGTGTTTACCTTCATCCATACTGACTATCCTACCAATTCCAGTGGAAAAATGCATGCCTTCAGCATGTTGCTGCCACCACCATGTTTTACAGTGGGGATTATGCATTCAGGGTTTTTAGTATCCCAACATATGTAGCCTTTCACATGTAGGCCACATCTGACCAAAGCATCTTCTTGCCATTTGACCAAAACATGTGTTTCCATGTGTTTCCTTAATGCTTTATGGCTAATTGTGATCAGGACTTATTATGGCTTTCTTTTACACAATGGCTTTTTCTTACCACTTCCATAAAGGCTGGGTTTGTGTAATGCAGGACTAATTGTTGTCCTGTCAACTAATTTCCCCTGAACTGTGAAACTCTGCAACTCCTCTAGATTTATCATGGTCCTCTTGGCTGCTTCTCTGATTAGTGTTCTATATGCCTTGCCTGTCAGTGAAGCTGGACAGACATGTCTCGGTTGGTTTGCTATTGTTCCATGCTCTCTCCGTTGTTACCTTTGCCAAGGAAGTTATGCTTTCGTTTTCCTGTTTGTTTGTCTGTATGTCTGTTAGTTAGCAACATAACTCAAAAAGTTATAGGTGGATTTTGATGAAATTTTTAGAAAATGTCTGCAATGGGATCAGGAATTTGGGGGTGATTGGTAAACTGCCAAAAAGTGATTTTTGTGAATAAGTACTGAACTAATGATATCAGAGTGAATCCAGCTGCTAAAGGTATGTTTTCATGGTCAAGGAATCTAAAAAAGTTAGAATTAGATCACAACATTGGGGGGGACTGTGCTGCCTTGGCAGAGGTCTGCGCTATCGGATTGCTTTTCCATTTCTACAATGTACTTAAATGTGCTTCCTGAGGTGTTGGAAGCTTGGGGACTTCTCAATTCCTTTATCCTAGGCTTGTCTGGTGTATTTCTCGAGGGATTTAAAGAGCAGGTGTGTTCATACTGAGATTAAATTACATTTATGTGGACTCCATTTAGAAAATAAATGACATCGGAATGCAATTTGCTGGGCTGGATTTTTTTAGGGGTATCAGAATAAAGACGGAACAGCACTAACGTGCCATTTTCAGGTTTTTACTTACCTAGGTGTCATTTCCTGTTCCCTTTACAGTTATGCACTACTTTGTGTTGGTCGATCCCATTAAAATCTAGGTTTGTGGTTGCAATGCCATGTGAAAAAGCTCGAGGGGTTTAAATGCTTTTGCAAGGCACATCATGTGTTTAGACAGTCCTGGGGTGATAAAAAAGGAGTTATTCTCCCAAATACATGGAATGGAGGAACTTCTGAAGTAATAAATCAGACATTTATCCCCTTGAGTTTTAAAGACGTAAGCTGTATAATTAAAAAAAAAAAGTGGTCATGTTATAAATTTACTTGGCTCATAATGAAATATTTGTTGGACGTGCATCTTGATTTGTAGGCCAGCAATTTGGCTTGGAAACATAAGCACAAGCATACCCTATTAAGAGGGCCATCTGGAAAAATCCTTTGCTGTGATTAAAAGAGAGAAAAAAAATCATCCTCTTGCATTTTTTAATGAATTGTTCGCCCCATGGATGTTTGCTGGGTGCTTGCCACACTGGAGCTGTGTGTTTGTGGTTTGTGTGAAGGCTGGAGAGTGTTCCCCCTGTGTTCTTTTGATGACTTGGCACCAAGGGAAAGGTTAAAGAAGGCTTGTACAGAATTGCCAACTGTGCTACATTAGCAGCAGTCAGTCCTGGTTTTTACTACTCAAGATTTTGAGAAGTTCTATCTGTTGCTAGAAAATATCTTTAATGATCTCTGGATTTAAGCGAGTTCATCATTAGGACATATGTTTAACATACACTTTTCTGTGTTGAGGTAATAAACACAAACTATTTCTGTTGAAAAAGCTAGTTTTAAGTAGAGTCTTAACTGGATTATGTTTACAAACTCAGATGGTATGAGATCTGTTTTTTTGCTGTTATGCATAATTAAAAGTGACTTTATTATGTGGAAGACAGGCATAAAGGAGCTGAGCTTTTTTACAATACAGAACTTTCATACTTCCTTATTTCTGAAGGAAATCTTGTCATGATGTGTGTCTGCAGGAGAATCACATTCAACATTTAAGCTTTAAGATAAACTGCAATGACTCAGGAAATAACACTGCAAAGCTGCAATAGCACACTTGGGGCCTAATTTATCAATATTCCAAATAGAAAGCGCAAAATTGCTTGTACCGCAAAAGTTTTTTGAAGGGTGATCTACTAAGATTGTGTAAGTTAGTAAAGTAATCTTTATTTGTATAGCACTTTTCACAGACAAAAGTCACAAAATGCGTCACAACACAGTAATCAATAAACAAATAAATCAGAAACAACACACAACATATAAAAAGCAAAGACAACATAAAAATCATAGCAGCCCAAAAGTAGCTTATTAAAAGCCTGAACAAATAAGTGAGTCTTAAGTTCACTCTTGAAGGTGTCAACAGAGTCAATTGAGTGCAAAGAGGAGGGAAGATCATTCCAAAGCCTGGGAGCAACAGCCTGGAAGGATCGGTCACCTCTAGTGCGAAAATGAGTACGTGTAACTTTCAGCAGATTCTGATCTACAAAATCAGGGCCCGCACAGGGGTGTAAGGCGGGATCAGATCACTGATGTAAGAAGGAGCCTGACTATGCAGGGCTCTGAAAGCTAGAACCAGGATTTTTAACTTGATCCTATAGGACACTAGGAGCCAATGAAGTTGTTTTAGAATAGGGGATATGTGAGTCCAATTTGTGCGAGTCAAAATTCTTGCTGCAGTGTTTTGCACTAATTGCAGTCAAAAGACCTGCTTCTTGTTCAAACATGAAAATAAACTATTACAATAATCTAAACGTGAAGACACAAAAGCATGAATGATAATCTCCAAATCATTTTATGAGACCATATTTCTAAATTTAGAGATTTTCCTTAGTTGAAAGAAGTAGTTTCTCGTCAGCTGCTTACAGTGCTGCATTAATGACATGTCTCTGTCAAAGATAACTCCCAAGTTTCTAAGACTTGGTTTTGTAAATGTCACGTATGTAATTCTTATTGTGGTATTGTACATGATTATTAGATTTTTATGATTTGAACCCCAGGTAGATTAGTAACCACTCCGGCGGAAACTAATGGGGATCTAAATAAATAAACAAATAAACAGTTGGTGAAAATGCATTGTTATGATGCGTCTTTGGAAAAAAAGGGAAAACATCAGTGTAACTGTCAATTACCATTAGGTTAGAATGTGTGTGAATGATATTTTTCATTTGTCATTAATACGCTTATGTTGAATCGTGGTGGTGCAAAGTTAAGACATGCCTTTCAGAGGCAGTAAAAATACCCGGAGCCGACACAAACAGTTTCATGTTTGATAAATCACACTGGGCGTGGAATGCCTACTTATTTGCATATTCTCCTCCCAATATTTTGCGCCTTCTGACAGAAACGCCCACATTACATATTCATCAAGGGCAAAAGCACTAAATGAATTGCACGCATCTTGCTACTGTTTTAACAGGTGCAGTCCTGCCTGGGCTACTTGGTAAATATCCTGCTGCATATTTTTGCACCGCTGGGAGGATTGGGCACGTTTTAACAAGCGCAAACCATAAACGTTTGGAGTTTAAAATGAGTTAATTAAAAAGAACTACACTCAGGCAGAAGATAGCAACAGAATAACTTTCTTAGACAGACTTTCTCTATAAGTTGCTTATTCTAGTATATTTTAATTTTGCTTTCCATATTGATCCATATTTTCCAAAATAATAATTATAATAATAAATAATAATTTTCTCTTTAGTGTTTGCTACAGTTGAGTTAAATCTTGATCATCAATGCATTAATTAATTTAATGCATTAATGCATGCTTTAGTGTGGCATGCAAGGGTCCACAGATCTGGAATAATATCGACACGTACCTACAGACATCAGCATCATTTAATACATTTAAAAGGTACATCAAAAATAAACTTTTACAGAATTATATATAATTATCCCCATAATGCAGATAGTCTTAAAAGTGGCCTACCCAATTGCTTTCTTTATTCTTCCACAAGTTTCTAGTAATAGGTTTTCTTTTCTATCTTGCTGTTGCTGTTTTGTTTTCATTAAATTTTACATACAATGGTTTGTCTATAAGCCCAGGATGGCTTCTGGGGAGTCCTGTTCACAGACTGTTTGTGTCATAAATTCACTCATATATTTTGATTGATATGTGAACAAATAAATAAATAAAATGTGTTTTGCACTGAGACGCACATGATTGATTCAGAAGTGTCTGCTATTTTTATGACAAATTCCGTTTTTTTTTTTTTTTTTAAAGCAACCAATGTCACTTTTAAGTTAAAGAAGTGACAAAATGTGAAAATCACTGATCACTGTAAGATGAAAAGCAAACAAAACTTCTTGGCTCATTCGCTCATTAATCATGCACTTTGTTTGAACTCTTTGTGTGGTTACAAAAAGCTAGGCTACTTCCTCAACTTTATGCCTCACTCGACTAAAGCTGCACTAAGAGCAGAAATCAATTACTGTGTGCCCTAGTATTATGGAGCATTCTCCACAAAAGCTTTCATTCTAAAGTAGTGACGGTTTCTGTAAATTTAAGATCATTTTTAAACTCTAGTGGCTTACCATGCTCTTGTCACTACAAGCATGAGGTGTCCCTACATTGAATAACTATTATTCTTATTTGTCCTAAAAGAAGGCTTAAAAATGCTCTGTGTGCAGATTTTGACAGTGCAACCTTAAATACACTTCTAAACTCAGCAAAAAAAGAAACGTCCCTTTTTCAGGACTGTGTATTTCAACAATAATGTTGTAAAAATCCAAATAACTTTACAGATCTTCATTGTAAAGGGTTTAAACAGTGTTTTCCATGCATGTTCAATTAACCATAATCAATTAATTAACATGCACCTGTGGAATGGTCGTTAAGGCCTTAACATCTTACAGAATTTAGGCATTTAAGGTTACAGTTCTAAAAACGCAGGACACTAAAGAGACTTGTCTACCGACTGTGAAAAACACCCAAAGAAAGATGCCCAGGGTCCCTGCTCATCTGCGTGAACGTGCATTAGGCATGCTGCAGGGAGGCATGAGGACTGCTGATGTGGCTAGGGCAATAAATTGCCATGTCCGCACTGTGAGACGACTAAGACAGCGCTACAAGGAGACAGGAAGGACAGCTGATCATCCTCGAAGTGGAAGACCACGTGTAACAACACCTGCACAGGATCGGTACATCCGAATATCACACCTGCGTGACAGGTACAGGATGGCCACAACAACTGCCCGAGTCACACCAGGAACACACAGTCCCTCCATCAGTGCTCAGACTGTCCGCAATAGGCTGAGAGAGGCTGGACTGAGGGCTTGTAGGCCTGTTGTAAGGCAGGTCCTTACCAGACATCACCAGCAACAACGCCGCCTATGGGCACAAACCCACCTTCGCTGGACCAGACAGGAGTGGCAAAAAGTGCTTTTCACTGATGAGTCACGGTTTTGTCTCACCAGGGGTGATGGATGGATTCGTGTTTATCGTCGAAGGAATGAGCGTTACACCGAGGCCTGTACCCTGGAGCGGGATCGATTTGGAGGTGGGGGGTCCGTCATGGTCTGGGGCGGTATATCACATCACCATCGGACTGAGCTTGTTGTCATTGCAGGCAATCTCAATGCCTTGCGGTACAGGGAAGACATCCTCCTCCCTCATGTGGTACCCTTTATGCATGCTCATCCGGACATGATCCTCCAGCAGGACAATGCCACCAGCCATACTGCTCGTTCTGTGCGTGAGTTTCTGCATGACAGCTATGTCAGTGTTCTGCCATGGCGAGCGAAGAGCCCGGATCTCAATCCCATTGAGTATGTCTGGGACCTGTTGGATAGCAGGGTGAGGGCTAGGGCCATTCCCCCCAGAAATGTCCAGAAACTTGCAAGTGCCTTGGTGGAAGAGTGGGGTAACATCTCTCAGCAAGACTGACAAATCTGGTCCGGTCCATGAGGAGGAGATGCACTGCAGTACTTCAAGCAGCTGCTGGCCACACCAGATACTGACTGGTACTTTTGATTTTGAGCCTCCCTTCATTCAAGGACACATTATTCAATTTCTTTTAGTCACATGTCTGTGAAACATTTTTAGTTTATGTCTTATGGTGTTGACTCTTTTAGTGTTCATACAAATATTTACACACATTAAGTTTACTGAAAGCAAAATTGTTGAAAGTCAGAGGACGTTTCTTTTTTTGCTGAGTTTATATCTGTTTAGTATTTTCCACGTGCATATTGCACAGATTATTAAGTTTTGCCATTCTGCCCTATAAAGTAGCACAAGTATAACAAGTTGGTGTTGCTGGTAAGTTAGTTGGGTTATCTGCTTTGATAGCCTGGGTGCAGTAAGCTGCTTAACAAACATGCCACTTGTAGGCAGTTTTTGGAAGGTTTAGTTACTATATGAACTAGTTGAAAGTTCAGTTCACACATTTTAAAAGGAACTTTAAATTAAGTTCACAGTTCCAAAAATGAACTAGTTCATAGTTCTTTTTTAAGTAGGTTTTGGTGAACTATTAGCCTCAGAATACTGGCATTTTCCAATCAATGCCACCCATTCAGTCTACACTTGTATCCAGCTGCAGCTTTTACCCCTAAATTTTTAATATTAAAAACATGAGAAAAACCTCCTGTTTGAATGGGTTTTTAATGAGGAATTATGAAACAATCTGAGGTAAGAACAAGGGTGAGGTAGGGAAAAAAGGATTTACCTCAAAGGGCAATATTCAAAGTGCAAAACAATGAACAATGCAGCTGCTGCTGCATTCGTCGGAATTTGTCTCAATGCTTCACAATTTAATGACTCATGTGCAGTGCGACTCTGTGACTAGTGTTGCCAGATTTCCCCCGTACTGAGGCCTGTTGGCCTTTACTACCTATTGTTGTAGTCATGGCTTTTGCTGTGCATTTGTCTGGTACGCTTAATGGAAATCTGGCACTCTCTTCTACAAAATTATGCTACGAGAGAGCGCTGTTCACAAACGCCAGAATGAGTGCGCTCACCAGACAAAATATAGCGAGTTCAGTTCACCAACCATTCTATGCTGGGTTGTGGAGGGCTGGTGCCTATCTCCAGCATTCATCGGGCAAAAGGCGTGGTACACCCTGGACAGGTTGCTAGTCCATCACAGGGCAACATAAAGATACAAAGGACAAACAACTATGCATGCACAGACTCACACCTAAGGGGAATTTAGAGAGACCAATTAACCTAACAGTAATTTTTTGGGGGGATTGTGAGAGGAAGCAGGAGTACCCGGAGGGAACCACGCATGCACAGGGATAACATACAAACTCCATGCAGAGAGACCTTCTTGCTACAAGGCAGTGCTACCAACTGTGTCACTGTTCAGTTTCCACTCAAAATATGAACAAGTTCATGAACAATCGTTCAGTAAACTCGCACAACAAGCACAACACTGTTTGTAGCTTGCCAAGTGTATTCCTAAAGCACTGCCTTATTTTAGACTTCCAGCAGCTTGTGAAAACCCCCTTTCGCGGGTGTTTCATTAAACACTCTTAATACACTGTAATGGTATCACAGAAAATATTTGGCAAATTTAAAACACCAACTTTGTATACTTATGGTATCGGAAACCCAGACTTTGTTTTCACTCTAAAATGTAGCTTAGTTGTATTAATATATTAAACCATTAAGATCAGACTAATTTCACATATGTACTCTTTCAGGTGCTTTTGTTTGTGAGTTTATATAGTTTTCAGATGCAAACAACTAAAATGAAAGTCATCTAATTTATTTGAGATCTACACATCAATATTGTGACCTGAAAATTGTTTTTGTGAAATCATTAAAGTTTTTGGACTGAGTTGACTTGAGAAAAGCAAAACTCATACTTTAATGATCTGATGGGATGTGACCTTCCCTAACTGTAACCCGGCGTTACACTATGCTTCATACAGCTGAAGACAACTTTATACACTCTGGTACTTGATCTGACCTCCTGTGGAAATGGGCATTAAGGTCGTTTTCACACCTTCGAGCCTGGTAGACTTGGTTCGATTTAGGACCAGGATTGTAGATTTTAGCTGTTTTAAGATTGCTCTGTTGTCTTTGGCAAATGTGCCGGATAAATACGTTTCAGCAATGGACACAATATGAACAGAAATGTGGGTGTTTTGGTTACATTTACCCAGATTACCCTGCACTGTAGTCCACTTCCTGCTTTTGGAATGCCCCTGACCAGCTTGGCATTCACATAGCCTATACAATCAAACCACACCAGAGTTCCCTCAAAGCCGAGACCTAGAGTTCACTTTTGTGGTCTGCATCAGAGTTCGATGGCTCATTCACACCTCTCCAAATGAACCGGACTTTCTGGGCAAAACGGTTTAAAGTTCAGTTAAAGCTAACTGAACCAAGCTGGTGTGAATGCACCCTAGGACACAGAAACCGTGTATTGAAAATGTTTGTTTTTGAAACCTTAACTTTTTTTACAACCTCAGTACACCTTCATAATAATATGAGAGATTACAATATAAAAGAGAAAAAAATAACTGTACTGGCCTTTAACTGTCTTTGGAAAATGAAATGCCAGACAGGACAAGCTATTGGAGTGGGCTTTGCCTCAACAATATCATAAATATATATATTCTTACTTCAGTGCAAACACACAGGTCAGCAGTCTGCTCTCTGCTGCTGTGTAAATGAAATAGTAATAAAGGGTTTCATAACAACTACTAATTACTGAATGACAGTTTTCACACCAGCCTTTAAGTCTGTATGTGCATGTGAGCATGCCCGTGTGTGATAGGCCTAATTAAGTAAACTCGCATTACACTTAAAAGTGCATTACTGCTGCTCTGTTATAAAGGCTATAATTAGAGTGCTGGGGAGAGTGAGCTGTAATTAAGTTATTTCTGAAGTATTATTAGTCCACTTGTTCTATGAGCTATTTGGATTGATAAGGATAGAATACATATTTAGCCGTGTGCCAGAGCTTTAACTTTGTAGTTATTAAAGCAAAGAGTCACATACTGCAAAATGTAAGTGCCGACATTATCTTGTTCTCTAAAGGGATTGTGGCGGATAAAATTAAAGCATCACAATAAACCATTTCTGCTTGTAAATTTGCAAAGTAGTTGGAGAAAAAGCAAGTGGCAACATGAATGCAAACATTTGCAGGCATTTTTTTTGCCTCCGCTTTGTGCTTGTATCAACTGATGTTGGCAGGAGGAGTATTATGGCCTACAGATCCTTTGACTTAACTGACTCCTAAACATATTATCCTTTCTCAGTAACTGACTCAATTTGATCCATTAATGTCTGTTTTAACCTAATAAAATGCACCCATGATAGCTGATTAAATTTGCCAAAAATATTGTGTGAGCTTCATTCACATTTTACTCACCTGTTGGTTTATACTGTCAAACTGTGTCGTGCAGTTTTTATGCAAAAAAAAAGATTAAAAAGAAACACACATATAATTCAAAACATACCTTTTCATAAGCAGATAAAGTAACTTGTTGATCTGCTAACTGTCACTGGAGACCTTAAAAGGGAAAGCTCAGAGGTCTGATCACTTGGTCACAGTTGCTCAGGGTGAGCAAATCCCATTGGAAGAGTAGTGGAGTGCATTGAGAGTATGGGTTCTTTTCCAGGGGAGCTGTGGCAGATCCTTTCTCTGCACTGTTTGGAATGGGACTATTTTTTGGCTTCGAGTGCTTTTCTTGGACTGACTGATAACTCTTTGTTGCACAGCTGTGCTCTGAGTACTTGCATTCACACCCACTGTACTTTGTGCACTGGAAGGTGGTTAACTGATAAGATGGACATTGAAAGGCTGGTACTGTGACATCCAGCTCAGACATAAACCCTGTTAGAGAAGGTGTCTCAAACTTTTTATCTTAACAGCAGAGACTTGCGAACATGACAATCAAAGAAGGGCTTAAATACCTTAACACCCTCTATGACCACTGGTTTTATCTTTCACAACAAAAATGGAAAAATTACAGTTAGCAACAGGCCTGGGCTGGTATGAGATTTTAACACTATAACCTTATGTAAACATCTCAAAGTTTGGTGTTACCACAGTGTCTGCATGAAAATCTGGAACAGAAATGCATTATGTGATGTAATTGCTTTATTTTAAAACAGAAAAGCAGCAATTATTGCATAAAAAATTTAGGTTATAAATATAATTTTTTTTTAACATTCCCTATCTTCCTCATTCCTCACACAGTGGTGGTGCTGTTGCAAAATGGTTTTAGTATGAAGTTGGCTTCATTTTTATCTTAATCTCTTACAATAATCATTCACCGTAGGACATGTCATTTTGAAGCTCCAGCATACCTAATTATTTCACAGTTGTGGCACCTTTAATCAGCTTAACCGTTGGCTTAAGAAATGGCATGGTAAAGGTGGATAATCTCTGTGATCAGGGGCTTTGTTTTGGTTACCAATATATTAAACCTCAAGACAAATGAGGCTGAATAATCTTAAATTTAAAGGGACCACTGAAAACCTGCAGGTGCTCTAAAGCCCAAGGAGAAGGAACATCCTTACACTTTGCTTGGGCTGTGACAGACCACTAGAAAAGCAATGTTAGTCTGAAAAGAAATAACAGCACTGCTGAGCGCATATTTGGCATGATTTTAGGGTTGTATAGTTAACTTGGGTTTCTGATTGGTGATAATTCATTAATTCACAACATGACCAGTTACCATTCCTTTACGGTTAAAGGTTGGCACTTAACAATGGTCAAATACTCACCAAATGTGCTCTGTGACTTAAAAGTAGCAAGAAGCCAAATCAATGCCAGATTAAATAACATTTTTACCTCCCTTCTGCTTTACACAAGTGGAGTTGACAATCTTTGAAAGACGTAGGGAGTGGCGAGCAGTTAACTTTTTTTTTTTTTACACAATTTATCACGAGATCTAGGAATAAAGTGGATATTATGTTTATTTTTATATTAATACATACAGGCCTTTGCAACAATTTGGAATAAAATAACAAAACTTGTTTTTATAAGAGCAGCACCAAGCAGCAACACCAAAGCAGATGTACTAGATAACAGGTAACAAAATAGGGGTAAGGGTTATTTTATGTGAAAAACAAAAATCATAGGCACACACATACATTTGTATATATTCTTTTCTTTTTACGTTTACATAGCTGCACACCTTATACATAATGCGTTAGAAACCTTTTTACTGTATGGTGGACGGATACATTTGTCACTGATAACAGCAAGATCAGTGTTCCTCATTGTTTACTGTTGTCCCAGATTAAACTTTCCTCAGATTATGCTGTTAGGTCTGAAACAACTGGCTGGATCCACAGACACACAGAGGGGAATCTGGCAAGCTTGCAAATATTCTAAGAATCCATCTGCAGCTTCAGTTTAAGCAAATATAAATATGATGTGTTTAAAATTATAGGAAAACCAAACCATCAGGAAAACATTTAGAAATCACTTAGGGTTTTACCATATGGCTGCTTCATAAATTACTAAAGACTGAAATCAGTAGCTCTAAGATGTTATTTCATTTTTCTTTGCATTTGTAGAACTTGCCTGTAGCTTTGCCACTGGTTATATGTAAAATAAGTAATCAGGTTTTATTTCATATGACATTTGAATTTTATTATTAATGTGTACTTCTCCCCCTGGGTTTAAGAATAAATAACTAAAAGAACTGGGAAGAATTCTGGGGCAACACCTATCAAGGAGTGTAAATGGTGAATCACCCGCAGGTCCTCGATGAGTGACAGGGCAGCACAAAGGTGGCACCTCATTATCTTCCTTATTTAAAGTGTATGGATTTTAGAGATTTTAGGAGAAGTAGAGACGGAAATATTTATTTTCCCGAGAGGGGCATTTCAGAACGAATGTCGCGCCCGGGGTTAGAAAATCTCATTTACAAATTTAACTGGGAGATATGCCTCTCTTACACAATGAGGCTTTCATTTGGCAGAACTGCAGTAAGTAAAATCCACAAATGTTACATCCAAAGGTTTTGTGCATGGTCTTTTTACAGTAAATGACAGGCTCTAGAAACTTGAAAGATATTTTCAATTGTACACATGCAAAGATTTGCCAAACAATGTTTAAATGAAAGATCATTTTCTTATGCATCAGCTCAAATGTTAGATGTACATACAGGTGAATTTCAGCCAATTAGAATTGATCAGTTTGTATAAAGCTAATGTAATGTAGTAATTTAAATCAAAAAGGGAAATTTGAATAGCTTAAATACATACCGAGTGATAAAGAAAATCTCCTCTGAATATTAAAATAACAATCACAAAATCAGATTCCAAGAAAATTTACATATGGATGACTAATTAAATTATTTCTAGTATAAGAATCTTGACCTGCTAAACAATATACATTCATATTGAGCTCATATACTCAGTATTTAGTGGGGGCTCTTTGTGCATGACTAACTGCACCAATGCGGCGTGATACGGAGGAGATCAGCATGTGGCTCTGCTGAGGTGGTTGGGAAGCCCAGGTTGCTTTAATGTCGGCCTTCAGGTGTGGGGACTCTGTTTACAGATACATTCTTGGGCTGAGGTTATCATTACTAGATCTTGATTAATCGGTACCATGAGCTTTTCAGTGACATTGTTCTATTTTTATACCCATTTTTGTGTGATGTGGTTGTATAGTTCTTAGTTCACATTGTTTGTTTTGTTTTGTCGAAGTAACCTTTTTTTTGTTTTTGTTTTTTCCCCCTCTCTCTGCCATCCTGTGGGTATGGAGGCAGACTTCGATGATTTCTTGTGTTTTCTTTGTTCCCCTTCCTCTCTTGTATTTTTAACTCACCCTCTCTCTTGACTTTTTGTTTCCTACCTCTCTTCTTCATCTTCTTTCTATCTTCCCCTTTATTTTCCTCCTCCGTGTCCATAACATCAGAAAATAACACCCACAGCAATTCATAATAAAGATTTCTCACACATATATATCAAGTGGAGTACTATAGCAAAAGCCGTAATGCTCCACTTGTGAAAGTAAATCTGTTGGGCTTCTACTTGGTACTCAGACACCAATTCTCAGTTCCATACTGCCAGACAGGACACGGAGGTTTGCTGGCCAGTGAAGCACAGCAATCCCTTAGTCGTGAGACAAGGTATCTGTAGTTTTGGTAGTGTGGACAGATATAATGTTTTGCTTCACAATCCTCTCAAGACTGCAGTTATCTGCACCTTTTTCTACCACAGTTTCTTCCACTTATCTTTCTATTAATATACTTGCATAGCTCTGTAAATAGCTAGCTTCCTTAGCCGTGGTCTTTTGTAACTTTCTCTTGTCAAGTGTTTTAGTGACCTACTGGTGGACAAAAACTGTCCTACTCCTTTTGTAACAATATACACATTTTCTAAGAAATTGAATTTTGGGTTTTCAGTAGATACAAGCAATAACTCTTCACCACTCTGTGTAATGATTTTATGACATTTTAACGATATATTGTAACGTTTTGAGATATGCCTGTACATTTATATAGCATCTACATAAAAAATATCTGTTTGAACTTAACTAAAACAAATATCCACAGCATGGTAAAGTTTACATGCATGATAGTTAGCATAAGCAGGTTACAGATTTCTGAGGACATATAATTAGAAAGCATAAATGTATCCTGTATCTGTTGTTTCTATATCCCTGGCTAAACTGCAATTATCTGCAATTTATAGCTCCCCAACAGCTTTGTTGGGATCCAAGCATTCCTCTATCTTATTTTAGGGCATGTTTGTAACCGAATGAAAGGAGTGTTTTGAGAGATGATCACAGTCTGTCTCCCCAGAGAAATCTTGAGGAGAGTGAGTCTATTTTCAGCACCGCAGCAATGGAGAGTGGGACTCATTATGACTCACTCAAAGCCGAAACGCTCTGGATGATGTCTGAGTCAGATGTTAGGGCCAGTGTCCGCTGCCATGGTGATGCATAGCCAAATGTAGCTAAAGTTGGTTAACAAGAGAGACGGAAATGGAATGAGGGGCGCTTAAGAGGGCCTGAGGCTGCTTCTATTTTAATTACAAAGATTTCTGGACTAATACGAAGTAAAATATTACATCACAGTAGATGCATAGTTCTAATTTGAGTTTATTGAACTACAACTTCCAACCTAAGTCAAAGAAATTAGATAGGATTTTCAAAGTAATGCTCCTTACATACCTCAACAAGATATATTATAGCAAAGAAAATTAAAAAGAGCTGTAAGAAGGTGAACTTATCCTTTCCTCTTGATCTTTAATCAAGTAAAATATTTCTGAGGGATTTTACGATGCCGTTTTGCTTGTTTGGATTTGCATTCCATAGCTGCTTCAGTACGAAAAATGCTGTAAAATCAGAGTTGGTCAATTTTCTTTCATATTTAATAATTTTTTACTTTTTAGAATAAAAATTCTGATGTTAATTTAAGTTTTGACACAATCACACTTTCCCCTGTCTCTCACTTCACAATTCTCATTTTCACATAGTGTGATGGTATGAGTGGTCTGCATGCAGGTTGGGAAAACTGGCACTTTGTATGCTTGCAATGTACATTAATTTGGAATAAAGGTTAAAGGTTTTCTTCCAGTTATTTCTTCCCAACACCAAACAAATATAAATGAACAGGAACAATTTAAATGAACATGTATTTAAAATTTTGATGAGTTTGGATAAATATAAATATGTCAAAAATACATGTTTTATATAAATTTTTATCTGTATGGTGAATACACTTACGATTACCATACGTAGAAAATGTCCTCTTGGGAGGACCAAAACTATGTTGCTAGTATAGTCAGATATACAGTGTTTTTTTAAATTAAGATTCCCCCAAAAATAAAGAACATATTGCTTTTAATTTGCCTGCTTCTCTTTTTTTACTGACATATATTGCTATTTTCTTTCTCAGAACATTACAGAATGAACTGCCTGAAACTATACTGTCAGTTTGGAGTCAGCATGCCATAGACTCATGTAAGGAGTCTATGGCATGTAAGGCTATAGAGCGCATATTTATCCTATGTGCCTGGCTTGGCTTGGATCTGTGCTGGCATAGCCGGTTGCCGGCGGAGCCAGTGGGCTCGCCGCTGCAGCCCCCCGGGGCCCTGCATTGTAGCTGCTGGATGGTAAATGATCATGGTAAATGGCCTGCATTTGTATACCGATTTTTCAGTCAGAGGACCACAAAGCGCTTTACACACTCAGTCATTCACCCATTCGTGCACACATTTATACGCTGATGGTGGCAAGCTACTACATTGTAGCCACAGCTGCCCTGGGGCACACTGACAGAGGCGAGGCTGTCAGCGAGTCGCTGCCACTGCCTCTATGCTTATTGTTTTTTCTGTATGAAATTTGTTAACTTTGAGAGCGCAGACCTAGCTATTCTTTAACAATGCTAAAAAGATGATGCGTGACAAAAGGAGAATCCAAACATCTGAAGCCTTTTTTTACTGATGTCAGATGTTTCCCCGGGGCTCTCCTCTGCTCCTCTGCTGTGGGATCCAGTCAGCCCTACGTTGGTCTGCCTGGGGCTCCTGTGCTCTGGGGGTCCTTTGGATGTCTATGGCTACGATCTTCTTCGTGTCAGCTTCAACTCCTGGGAGGCGGATGGATGGCTCCTCACACCCGCTATTGAACACTCATATGGAGAAACATTATATAGACCAGCATGTTCATATACACACACACACAGCTGTGGGGATCCCTGTGTTTACAGATGCATTCTTGGGTTTAGGTTACCATTACTAAATCTTGTAATAATTTGTGATAAGTTTGTGAATGAGCTTCAGTGACACTGTTATTGTATTTATACATCTATTTGTGGGTTGTGGTTGTGTAGTTCTCGGTTCGCGTTGTTTGATTTGTTTAGTCGTTGTTTTTATCCCCCTTCCTGCCGTCCTGCTGGTGTGGAGGCTGACTGGGATGGTATCTTTTTTTCTCTTCCTCTCTTTTATCTTCAACTTACCCTCTCCCTCTTAACTTATTTTTCCTACCTCTCTTCATCTTCTTTCTTTCTTCCCCTTTATTTTCTGTCTCTGTGTCCATAATATCAGGAAAAAAAACCACTGCAATTTCTAATAAAGATTTCTTACACATATATATCAAGCGGAGTACTATAGCAAAAGCTGTAATGCTCCACTTGTGAAAGTAAATCTGTTGGGCTTCTACTTGATACTCAGACACCAATTCTGAGCACCACACGGTCAGACAGGACACTGTCGTCAGCCAGGCAGCCATCACCGCAGAGAGAATAACGATGCACAATTCAAATTCGAATACAGTGTAGAATTTTAACCTGAAGAGGGCGCCACACTGACCGTTTTGGTAGAAAATTTATTATTTTTACTAAAATGCACCGAAATACCAAATATAATGACCAGACTGGTAGACACCACTGTTAAACTGTATAAATGAGTGTCTAACAGCAAAAAAAGTTGATTTGGGGGTGAGTTACTCTTTAAGAATACTTCCTCTCGGTCAGCTCCATCTAAGCTCCTCTTATAGCTTTACCTGCTCCTTGTGATTTTATTATCAATTATTTTAACAGAAGACTTCAATCCGCTCTAGACCTGCTTGCACCTCTAAAAACTAAAAGTTTACATTTAAAATTTGCATCGTCGTGGAAAAATGAAAACCTTAAAAAACTAAAAAGGAATTGCAGGGTGGAAGCAAGAAAATGGAGGAAAAATAAAATCACAATAAACTTTTAAATATACACAGAACTTCTCAAATCATACAATCACGCAGTAAGAAATTCAAGAAATGCATACTTTTCCAAATTCATTTCGTATAATAAACTTAATCCCAACATTTTCCACAATTGACAACATTTCTAACCGTGCTTTTAATGCATTTCAGAAAACCCCTCAAACGCTCTTTGTGAGGAGTTTGTAGACCACTTCAGAGGCAAGGTAGACCACCATCAGATGCAATGTTTTATCATCTCAAAGTAACATGGTTTTAAACAAATTTGGTCATATGTCTTTACCAGAGGAAACACTGGACAGTTTTGTTTTAGGATCGATTTTAAGGTTCTTTGAATGGTTTTTAAGTGTCTGAATAGTATTGAGCCTTCTTATCTTCCAGAACTGCTTTTACCATATGAACCTTCGCGGTCTCTGCACTCCTCTGGCAGCCGTCTCCTTATGAGGCTTCTTTTCATTATAATGGTGCTCACCTCTGGAACAGACTGCCGGAGGAGCTCCGGGCCGCAGAGAGCGTTCATATTTTTAAGAGCAGGTTCAAGACTCACCTTTTTAGCTTTGCTTTTAACTGATTATTTATTATTGTCCGTTTAATCGCTCTGCATGTTTTACTTCATACATTTTATCAGTGTTTTTACTACTTAATCTTACCATACTTATTCTCTGTTTATTTTATACTTTAACTTGTTATTTTAATCTTCCTTCCAGTGTTTCCTCTGTGGGAGCCCTCTGCCTCGGGAGCGGTGGTCGGCTGTGGCTGCCTGGGTGTTCACCAGGTAGTGCTTGGTGGAGGCGGGGGTCTCGGCCTTGCCTCGTCTGGGCGCCCTGGGTCTGTGCCTTGGCAGCTGCTGTTGATCTGCTGCTGCTGGTGCAGATGGCTCCTTTGATGGCGTTTCCTTACGTGGCTTGTCTGTACTCAGTCCACTGTCATTTGTACTGTTACTTTTAAGTGTGTGCTTGCATGAGAGTTGGGTTGGGGGGTATAACTATAAACATGCTTTTAAAACTGTGGGGCAGGGATGGGAATGTGGTTTATGTGGGTTCATTTTAATTCTGTAAAGCACTTTGAACTGCAATTTGTGTATGAAAAGCGCTTTATAAATAAAGCATGATTTTATTTGATAAGGATGGTTGTATCAGTTTTGTCTGGCATTTTGTTAGTGAGAAATCCCTCTATACATGAAAATTAACATTAAATGATAAAAATTGTTATATCTGTGATTATTGTTTTTTCTGTAAGCATGAAATTAGTTAACATGTAGATTGCAGACCTAGCTATTCTTTAACAATGCTAAAAACAATTATGCATGACAAAAGGAGAATCCAAACATCTGAAGCCCTTTTTACTGATATCTTTGAAGACGAAGAAGCTTTGTTGTGCTGTATTGAGGAATGAAAATATCGAATCACTGCCTACGGGATGTCAGAAGGCAAACACTAATGTGTGCAGACACATCTGTTCAGCCCATTGTGACAATGGTCGAAGGTTGTTAGCTCTAGCAACGGAACACACTCAGTCTTCTTCCAGAACTTGGTGCGTTTTGTGAAGGAAAATCAAGATTTCACATGGTTTTATGTACTGCAAAAAAATTGCTATTTAATTAGAAACAAAGGCCTGAGGATGTTTATACAGTAGTAGAATTTTACATACGAGTTCTACTTAACTCATTATTGTTTTGTAACTGAAGCTTTTTTTTCTGAAGTGTCCACCACACTCATTGACTTCACAGTAAAGTTGTGTAAATAAACCTTGAAACAAACTCACCAGAAAAATCCAATATGTGATTTAGTTAAAAACAATTATTTCATAACATTGTATTTTTATCCCCACTGAATAGATGCTCTCAAATACAATTTTATGAAATAATTATTTTTAACTAAATCTTACTGACCTACCCAACTTACTGACCTACCTACATATCTTACAATTACTATAAAACTAATGTAGCTTAAGCATTTTTTGATATACTTAATAAATTGAGCAGTTGAACTTTTAATTAGTAGCCCATAACTTCCTGTTTCCCTGGGTTATGAACAACATGGGAAACAGATTCATTTCTTATTGCCATTCTTCAAATTTCTTCATAATTTAGGAAATGGTGACAAGAAAACATCCACACTAAACTTTCAAATGTTTGCATGAGGAAATGGGGTATTCAAAGGAGGCAGTTGTTTGGCATTACCCATTTCTCACATAAAAACCTCCCAGAGATATTTGAGAGGGCCTTAATTCAGCATCCAGAATCAAGTTGTTTGCTTACGTTATACGTTAAGTGTCAGTTTTTATATGGAGGCCATTTGTTTTAAAGCAGTTTATGTAATGATTGCACAATCTGTATCTGTTTTACTGCATAAACTTCTTAAAAACTCTGATTTCTATATATTATTTGAATACCAGTGTAGCCAAAGAAAGTGTTTGAAGCTGACAGAAAGAAAGGTATGGATTATATGATTTGTTGGTCCATGCATAACATTTTCCTCAAACTAAGTGTAGTGTTTTGTCTCCCCTTGTTCCAAAAACGAACTCAAAAAGCATTGTACAGCAGGCAGTTTTAAAAGGAATCTTCTCTCACACCTACAAACACCTTTCTCTGATGTGGTTTTCATCCCTGTCAGTGACATTGTTATCATCATCTTGTTGGGACAAGTGGAACATCTTTCTCTCTCTCCTTAACAGAATATTCACATGCTTTTCACTCTGCATTTCATCATCCAGGGTTTTCACACTTCCCAGAACATGTTCACATTTCAAATATAGTAAGATTCCTTTTCTAAGATTAATATTATTCAGAGTATATCATGTGCAATCTTGTATTTGGTGTTTGCGTGCCTGTGTATATGTGTCAACAGGCTTCAGTGGCCTGTTGAACCACTTAAAGGATTCTATTTAACGGGTCAGCCGAGCAATTAATCAAGGGTTTAATTGGAATCCCAAGTGGAGTGACATGATTTATGCAAATAAGGTCATTAATATGCAGGCCTGCATTCGACGCCTAAATTAAAATGGCTCATCTGCTAGTGCAGGCTAGCACTTTCATTACGGTAAATTAGGGTGCGATAATAACTCCAAATGCACATATTTATTTTCTACAGACAGTTTGAATAAGACATGCCCACAGCAAGAAAAATGTGAAAAAGAAGGAAGTCCTCATAAGGGAGACAGTAGGGAGTAGGCAATGCTAATGCTGTTAATTTTACCTCATTAGAAAAACACTGCTATCTGCAGGGCTCCAGTTTTAATTGGATCACCGTGCAATTTAAACAACATTTGGTTCCTAATCATCCACCCCCCACCCCAACCCTCACCCAATGCTTTATAAATTATATTGCAGGGGTAGTTTGAGAAGTGCCAAAATCATTTGGTTGGTCAGTACAGCCAGTAGTCGAGTTGAGGGGATGCGGAGGGGGACACCGACATATAACGTCCCATCAGTAAAGGTCCCATCCTCCATCTCCATCCCTTCCATTTTACAGTAAATATTGTAGGCCTATGGAAATATAAATAGGCTTAGCCTATATGAAATAATTTTATCATCAGAAAATGTTAGGTCTCCACATGTTGAGCGAAGATAAACAGTCTAATAAAATCCGGGGGACAAGGGCACGAAACGCAATGATGCAACATTGTTTTTGCCTGAGAGACTGTCAGGTGAACCCAGTTTTTGTTTCATCTCGTTCTGACCCCTGGCATCTACAAAAACTGTTTACTTCATAAAACCTATACGTTCGCACTGAGTTCAAAAGTAAAAGTTCTCCCTCTGTAATAACGCAGTTTTTTTATGATCGACGTTATAATTCGGGTATAGTTTGTTTTCACCGTAGTGAGAAATTAGTGATACGGCTGCTACGTACCCGTTTTAGACCAAGACATGGATTTAACATGAAATCCATGTCTGTTCATGTTTCATGGAAGTTAAATGCATGTAACACATTTTACATAGGCCTACATGCTTTTACTCGGTTTTCTAAAAGTTTTAAAGAACTTTTCATCATGACCTTAGCTGTCTCCATATCCGCATACGTCATCACGTCGGTTAAACTCTGCCACCGCATTGCTCTAAAACAGGTACATAGCCGCCGTATCACTCCTTTCTCACTACGGCGAAAACAAACTAGTTCCAAATTAAAACATCTATCATAAAAAAACTGCGCTATTACAGAAGGAGAACTTTTACTTTTGAACTAAGTGCAAACATATTTTTTTTATGTAGTAAACAGTTTGTAGATGCCAGAGGTCGGAATGAGATTCATTTCTAAAGACTTTTTCGGGGTTCACCTTATGACCTAGAGAGCTGCAAAAGCTGCATTACAGAAGTGCAAACATGCCCAAACGAGTGGCTGGTCAGCGGGATGTCCTGGATTTTTTTAAAAAGAAAAAAATTACAGGTGAGCTAATAATCTCAATAATTAACCTAGCCTGCTTTTTGTTATCTAAAGACCACCCGACTCGCCACAGGTGAATGCACAGATCCCAGGATGCTACCCTCCAAACTAGCTGAGATGAAAAGGCGACCCCCACATCTCTCTCGTTAATTAGCTTGCTAAAATACATGACTTGTCATTCAGTTAAGACTGCGGCTTGCTTAATCTGCACTAGATGTCGTCTCTTTTTACACATCCAGCCATAATCGGCCTTGGAAAAATGATCACCTTGTCAGAGCTCATCTGACAGTGCCGACATTTAGCCATAATAAGGACAAATGTGAACAAGAGCAAGAAAAACTGTAGAAAAAAAACATGATTACAAAAGTGTTTGGAAACTGCTATGAGCATGTGGATTAAGTGAGGGTTGTAATGAATAAAATAGAAATGACTCATTTTGTTTGGTCTTTCATGTTAAATTAATCCAATACTTTGTTTTGTATAGGCCTAGTTTGCACGAAAAAACTTCTGCACTGCAATTATTTGCTAAGGTTCTTTGCAAGGTGCTGGTATCGGCTTTGCTTCACAGATATATAAAGCCTCCATTTCACCTGATCTTGTTTAATTCTAATGCAGGCTATTCAGTTGTAGTCCACTAACATTCCGGCCAATTCGGTGATACAAAATACTCTATAAATACCACCTTTTTTTAAATTAAAATCCAGATTTCTTTAAATAGGCGAAGAAAAATGACCATCCCCCCTGAATTTTTTTTACAACTCGACTACTGAGTACAGCTCATTGATACCAGTGTCTTACCCATCCTGTTGCACTTGGTAACTGTGCTACAATGAACACCTTTGCTCTTTTTCGCTCTGAAGTGTCTAGTTCACTCACCCTCACTAACTGCAATGACATTTAAGAAGGGCTACAGTGCTTTTGGAAAAAACTATTTGTACCCCCACATATCTCTTTCTGAGTCTATCAAAGGCTTGAGCAGTTAAAGTAATTATCAAGTAAAAATTCAGTACTTTTATGACGATGTGTATTAGTTATAATTACTTTGAATATTTGTTGTAATAAGTAATAGGAACAATATTCAGATTTTGGGATGTAATGGCATGATTTTTTGGTGTTATAGTGTACAATGCAATGGGTGCATTAATATTGAAGTTATGTGTCATTGCCAATTAAAGTGTATTGAACAAAGAATGGAATCAGACACTTTATTATCGTTGTTATTCATTCCATCTTTTACAAAGATTACACATTATTTTGTACAAGAAAATGTCTCATCTTAAGGTATATGTATAACATTTCAACAAACCCCAAATCTGTTTGGTTTAATTTTGGGTTCATTCATTATCATTCATTCAGCTTTAAGATGTTTTCTAGCATTTTTACAAGCAAAGAACATACATTTAATATATTCTGTTTATCAAATCAATTAGCATTCTTCAGCTGGATAAAAATCTGCAGTACAGATTTATTTTGTTATGAGCAGAGAGAATACTGATACTATTGTACTTCATTTCTGTCAGGTCACCTCAGATAAAAAGCCTCAGATTTTTACTTTAGTAGCTCTGCTCATAATAAGCAGACCCCTAATCTCAGTAACACTTGTCCCAATAATCTAAAAAGTTTGTAAAAGGTTAAACAAACAAACCAGACCACCATACCGTGTGACACATTAGGCTAAAAGTTAAACTAGCATTCACTACAAGGCAGCGATTAGTTTCTGTAATGACCTTTTTTTCTGTGTGCACCATGGGAACCATGAAAACTGCTACATGTTTCATCTAAAGATGCACTGATAAGACTTGCCTCATTTTTCAACTACAGTTTTTCTAAAGCATTGATTGCCAAAAATATTTTAGCTGAATCAGATCTCCTTTCAAAAGTAGGCCTAAATAAAAGCATTGCTTTAAAACATGTTTGTCTTGGCTTCATTATTTTGTGGTGTTAAGAGCAGAAGTGATGTCATGTCATGTGTTCGAGAAAGTAGTCACTATAAAATGAGATTTTACCATTTTTAAATAGACAAAATGAATATAAAGTTCACATTTTAAACTGTCTTCACCATCTTATTAGCGATCAGTGCATTTAGCTTGGCTAGCATTATTAGAAATGACTGTATTTCATAGACAACGTAGATTATTACCTTTACCCTGAGATTTCCAAAAAGCTGTCAATATTTCAAAATACAGCATGTTCCATGACAAGAGATGTCTCATAATGTCATATGAAATACAGTTTCCTTTTAAAGTGCCCCTGGCATGAAATTCCCCGCGATGTTTGGGCCCTTTTTAGTCACACTCTAAGTACCTTAATACTGCATCAAAGGATCGTTTGCCGTAACTCAGCCTTGTTGTAGAATTGCAGCCCCTACTAGGTGGCCCTTCTTTTAGCATTAGCACAGAACGCCCAAGTTTTGCTGGGCGGGGGCCCAGGCCATGCACCTCTATTGTCAATTGAGTCTCTAACGTCCGCATCTGATGAAACGTTGACAGACATACATTTGCACACCACAAATTGCCCAAATTCCAATATTATGTATAAAATGTAATTTGGTTTAGGCCTAATTATATTGTGTGTTGAACAATAATCTGTTTACAAATTACAGGCCTAATAAAATATTTGATCATCCATCCACACATCCATCCGTCCTCATTACGTCTCTAGCTTCACCACGACAGTGATGGCTCAGTTATCGGCTACTATAACTATGTAATGGCGTTTCAATTTGATCCGGAATCTGATCCAGACAGCGAGGCTCCTGAGGAGAAACCAGAAAAGTAGAGGACGTCTTCCACAGGTGATCCAGACAGACAAATCTGTGGCGCACCGCTACAGATTTGTCATGTTTGGGAAACACTGGTATATAACAGCTGAAGGACATTTTTGCGGAAATATACTTACTTGTATAGGGATGTTTCCTGGTTCACGGAGAGTTGGTATTGATCCTGGTAAAAGTTTAAGACGATCTGCGAATCCACTGTTGTATTGTCCCAAGTTAATAAAACATTCGTCAGAGAAATGTTTGCCACAAACAACCACGCGCTTCGGGAGTCGGTCGGGTACATTCCCTGCATAAATAAAGTCCATCCACAAGCTTTTCAATGGCTCGGAAGTGCGGCGGACAGTGTCAATGCGGTCTGGACTCCATGATGTCTGTTTGTTGTTTGCCTTTTACCTTAGCTCTCGTTGTTTAGGTTGTAATACGCCCCTCGGGGGGAGGGACTTGGAGAGTGTAGTTCAGAGAAGAGGGTAATTGGCTGGAACTCACTGACGACATATGCCGAAACGTGTGGTCATATGCCGAACTACAAAACAGCCCGTTTCTGAGTGCTAATTTCACTATGTAGGCAGACATACCCGGGGACAAAGGAAACACTAATCAGTCATTTTAACCCCTTAACCCCAGTATTCATCAGTGGACCTTTACCACCCATCAGAGGAGGAGAAGAAAGATTTAGCCGTCTTTTGGCATTAAATAGGTGGATTTAATTTGCATGTGCTGACAACAAAATGCAATTTATTAACAACTTTCAGATTTGTTGGGAGCGTAGACATCTTTTTAAGGCAAGTAGATTTAGTTTGAACAGGTCAGGTGTAAGACTGTCTACCTCCAATATTTTCTACTTCTTGCATCATCCCTCTTTGCTTGGAGCCAAAAAGGAGATACGCAAAGACTTATCTCAAAAGAAATACCAAACAAGGCTGAGTGCAGAGGGGGAGGAACTTCTTCTGCCCTCACTCATGGGAAGCTTCGAACAGAAGCAGGAAGAAGGATCTTTATTTGCCCCAAAAGCCCTCAACAGCCCTAAAGAACAGGACAGCGGAT